>JBBBDQ010001939.1:272500-872500 GCA_037127315.1 Ascarosepion bandense | reverse complement strand
GTTGGCCATGGGTGGCGACCCGTGATGTCTGGGGAGGGGATCCTGGTGGTTGAGCAGGTCATGACCTGGGTGCAGAGAGGCCATGTTTCTGCAACACATCACTTTGACCCTTACCTGGGCTAGACGGGCGGTCGGAGAGGCCCGATTCGATCAATCGGCTAGTCACATCAAGCCCTAATACATACTCGCATAAAATCATCCAACTCAAACAAAATAACTCAATAGATGTGTCACTAAAACGGACTGATTCTCAGCTACAAACAAGAGATAGACCACGTGTAAGTATTAGAAGGCAGTGGCAAGGGTCAATCTACTAGTAAGGAAAAGCTGTTACACAGAAGGTTTTCAATCTGAATTTTTCATCAAAAATGGGTCTGAAAAACAAAGAGAAACCCGAAATGCTAACTGCCTCTTACTAGTGTGAGTATACCTTTCTTGTATCCCTGGGATAATAGGGTGAATGGGTTTTCCCCCTAATATCTCCCGCTGTTGGGCTCCGAGGCGGGTGGGGAGCAAGGAGGGTGAAATTTAAAAAATAAAAGACCCCATACTGAATACAGCTCAGAGAGCCTAGCCTCCGAACCTGAGTCAGACAATGAATTTGATCAAAAGCAATTTCCGAGATTCATTGACTTGGAGTCAATGGAGAACACTCCAATCACCAATTTGTCCCCCTTCATTGTCGAAAAAACAAAGAGATCCTTAACAAAAACATCTACAATTAAAAAATTAAGGAATAATACCTTGTTAGTAGAGGTTACAAATAAAACTTCAGCAAATAAGTTATTGAAACAAAACCTGTTTTCCGATTTAAAGATAAAAGCCTACCCACACAACTCCTTGAACTCCTTAAAGGGTGTGGTGAGAAGCTCAGATCTCTCTCTGCACGCTAGAGGAAATAAAGAAGAATCTAAGGAAACAAGGGGTCACAGATGCGCAAAGAATAATGATAAAAAAAAACCAATCAAATGACTCCAACAAACACTTACATTCTCAATTTTAACACCCCAAAACCTCCTACTGAAATAAAAATTGGATATTTAATAGAAAAAGTAGAGGTATACATACCAAACCCTCTGAGATGTCACAATTGTCAAAAGTTCAGACACCACAAGGAGAAATGTTTCAGATCACCAAGATGTAAAGTTTGTGGAAAAATTGGGGATCACATTGGCTGTGAACTCCCTTTAAAATGTGCAAACTGTACATTAAACCATGCAGCAGACTCAAAAGAATGTGAAGTCTGGAAAAAAGAAAATAAGTATCCGAAATTAAACATACCAATAATATACTATACCCGGAGGCAAGAAGGATAGTAGAGCACTCACTGAGTGCATCAACATATGCAAATATAGCCAGAACATCAAACAACATAATGCAAGGACAAGAAACAACACAAGACAATCTATCAGAAGTGGTGAAAGAATTAAGATCTCTATTGGAGATGCTCCGTGTCTTGGCGTTATTTTTTGTCAAGACACGGAGCATCTCAAGACACGGAGCAGAGTACAAAAAACTTCACAGGGAGATAAGGAACAAATGCAGACAAGCCAAAGAGGAATGGCTCAACAACAAATGTGCAGAAGTAGAGAGACTGAGCAGGAACAACAAAGCAGAAATGCGTAAAGAGATAAGAGAACTGACAGGACAAAAAACCTGTTCCTCAACAGGATGCATAAAATCCAAGGAAGGGGCAATCATTGTAGAGAAAGAGGAAATACTCCAGCGATGGGAAGAATACATAAAGGATCTCTTTGGCGACAAGAGAGAACAACCGAGAATACACAAGGAGATGGATGGACCGGAAATACTAAAATCCGAAGTGGAAGCTGCAATGGCCAAAATGAACAGAAATAAAGCACCTGGCCCAAATGGCATAGTGATAGAGCTGCTGACAGCCTTAGAAGAATATGGCATAGAAAAGATTACCGACATAATAAACAAAATTTATAGCAGCGGAATAATACCAGACGACCTATGCAAGTCGATATTTATAGCACTGCCGAAGAAACCAGGTGCAAACGAGTGTGAACTACACAGAACTATCAGCTTAATGAGTCACATTACAAAACTGATTGTCAGAATCCTGATGAATAGAGCGAGAAGCAGAATCAGGCCAGAGATAGGGCAGGAACAGTGCGGGTTCGTCAAAGACACTGGAACAAGGAACGCTATATTCATGATTAGGATGCTCTCTGAAAGGGCATTACAAATGAAGAAAGACTTGTACCTATGCTTCATTGATTACGCGAAAGCATTCGACAAAATACAACACAAAGAATTGATGGAAATGATAGGCAACCTCGACATTTTCAGCAAAGATATAAGAATAATCAAGAATCTCTACTGGCAGCAAACGGCCTGCATACGGACAGGTAACGACCTCAGTAGATACACAAAGATAGAAAAAGGCGTAAGACAAGGATGTGTCTTTTCACCGGATTTGTTCAACCTATACAGCGAGAATATTTTGAGGACCCTAGATGACACACCAGGATTTATTATTGGAGGCCACAACCTGAACGAACATAAGATACGCGGACGATACAGTACTGATTGCGGACACAGAGATCCGAAGGCGAATTGGCATGGCAAAGGACGCGTTCCAGAAGATGAGCAAAATACTAACACACAGGAAGATCTCAATAGAAACGAAGAAAAGAGTGCTAGACTGCTATGTGATGTCAGTTCTTCAATACGGCTGTGAATGCTGGACAATATCATCGAAAATGAGGACAAAACTGGAAGCGGCCGAAATGTGGTTCTACAGAAGAATGCTACGGATATCGTGGACTGAGCATACAAGCAACGACGAAGTGTTAGAAAGAATGGCAACAAAAAGGAAATTGATGCTGAGCATCAGGAAGAGACAACTGAAGTTCCTGGGACATGCAATGAGGAAGGAGAGCCTGGAGAACCTGATACTGACTGGTCAGATAGAAGGAAGGAGAGACAGAGGAAGGCAGCGGATAACATATCTGCAGAGTCTGATCAGGTGGATGACGGAACTGGGGTTGCCAGGAGCAAACATACTAAGAGCCACAAGGGATAGGGAGACGTGGAGATCCATGATCGCCTACGTCCTGAAGGGACAGGGCACATAGAAGAAGAAGAATTGGAGATGCTAAAGAAAAATTTGATCAGTTCGACACCTAGATCCGATATGGAACCAGATCTAAAGGAAATACCCCAATTCCAGATCAAGGAAACCGAAGGTGATACAATCGAAAGAAAGTTGCAATTCAAACAACAGCAAACACCAATCCTCCCCATTACCACTACCAAAGTTAATAACTATTTGCCTCCAAAAACAAATCCTTCCTCAAAAAATCAACATCACAAATCGAAAACTGAAATTGTTCTAACAGAAAAAGAAAACAAATATGAACTGATGAAAATAGAAAGACAGGAAAGATGATCAAGACAGAGAAGCTCAAAAAGTCCAGACAAAACCAAACCAAGAATAACCAGTTCATCTCAAACACGGGAACAGTCTGCTCCCAGACAAAGAACAACAAATGAACCAAAGGAAAAATCCAAAGGAACATCCCCTAATAAACAAGCAGAACCAAAAGAAATTCAAGGAACAAAACATAAGAATCAAAATGCAAATAGGAGAGAAAGCATAGAAGAGATGGGCACCTCTACTATAAAATATTATATAGTCAAGTAAACTCTCTTAAAAATTTCATTATATAAGCATGGATCAAAAATCTTACAATGGAATTGTTGGAGTTTAAAACCAAACATAAATGAGCTACTTCTTCTTATAACGAATTATCATCCCACTATTATCTGTCTACAAGAAACCTTTTTAAAAGTTGAAGATAAAATAAAAAAAAAAATTATACACAATATAATTATATACATAATCTCAATCAGAAGGCATCGGGGGGGTGTATCGATTCTAATTATAAACGATATCCCCCAAAGTAAAATACAATTAAAGTCTGATATACAAGCTGTTGCTGCAAAGGCCACTATACATAGAACCATTAACATTTGCTCCATTTACATCCCTCCTCAAGATCCCATAAACGAATCTGAACTAAACAATCTAATTGAACAACTTCCAAGACCTTTTTTATTACTAGGTGACTTTAATTGCCACAATGTTATATGGGGATCTATATACTCAGATAAAAAAGGCAAAAATCTAGAGAAAATCATTAATCTCAATGACTTATGCCTACTAAATAACAAGTCCAACACCTATTTACATCCAGCATCAGGCACTTACTCAGTGCTGGACCTATCCCTTTGTGATCTATCTACACTTATGGACTATGATTGGAAAGTTCCTAGATGACTCATGGGGCAGTGATCATTTCCCAGTTGTTCTGACATGCTCAAAAGAAATTGAAAACCACCCAGCTCGATGGAAGCTAAATAAAGCAAATTGGAAAGAATACAGAAAAAAATGCTACCAAAAGCTTTCAGTCAAAGAAGACAACAGTAAATCCATCGAATACTTCACAGAAACCTTAATAGCCATTGCAAAGGCATGCATACCAAAAAGCAATGAACCAAACAAACAACAAAGACCATGGTTCAATGATGAATGCAAAAAAGCTATCAGATTAAGAAAAGCAGCACTACGGCAATTTAATGTTCAACCCACAACTCATAATCTAAATCTTTTCAAGCAAAAAAGAGCAGTAGCATGTAGAGTGATCAAGGAAGCCAAAAGGGAATCCTGGAAAGACTATGTAAACAAAATAAATTGTAACACAAAACCCAAAAAAAGTTTGGAATATGATAAGGAAAATTGCCGGAAAGAATGTATCTTCCCCTCTAAATCACCTCACTCTAAATAACGAAAAAATAACAAAGACAAAAGATATATCAAACCTACTAGCGGAAACATTTAAAAACAATTCCTCTAACAAAAACTACAGTTTCTTATTTCTTCTTGTAGTTTCTTATTTCTTCTTGTAGTTTCTTATTTCTTTTTGTAGTTTCTTATTTCTTTTTGTAGTTTCTTATTTCTTTTTGTAGTTTCTTATTTCTTTTTGTAGTTTCTTATTTCTTTTTGTAGTTTCTTATTTCTTTTTGTAGTTTCTTGTATTCAGTTCCATGTCTTGGCATAGTTTTCTGTCTCCTTTGCATCATGTCAACAATCTCTTCAGTCATCCTCTCGTTTTTTTCTTCTGCATTTGATATCCTCTGGGACGATGTTTGCTGATGTCACTAGTGCTTCTTTAAGTGCATTCCATTTCAAATTTGTTCTTTGTATTTGTTTCTCACACTGTCAGTGTATTTTTCTGCAGGTTGAAGTCATTCAGGAGCATGTTGTATTACAGTCTGGGTTTTTCCCTAGGTTTCTTTAGTCTCCAAAGTTTCACTCTTAGTTTGCAGATAACTAGAAGGTGGTCACTTCCACAGTCGGCACTTGCATAGTTTTTGCATTGAACCACTGTGTTTCTGAATCTTTTGTTTATGGCTATATAATTGATTTGGTTTTTCATGTCGCCTCTTAGACTTCTCCATGTCCATAAACGTCTTGGGTGTTCTTGAAACCAGGTGTTGGTTTCACCTGGTCATTTACCTTACATCACTGGACCCATCTTTCACCTCGGTCATGAGTCTAATTTCTTGGGTTTTATACAGAGCCTTGGCATTGCCAAGAGTGGAGTAGAAAGATTCTGTTTCTTCCTCAGTGCTTTGTGTTGTTGGTGCATAGACTACTATAATTGCTATGTTGAATGGTCTCCCTTTCAGTTTGACCAAGAGAACTCTTTCAAAGAACTGGCAGTGTCCCAGAAGACATTTAATTTTTTTTTTTTTTTTTTCATTCAGTATTAAGCTGACTCCCTTTTTGTTATTTTTACCTCCTGCTTATATGATTCTGTGGTTGTCCTGACTCCCTTTTTGTGATTCTTACTTCCTGCATATATGATCCTGTGGTTGTCCTGCTGAAGTCTCCATTGTTTGCCCACCTAGTTTCACATATGCTCAGAATTTTAATGTTCAATCTGCTCATTTCCTGCCTGACATTCTCAAGTTGACCACAGTTGTTTAGCGTCCTGACATTCCATGTTTCTAGGCATAATTTTTTGTTTGTTGTGCACAGTTGCTGGGTAATGATCCAGAGATGCTTGTTGCTCATGTTGTTCCTTTTTTTTACACCATTGGTGCTAACAGTTGCTGTCCAAATGATCACTCTTATAGAGGAAGATAATGCAAATTCCCCAGATTAGCATTTTGTTATCAGTAGACAAAAAAAGCTTAAAATCCTCTTTGATTTTTCATAAATATTTCAAAGACTATATCTTTTCGATCTTTTGTCAACTTGGCAGCAACTAATCTGGAATTACAAAAGGATATATTTTGGCCTTATAAATATAAAGTAACATTCCAAGTATTTAACTATTTGAACTTGGCAATATTTTAAAGTTTTACTTACTGATAGTAAATGTAAGGAATGCTTTCTACACACACACTTTATTAAATCAGAAGAAATAACAGTATTTATATTTATTATTACTGTATGAGTGAAAACATTCTGTTCAACCTGAAAATCTGGCAATTATTGAATCAAAAATGGAAAAGTTAAACATTTTTTTTATATTTTAACTAGACATTTAAGGTAAAAGAGACTTGCATATTTATCTGTGACATAAGCAAAATTAGAAATTGTTAAAGATACCAGAACAAGGAATGTGATATTCATGCTCAGAATGCTGTCTGAAAGAGCAATAGAAATGCAGAAGAAACTATATCAGTGCTTTATAGACTACACAAAAGCATTTGACAAAGTACAGCACAAAAACTTGATAGATGCTTGACAACCTTGACATTTTCAAAATAAGGTATTAAGATAATCAAGAATATCTATTGGCAGCAAACCACTTGTGTACAGATAGGAAGTGAATTCAGCAGGTATACAAAAATAGAAAGAGGCATAAGACAAGGATGTGTTTTCTCACTGGATCTATTCAACTTATACAGTGAAACAATTTTGAGAGAAATAAAACCCTTGCCAGGATTCTTCATTGGTAACCACAATCTCAACTATGTATAATACGCAGATGACACAGTCTTGATAGTAAACACAGGAAGGAGAACGTAGAAACAGAAAGTGAGAAGAAAGGATTGAGCATAAACTTCAAGAAAACTGAATGTATGGTCATCAGCAAAAAGAAGACCCCAAAATGCCAACTATAGATCAGAGAAACTGAAATAAAACTAGTAAAGAAATTTAAATACCTGGGAAGCATGCTGACAGGGGATGGGAAAGTGCAATGTTGAAATCCAAAAACGCATTGGCATGGCTAAGGACACATTTTAAAAGCTAACCAGAGTACTGAGAGACAGGAAAATCTCTTTAAAAACAAAGAAAGTGCTGGATTGCTTTACTATGTGATATCTGTTCTTCTGTTTGGGATTTAAAGTTTGGATGATCTCCTTAACAATGAAGGAGAAGCTTGATACAGCAGAAATGTGATTTTACAGAAGGATGCTGAGGTTACCATGGACTGAGCACATGACTAACAATGAGGTGTTAGAGAGGATGGAAATGAGAAAACTCATCCTTAATATAAGGAAGAGACAGATGAGAAAGGAGAGCCTGGAGAATTTAATACTCACACGACGGTTAGAGGGAAAGAAACACAAGACCTACTTGTTAGGCCTGAGCAAATGGATGACAGAGCGGAGTTTAGGATACAAAGAGGAAGAATGTTGAGAGCAACAAGAGACAGAACCAAGTGGAAGTCCGTGATCACCTACATCCTCAAGGGACATAGCACATGAAGAAGAATTAAAAATTGTAAAAGAAGCCATAAAAAAGTCATGAAATGAGAATATTAACAAGAATGAAAACAAGTTTTGAAATTTTTAAAAATGTAAATATAATATTGATAGTTTTTTTTCTGTGTATTTGGATTGAACAGAAAAATTCAGACTTTGATTGTCATAATATTATTAACGAGGTGCTGAAAAGTTTTCAATTTGCATCACTTCTCAAAATCTGACCAAACATTTTTTTTTTGTTTCTTTGTGAAGGTTTATTGGTTTGGCCAAGAACTTTTCAGTATTCTCACATAGAATAAAGTTGATAGATCTGATATAATTTCAGGACAGATACAGTTAATAACTAATTTAATAGAATGGTAATATGAGTGTTTATTCTCTTCTTCAATCCATATCTCTTTACAGTCTAAGGTGCAAATCATAAATATTGCTTTTAATGGATTCAGTACTTCTTGTTTTATTACATTCTTTCTGTATCATTATATCTTTATTATGGTTGACTTGTTTTGAAACATATATGCAATTAAATTTTGTATAAAAGATAACTTGCTTTTTCTGATGTCCAACATCTTTAGTATCATAAGAGAACGTTTTTCTATTTTTACCTGTTAAGCAGTAAATGATGTTAACATCTTTGCCCTTATGTAATTTGCACTTTAAATATAATTTTTGTTCTCTGCACACTGCTGTGTCTAATACCTGCTTTCTAGCAATGCTACTTAATATTTAGTCTTACATTTGACATTAACGACATTAATACCTTGAGTGTGTTGAAACAGGAATTCTCTCATTCTTTTTCACATTCATCTTCATCTAATTGCAAAAAACATACAGACTGAACAAAGCTACTTTATTTCTATTTGTACTCATCCCTTTCAAGAGTAAAGATGTTAAATGACTATTTATAATTAACCACAAGCTTCCGTTACATTTTTCAGACACTTGAAACAACAGCAATAGTTGACAAAATAAAAGTACACCTTATTTAGTAAGTTTGTTTGTAAACACAAGTGCACACTTAAATGCAGTAAAAACATTTATTACCTTTACGGTAATCATCTTCATGACACGTCTATTGAACAGGTGTAGAGGCTCATCCCTTGTTCCCTGTTTAGGATGTGGTTTCCGGCTTTCTCTCTTCTAATCTTTTCACTCTTATGTAGCCCCCTGCACATCAGTGGCATTACCACCTTGCTCGGGGTGATATGATTAAAAAAAAAAATTTTTTTAAATTTTTATCATCATTATATCCACGGTAACAAGGGCAAGTGAAATTGTATTACGAGAATAGGGTTAATGCAGGTGGACATTATTAAAGTTACATGTAAAAGATGGTATCAATGATATGAAAAGACTAAGTTTTTTTTTTTTTTTTTTTTTTTTTTGATAAAGGACATTTATTTATTAACATTAGGGAATTGATTAAGGAAATCATCTAAAAGCAGGTGGAGTTGAAATGGTTTCTCTTATTCATATAACTTTATAGAATTGATACATTTGCCAGTTTTAGCCATGACAATGTTCCAAGCTGATAAAGTTGCTCTGTTCAATAAGTAAATAGCAACATGTATAACTTGAGAAAGTTTGATACCTTTTAAATAAAATCTTTTATGTTGAAAAAGGTTCTATGATTCTATAGTATAACAAGATTTCTTATTAGTGAATCCCCCCACCCCAACTAGTGTTTTACCTCTTTGGCTTAACTCTTTTTACCCAATCGTTCTGTCTGCATTGGCTTCTAACCAGTGATTAACCTCCTTTTACTTTACTAGTTACTAGCAATTACCTTTTGTTACAAAAAAAAAAACGAACTAGGTCACCCAATATTCAACCCTTAGATGTAATGTAAAATCAGCAAACAAAACCTTGTGTAAGTCCTTTCTCTAAAAAAACAAAAAAAAAATACCTTTTGGTTTCTCTATCTCTACCATCAAGTAGTATTAAATTTCTTGGTAAAATGTTTTCTTAAAATTGTGGGTAGTACTTTTGAGTAAATACTTGAAAAATGGAATAGCTAATTAGTCTTTTGGGAATTATGAGTGTTACTTCATATATAAATTTTATAAGTCTGTAATGAATGTTGGTGCTGTTACTAAAAAAAAAAGCAACTGAGACACAAAACTGAGACAAAATATGAAATTAAAAAAAATAGTTAAAAGAATAAAAAAATAAAAAAAACTTGAAAATTTTCATGCAGTAAATGTAATTTTAATGTTGAGATATGAAGATTTTACAAAAAGTTACAAGTTTTTATTTGCTTATTGTAGTTCCAAAAATTCTCAATATATCTTTTAAGTGTAGTCATTTTCAATAAAATCTTAATTTTAGGTTACTGATGTGAATAACAAATTAACTATTATATTTATGTATAATTAATAGCTTACCTTTGTTTTTTCTTTCTCAAATAAAATGTCAAATTCACAATGTGTGTGTGTGTGTGTCTCTCTCTCTCTCTCTCTCTCTCTCCATTCTCTGTGTCTAGCTAATGGCAAACAGTAACAAAATGTCTTTTGCAAAATAGAAAAAATGTTTATAATGCTGAAAAATTAAATCTCTTTAACAAAGAAAATGGCAGCTTGGATACAGTCACTTTCTCACCAGCACAGTGTGGTTTCTTTTTGTCTCTTCTACAAGTACTTTTATGGCTTCTGCTCTGATGAACTTAGCTCACTGGTTCCCCTATATATGGACTTACTCAGCCACAAGATTAGCAACTAGGTCCCATCCTCATACTGTGAAACCAATAAGATGTAAATGCAAATTCTACTCCAGCAGCTTCTTTTCTTGCACTTCCCACCTGTGGAATTCCCTTCTATTTACTTGTTTCCCTGACAGCTACAATCTCTAAGAATTTAAATGTAAAGACAATAGTCATCTCCTATTTCACTAACTTGCATCCTCTCTCTCTCATGCTTTCATCTCATTTCTGCAGTATTCTCATCCTTCTCCTACTTGCTTCCTGACATCCCCTTTATTCTGTCACTCCTTTTCATAACTTTCCTCTTATGTAAGCCCCTGCACAACAGTGGCAGTATAATGCCTTGCTTGGGGTGATACAATTATAAAACAAAAAATTGAACCCATATTTATATTCATTAAAGTTTTCTTAATTAAATGGGTATACATATTTCTTATTATATAAAGTGCACATTTTTCCCTAAAGAACTCCCTTATAAATCACCCTGCATCTTGTAACTTCATTACAGGATTACTTATACCTAAATTCCCCTTTGATGCACTTGTCTCTTTATGACTGCAGAGTTAAATATATTGTGATTATAAATGACTAATGATTAAAAATCAAAATAATTTTAGGATTTTAACAAAAGCAATATGGCCAAATAATCAGTTGAATATTAATAATTTTCTTTCTCCAAAATTTCCCTTTACAAATCTTAGGCATGTGATTTTTTTTTTTTTACACTGGGAAATAGATAAACAAAAACATAATCAGTAAATAGGTAATAAATTACAACATCTGTTGGTGACTGTCTAGAATAAGTAAGTTAACAAGCTACAAACAGACAGTTGGGAATATTGACATTCTTTTTAGTTCTTGCTGTTTCATTTGTAAAATCTTTTTCATAGTTCTGTCTACATACAAATTCCAGGTATGTATATATATATATATATATATATATATATATATATATATATATATATAAAAAGTGTGTTTGATGAAATCTAACATTTGTCTAGTAATGGACTAAATTTGTTTACTACTCACTTTTTCAAAACTTTCAAATTTTGAAATGTTGCTTCATCTGTTATAAAGATTTGTTAGCAGATATCAATAGAATGAATATTTGTAGAAAATATTATTTTAAAGGAATCATGCTAAATAGCTTGTGTCATTGACAATAATTTTGCATACTATAATTCAGAATGACTGACAAGAAATTTAATTAGGAAATGGTTTTGTCATAGAACAGCTGACAAGAGCAATCAGAAAAAAAAATTGTGTTCTGGTTCTTTTTACTTTGGTTACAACTCAGTTAAATAAAGATTTATGAATGTTCAAAAATGGTGATGAAAACAGTGTTTATCTTATCTCACCAGTCACAAGACATTCAGCTGATAGGGCATTGCACAAAAATATTGCAGTCCCAAATGATTAAGCAAGTGTTTCTTTGAGGGGGGGGGTAATATGGCCAGAAATAATAGCAATCAGTTTTTGCTTTCTATTTTGTTTAATATTGTCATCTGTTAAATTGTGTTCAGTAGTATTCACAAGTTGTTCAGTAAATTTACTTACATGATATTGTTTACTACTTCTTTTATATTCTTTCATACATGTAAATCAGGCAATCACCTGCATCAAATATATCACTATATCACCCAGAAAGAAAGGATTTATCTCTTGTAGATATTGTATTACTTGTATGCATTGTTTTGTTTTCAGGATATCTTTGCTTTTTCTGTTTTGTGAGATCTTGATATTTTTCATTCTCTTAAAAATTTTGGCCTTACTCATCCTATACAATACTAGGGGTGTTCTTTTTTCATTGTTACATTTTGGAATCTGTCATGTTCATATTCATAACCATGTCTTCATTTCTTTTTTTTTCATTCTTTGTGATCATTTTTGTTTGTTGGTCTTCAAGATCATAACAGAGTTCCTATAGAAAGTTTCTCATTCTTCTCTCAATCATCTTAAAGTATTATTTGGTCTGCCTGGGTAATAATGCTGTTCTCCTTGTTTGCTATAACCAGTGCTGTTAGTAATATGAATTCTAAAACAGGTCATTTCCAAAACTGATTCCTTTTTTTTAATTTTTTTTTAATTTTTTATAATAAACATGTCTCCTTCTATTAAATATTTTTCTCTATGGAGGTCACACACATAGTTGCTGAAACTTTGTAATGCTAAAACATTAAAAGAACAGCATCCTACATATTCCTATATTTAAAAAGGCTTATTCCTGTGCTGTCACAGAATATAAGATTAGATTAATTTGTTGCTCTTTTTAATTATAAAACAAGAATGCTATTCATTATGTAAATATTGTAAGAAAACAGAAAAATTCTGGAATATGAAGGTGAAATTTTTTACCCATTAGTAATGGTGAAATAGTGATGAACCTTCCAACAGGTTTTGAAAATTCCAGAATTCTAAGAAAGAACCAAAACCATCCTGACAACTGTGTTTTAAACTTAGCTAAAATACTGAGGAGGGGTATCTTTGTTTTCCTTTCCTATCTTGTGAGATCTTGATATTTTCCATTCTTGGAAATTTTGATCTTACTCATACTATACAATACTGGGGGTATTCTTCTTCCATTGTTACACCTTTTCAGATATTTTGAAATCCTTTTGGTTATGTTGATCATCTATAACCATGTCTTCAGTTGTTTCATTCTTTAAGGCCCTGTTTCATTGTTTATGTGCAAGATCATATCTGAGACTTCCTATAGAAAGCTTCTCCTAATCTTGTCAGAGCCTCATTTGATCTGCGTGGGCTTTTATGCTGTTACTGTGCTTTTGGTATAATTGCTTTATTGTTGGCTATATGCAGTATAAAATTGGCCCCTTATGGATTCAAGTCTCTATTTGTTTTATACCACAATAGATTTATTTTATACATGTGCTGTAATAGATTGTGGCTCAGAATAAAAAGTCAGAGAACCGAATTTAAATTCCGGCTGGGTTAGTTACATTCTCTTAAGCTCGAATATCCTTAGGAAAGGTACAAATTCATCTCTCCTAGTTATGGATTAAATAGCAGTACAAACTGGTCACCATTCTAGAGATGGTGACTCAATAAAAATTACTCTTTTCTCAGCAAGTCTAGGACACTTGTGGGGATGCTTTAGCCCACAAAAATACACTGTGACTGAAACTCTTCAGCCATGTGAATTGTGCATTTCTATGCAGGCAAAGAAAGCTTTTTATAAGGTTTATATTTTTGTCTTTGTTTCTTTTATGCACTTTCAAATTTCCTAAATTTCTCTAAAAAATTATGGAATAATTTAACAATTTCAAAGCAGGTTCAGCTATTTGTTAATGGAGATTTATTTTTATTCTGTCTTCAGTATAATTTCATGAAAAGACATTATGGAAGAAAACATTGGAAGTGTCAATTTTATAATTTAAAAAAATTTTTTTTTATTCAGACAACCTTCTAACATTATCTCTAAGCATTAATGGCATTTTTTTTAAAAACTTATTTAAAAAGCTGTAACTATATTGAATGGAGTTGATATAAATGACATCAAATTTTAAGATTTATTATAACTGTTAGCAATTGTTATAATTATTCTTCTTTTTTTTTATCTGAGAATATCAGTGTTTATTATTTGGTAAATTTGCTATTGTAATGAACTGAATTGCTTTTAATAGGTTTGCTTCATGAGTAATTTGGCAAATAATTTTCTTCATATACTAGAGTTTTAGAATATTATACTTTTATATTTGATAATAAACTTCTTTTAATGCATGTTAGGTATAGATTATACGAATCTCATTAATCTTTGCTTATCATTTTCTATTTATTAAAGGCATATGTCATAATGTACTAACTTTTAGGGCACAATGTATAATTCCAGAAAGTTTGTAATTAAAATTGTTTCTAAATGCTAAAGTGAGTTTTTTCTTTATTTTCAAGTTAGATCTGTTTCTCAAGTGTTTATACTGAAACTATTAATTAAACTCTATACTTATTTTGATATTGTTCAAAATTTTTAGGTGAGTTATCAACATTACTCCATGAGTTTTCAGAGTAATTGAAACAATTCTTGGAATGATCAAATCCTTTTCCAAACTGAGTTTTAATTCCTTTATGGTGTTAATATTGTTACCATAATGTTTTGACTGATGTATGCTACAGCCTTTTTCAGATTAGTAAAGGATGAAAAAAACCTTTTTCTGCATAAATTCTAAATCTGAAAAAAATTAATTGGCTGAAAACTGAGAATATAAGTTTCAATTGTTTAAATGAAGCTTGGAATGTTACTTTTCTCAAAGTTAGAAACATTCAAAGTGTGTTTTGTTTTGTTTTTTCATATGTAATAAATTCTTTAACAATAATAAAAATTTACTTTTTTTTGTTTTTGTATTTCTCTTCATTCGATAAAGACATTCTGATATTTTTTTTGTTTTTTTCTTTTTTAGCCTACCAAATACCAAGATGCTTGTTTGTCGGTGCCTTTGTGGTCACAATGTTGCACGGTAATGATTTTTAAATCTTAGTTTTTGTTGGATTGAAAAATTGATAGTTGTTGACATCTCTGAAGAAATCATACATCTGTATATAAAAAAAAAAAACAACTTTTTAATTATTGCTGGAGGAAAAAGTTTCTGTTGTTTAAAGCTGACTTAAAGAAATATTAAGTTTAAGAAAATATCAAAAAATAATTCATATATCAATTTTTGATTCCCTATTGATAGAATATGTTTATCTTATACCCATTCCTAGAAAAAACTACTTCATTTTGGTCCCTGTATTTTTGACTTATCAGCATTTTCAAAACATTGACAGTTGATATGAAATTTTCACTTGGCAAAAGTGGCGGAAGTCAAAGGAGATAAAATTTACTCAATGAAGGATGTGATTGGGAAACTATCCTATAATTTGCAGGCAGCTGCTTTGTTTTAAATAGCAAAAGAACTCTTTACTCTTGGTTTTGTCTCTTTTTTTTTTTTTTGCTAACTTGCTAATGCAATTCTGAACAGATGATTACTTCTTCATTATCCCCCCCAAAAAAGATACCCAGATCCAGTAAATTAAGCTCTACTGTCTTTTCAGAAGATGTCAACATATATATTCATATTTCTAATATTGTACATTATTGTGTGAGGCCAAGAAGTCAATTACTGGAAAGTAATTGACACTCACCTGAAGCGAGCTGAATATATAATGCTCCTCATGCCAATAACATTTCCACTGAGCTTCTCTACGGCATATGACTTCATTGAACTTCTTTTGATCCTTTTGAATTTATATTTAAATTGGGGTCATCAGGAGAGAATGTGCACCATTTTGGGGCCTTCCTCTCCAATAACCATTAAATAATTTCAAAATATAAGAAATTTGAGGAAAGGATAAAAGACATTGTATGATAATAGTGACAATTGAATTCAATGAGCCATAATTTTTTAAAAATTTAACACTTTTGAAAGGACTTGAGTTTTTTTTAAAAATAATGTTCAAAGTAAACATTTATCACAGAATGATTTGTTGGGTCTTAAGCTATTTGAAATGTTACTCCCGATATTATAATAGCTTTAGGGTTATTAAGTTTAAATTAAACTGTTACACTGCCACAAGTTTTGGGTAGCCAATGAGAATCAAACACAAAAACAAATTAATCTGTGAAATGAGTTTGCTAACTATCACAACATAGTAGTCATTCAAAATAGCTATTTACTAAGCTTACTTTAGCCTGACACGAGATCAAAATAATAGAACACTGACATAGAGAGAAACTCCTAATGCTAGAAGTATCTATGAGACAAACTTGGTAATTTTTTTGCTCCTCAGGTATGCCCCAACTTCCTGGTACTGGAATTTTCCTTTTCTACCACGTTTGTTTTTTTATCTGAGAAAGTCCTATGTGGAACTGGTTGAAACTTTCTCAGGAACAACGAGAGCAAGTTATACAAAAAGTAAGTGACTTTCAGGAACAGATAGCTGACTCTTGCTTGTAGACATAAGTTTATTTGTCAAGAGATACACTTACTTGTTTGACCCATCTGGCAGTAGGACCTCCGATTGGAAGTTTTGAGGAGTGTGAACCACCTCTTAATTGCTATTGTTCTCATGTCCACCCTGATCTGGGATGGTAGCACCTGTAAAGGTAACAGCTATGAGCAAACAGTGAGACTCTAAACACAAACAAAACATTCTGAAAGCATAAAAATATATTTTTATAGTAAAAAAAAAAATACCAGCAATTATCTATATAGTAAAATTTTGATAGTACATATTTATAGTAAAATTATGAATTGTAATTAAGACTGTGGGTCATTCCGTGTCAATTCACCAGAACACCCGCTGACAACAAATTACTTGAAATTTGGCACAAATGTTCCCTTTCATGAGTGAGGAAAGTGTGTCAAATTATTTTGTGCTAGACCTTACCTTTCTGCTTGGTGTGTGTGTGTGTGTGGGGGGGGGGGTTATAATTTTCCTATTTTGTCTCTTAATTAAGGCTGTGCAGCATTGCAGTGTTTTTTGTTTTTTTTTATAAATACTTTCATACATTCAATATTTCCAAAATTTGGTATGTAAGGCAAATGAAGACTACAGAATCCAAATATTCAACTATTTTAACCCTATATTTGATAGAAATCTTTATCTTGTTCACCAAATACATGACTCCAAAATCAACAATTTTTCACCTATGTAGCTTATGGTAAGTCTGTAGAAAATGTCTTCTTCAGTTTTCATATTTTTTTCCTAACATCTACTATGCCTGTTCAAGTTTACCAAAGAATTTTGTGAGGGGGGTTCAAATCTATTTTAGAAGATATGACCATGCCAAGTTCAAAGTTTTTTTCTATGTACATGCAGGATTTCAGTGAAAGATAATAATTAAAGACAATCATCTTAATGCTCCATGGCCTCTCAAATGTTGATATTGTGCTAAGTGACTTCTTGAACTATTCAATAAGATTGTTTTATTAATGTAAAATAAAAAATTTAAATATATTTTGCCAATACTACATTTCGTATAGATAGATTGTCTTTAACAAGTGGTAAACATTGCCTCATGTATGATAACAGTGCATAGAATATTTGTTGATGACACTAAACATATGAAGTTGAAATTCTTTCCATTTGTGTTTTTTAAAATTTTATTTTGATAAATTATTTTTATGAAACAAAAACATTTGATCTTTTTCATTCTTAAAAAAAAGTGATAATAAAAATGAATGTGAATCTTTAAAACAGAATATTTGTAGTTGGCACTGAACATATTTATATAGTTGAAGGAAATGCTTTTATCACTTTTTTAATTTTTTTTTTTTTTTTTTTTTTTTTTTTTTTTTACAATTTTCAAAATTATTTTCATAAAACAAAATTTATTTATTTATTTATTTTTTTCTCACATTCAAATTTTATTGCCGCATTTGCAATAGAAATATCCTGAAACAACAAATTTCACTGGTTTTTCATCAGCCCCATTAGTCATGTCATATATTAGGTCATAGTTTTCCTCTTCGTAACATTGTTTCATGGCTATTTTATCTCTGGGGTGAATGGTATAAATTGATGAAAATGTTTTGCTCCTGGGACTGTGGATGCATGTTTTGAATCTCATGGTGAGGCTCCTCCTTGCTTCCTCAACTTCATCATCTTCAACCAGAATGAATTTCATATCTTCAATTGCAGGTTTGCAATATTCAAACATAGATTCTGTGGAAAGGATTTGTTTGGTAATTGGTCTTCGAAGACTTTTTTTTTTTTTTTTTTGAGACTATCCTTTTTACTGCCCCACCTATGCCATCACATGGTTGTTTGCTATAACTTGTTACAAATTACATTTTGCATTGAGTCTCAAATCTTTCTGATGATTGCACAAATTAACAAAGTTCTTATAATTCTTTTATTGCACTGCTCAATCACTAGTAAAATACTCAATATTATTTTATATTTGATAAGGTAGCTTTGATTATCTCAATTTTTTTTTCTGTACCATATAAACAAATGCTACATTATCTGAGTTATCACTCAACATAATGCAGAAACCTTGATTTTGCATTGCATTTTCAAGCTTAAATTAGAGTACCACTGGATGTGGTACATTGTGAGGTACTCCAATGAAAACTCTGGCTCTCATGTTAAACTATAAATTTGTAGTTCTCTGCAAAACCCCCAACAAAAAAAACTTTGCTATCACTAATCGCCTCCTTTCTTTGCTTTAAGCACTTGGATTGTGATTTATCCAAGTAATAATGAAGTGCTAATTTATTCAGTTGCAAAACAACTAAATCAATGTAAGCTTGACAGGATTTCTTTTGTATTGTCAAAGTTGATTGGTCAGTTGTGGTCCATTGGTAGAACTCTATTGATTCAGAATTATCAATATATCCTTCAGTGGTATCAAAGAAATTTTTCAAGATGCCTGATAATTTAGGACAGTTTGGGCCCTATGAATCATACACTCTCTGCTACTGGTATTACAGATAATATATTTCAAGAGATCTTGATATGATACATTCAGAGGTTCCAGTAATAATTTCTTGTTTTGGTGGATATTGCATGCACATACAGCATGTGTACCTGCACTAGCAGCAAGGACTCACCATTTTGGCCTTAGACTACAAAATTTCAAAAACCCCAAGGACATTGTTGGGTTTTGTTCTTTGAATGCTCTGAAGAGCTCATTTAGGTTGCACAAGATGAGTCTCTTCTGCTGATGAATATTATGTTTAATACTAATATAGTTTTTCTTGCCTGGCATCAGTCAAGTATATTCATCATCTTGGTAAAATGCTTAAACTAGCTGTGCAATATCAGCAGGCAAAGACTTATCCCTTTTGGGTTCTGGCACAGCTAAAATACCTCTTTCTGAACACAGTTTGTGAGCCTTGTATACAATGTGTTCTGAAGCACCAAACACATCCATGACTTTTTGTGTGGCCAGTCAGTAGGGGCAAGTGTCAAGATTTGTATTTCCATTTTAGTTGATTCCACTGTCTTCACTTTTGTTACAAGAAGCTCTATCATTTTATCAAAGCACTTAGCTTTATCTAAAATCTCATTTTTGAATTTCAAAGCCTCATCATTCAACAGCTCAGTCAACGTTTAATGATCTGCCTACTTTGATCTTTATACATTGCATTGCAAAAGAAATGTTTCTCTTACCTAAACAAGCTTTTCCAGAGTAATGAAGCCCTTTTGTTTCCAGTGGAGAAATTCCAGTAGCAGAGAAACATTCATTGATATTTCACTTTTCACAGAAGTACTTATATCAAGCTCTTTCTTTTCCTCATCTTATATATGTCTTGGTTCTTCATTATTACTACCCTTTTCTGATTCTGCAGAAGTACCTACTTCAAGCTCTTTTATTTCCTCATCTGATACACGTCTTGGTTCTTCATCATCAGAAAGAAGTTTGTGGATTTGTATTCTTGTCTGGGATTCGTATCAACTTAACCTTTGCCTTGTCTGCCATCTCCAATAAAATAGGTTTTAAACTGCCTTTGATTTGCTTTTTATAATTTTTTTAAATGGGTTACGTCTCTTTTCAAGCCATTTGTAGTTAGTCAACAAGGTCTGCTTGTGATAGTCTATATTTTATCTTTATCAAGCGTTATATTCATTGCATCCAAATGATCAACTGAAATCAGTCTAACCTGTTTATCATGGAATAAACCATGACACATTTCAACTGTTAGCTTCAGTACAAATAAAACAATTCATCATGAAAAAAGAACTTTCTGTGCTTCAATTATCCTGTGTGAGCTAGTAAAAAAAATCTAAGTAGTTAGGAAATACCACCTTTCTCCTTGGATACTGGATGGTGATTGACTCATTGTTTCAGGACCAGACAGACTGGTGTCAGTCCTGGTCATAGGAGGGTCATTCAGAGTTTCCAGTTTGACCTGATTTTATCTTTATCATATTTATGACCTGAGTACCACAGATTTTACCCTTGCCAAGATAGTGGTTAAAGAGAGTTAAGGGACTAGATGAAAATGGAAAACTCTTTGATACAATTTTAAGATGTTTTAAGGAATTTTTGTACATTTAATCATTCTTATCAATTTTTTTCAGAATGAAAAATCATGTTTTTTTTTTGTTTTTGTTCTATAACACATCACCTAATAAGTCCTGAGCCTGACATATAGATGGCGCCACTAATAAAAAAAATCCATATGATTTTTATGAAGTACTAACCTTTATATGGCATGTGACACAATTTGGGTCCAATCAGATTATTAGTTTACAAATTACAACTATTTAAGTGAAGCTACTGTTGCAAATTTTCAAAACAATGGAAAAATCTAAATTTCATGTGTTGATAAAGCATTGCTTTCTGATGGGGCAAATACTGTTCAAACAAAGCAGTGGCTTGATAAGTTTTTCAGACTCTGCTCCATCAGAAACAACAGTTAAGAGGTGGTATTCTGACTTTAAATGCAGTCATACAGACACAAATGATAATGAACGCTCAGGTCACCCAAAATCAGCAGTTGTCCCAGAAAAAATGAAAATATCCACAAACTCATTTTGATCGATTGTAAATTGAAGTTGCATGAGATAGCAGAGGAGTTGAACATATCAGAAGGCAGTGCATTCACCATTTTGCATGAACATTTGTTAATGAGAAAGCTGTGTTCAAAGTGGGTGCCGTGTTTGCTCCCAGTTGATTAAAAACAACATGTCAACGATTCATTGTTTGCAACTGTTTGAATGCAACAAGGAGTTTTTGCGTAAATATGTGACAATGGATGGAACATGGATCCACCACTTCACTCCAGAGTCAAATTGCCAGCCAACTGAATGGAACAGCAGTAGGTGAAATCTGTCCAAAGTGGCAAAAGATGCAAATGTCAGCAGGCAAGGTTTTGGCTTCCATATTTTGGGATGCACTATAAGAACAATCATCATTACCAAATATTATATAGCATTAGTGGTGCATTTGAAGGAAGAAATCGACCAAAAAATGGCCACAAATGAAGAAGAAAAATGTGATCTTTCACCAAGACAACGCACCGTGTCACAAGTTGTTCGCAACAATGGCAAAACTACATGAATTGCACATTGAAATGCTTCCGCATCCACCCTATTCTCCAGATCTGGTCCCCAGTGACTACTAGCTATTTGCAGACCTCAAGAATGCTCCAGGGAAAGAGATTTCACTCTAATGAAGAAGTGATATCGGAAACTGAGGTGTATTTTGAGGCCAAAAGCAACAAATTGTTAGAGAAGCAGTGGAATCGGTGTATAACCCTAGAAAGAATCTACGTTGATGAGTAAAGTCAAATTTTGCATAAACGTTGTTGTTTTATTAGTTAGGCCCAGGATTTATTGAGTGATGTGTTAAATTGATCATTAAAATTTGTAAAAAAAAAATAAAATAACATTTCAAGTAAGAATTATTAAGTAGATCATAAACAATAATGAAAGCCTTTCTTTCAATTTCATAAATATGTTTAGTGCCATAAATATTCTATGCACTATTGATTACCCTACTAGAGGCCATATTTAAACAATTTAGTTTATATGCACAACAAAATTTAATTCACAGTGTGGTTTAGAATGTAATGTTTTAAAGACTTTGTATATTCATTTTTATTATCACTTTCTTCTGAATGAAAAAATAATCAAATGTTTTTGTTTCATGAAAATAATTTATCAAAATAAAATTTTAAAAAACAAACAGAATTTCTTTTGACTTCATATGTTTAGTGCTATGTACAAATATTCTATGCACTGTTGATTATCATGCATGAGGCAATGTTTACCACTTGTTAAAGAAAATCTATCTGTACAAAATGTAGCATCTGCAAAATGTATTTAAATTCTTTATTTTAAATTAATAAAAACAATCTTATTGAATAGTTTAAGAAGTCACTTAGCACAATATCAACATTTGAGAGGCCATGGAGCATTAGGATGATTGTCTTTAATTTTAATCTTTCACTGAAATCCGGCATGTACATAGAAAAAAAAAACTCTGAACTTGGCAGTCATATCTTCTAAAGTAGACTTGAACCCCTCACAAAATTCTTTGGTAAACTTGTGCAGGCATAGATGTTAGGAAAAGAATATGAAAATTGAAGAGGATGTATTTTCTACAAATTTGACCATAAGCTACATAGGTGAAAAGTTGTTGTTTTTGGGAGTCATTTATTTGGGTAAGTAAAATAAAATTTTCTATTAGGTATAGGGTTAAAATAGTTGGATATTTGGATTCTACATTCCTTATTTGTGTCAGACCATTGACATCACACTCTTAAATAGTATAATTATATGAAATTCAAATATTTCTCTGAAAATCAAAATTTTATAGAAAATATTAAAAATATTAGTGTATATTTTAGGTATTTTGCTGTTTTACATTTTGTGACAATGTGTTTTTGGAAATAATTTTTAACCCATTTTATGTAAATAAATGAAAATATAGCAGACTTCAGAATAACTGAAATAGTTTGTAAATATGATCCAACTTCTTAGTTACAGAAAATCTGGCTTATTAAATAAGATTTTCATCATTAAACAATTGTTTTGTAGAGAGCTGTTTTTAACAAATTTTATGAGATGTTAAAACATTAGCAAAGTCAGGATCCACTGAATATTTTCTTCCCATACAATTTTTTTTCTTTTGAATATGAAATACTTTAAGAAACCTATCTATACTATTCTAATGAGAATGTCCTCTCCTATTGGGCTATTCTGAAGCTAACTAGTCTTTTCAAAGATAATCATAATTCAAACAGTTTCTGTTGGTTATGAAGCTCTACAATATGATATTATCAATACAAATAACAACACAGATATACACATTCAAAAATTGGTTATTTCAGGCAATTCTTATATAATTTGAGGTGCTGAATTAAATGGAAACCATTTTCTTTTTCATGTAACTTTTTTCTTTATTTTTATATTTTATTTGTTTTTACAAAAATATTTTTTGTTCTCATAAGTTCATTTTATGTGGATATTTTATTTGAATATATTTGAATTCATTTCTTGTTAATATTAAATCCATGTTTTAAACAATAGTTATTTTATCAATGTTACTAGAATATAGCAGGAACACAATAGGTATTAGTCATACCATAATAATACTGATGTCACAAAGGTGATTTTTTTTTATACTAATTGTTATTTCTCTACAGATAAATTAAAATATTAACTTATGACATCTCAAGTTTGTGTGAACTGTCCTGGTTTTTTTTATATTTGTTGAAACTTTGCAGCAAAAAGTAAGCACTTTATTTTTTTTTATTTTTTTTTTTTTACAAGTATACTATTATATCTACTTTGGAATAAATCTTGGAGACCAGGCTACAAAATGGGTCTGTCAAGCTGTTGGCTCTGTTTGTGTTTTGGGACTAAGACAGTAGACAAAAATGAAAAATAAATATCTTCTGTGATCCCAATGACATAAGAGAAACTAAAACACAGTTGTGATTTGCTATTTTTCTTGCAAAATTTAGGAATATAACCAAAAGAACAAGCAAAAAATTACTTACATAAGTCTTCCATCAACAATAAAACCTTGGGTCACATAGATCTGATCTTTGAATCCCTACTCCAACTGTTAAGCTTGAAATTCACTCAAAGGAAAATGCTGTAGATAAATATAGAAACTTAAAAATTGTGTGTATGTCACTGTGTCAGCTGTTAAGATATATACAAATTCTTATATTTTTTGCTGCACCCAGGACATCACAGCCAAGAATCTACATTAGATTCAGAAAGAATTAAGTTTGTTGTAAAGAACAACATCAAGCCTAACATGGTGAATCTAGAAAATGTGATTTGATAAAAACATTCTAAGTAACTTTACATTGTGTTCATCTATGTAGAAATACATTGCTACTAATACTGAAATAATTTTTAAAGATTAATTTTTCAGAATTCTTTAATTGATTGCTATTGTTTAAAATGCATTTCATAATTTCATAGTAAATTTGACTCAAACTCAATTCAGGGATCAAGTTTTAATGACCAATAAAAGAAAATTAAAAAATATTGGAATAAAAACCTGATGAATTCATTGCCAATGATATTTGTTATATATATTTCTATTTCTTTATATAATAATTTTTGTTTGTTTGGGATATATATATATATATATATATACACGCACACACACATACTTGTACATTTGATTAATTGTCATATATTATTGGATCATTGCAAAAGCTTATGCATAATTTTCATTTGTTTTTGATTTTCTAATTGGGTGCAAACTTTTGCAGTGATCTAATATATAGGTCACATTTTAGCCTCTACATTGTACCTCTCTATTTTGCTAAAAAATATTTCTTTTTCAAACATTTGAAACTGGGGTATTTTTATACAATTTGATCTTGGCAAAGTGTCCTGTCTTTTATTCTAAGATAATCATTGCTTACATAACCTTAATTACAACTGAATCATTCTGATTCATAATCAGATTAAATAGGCACAGGATAAAAAAATTATTCCAGGATATTGTCTCAAATAGTTTAGAACACATTTTGAATCAATTAATGGTTCATACAGGATTTTAATTTTTTTTTTTTTTTCTATTATTGTTCTAAAAATTAGGAGTACGTGGTTTTTAAAAATTAAAAAAGAATATGAACTTGAAAACTCTTACTAAAAAGTCTGTTTTTTTTTTTGTTTTTTTTTTCTTCTTTATCATCTTTTCTTTTCAGTCGATACATAAAATTGCACTCACGGATTCACTATGAGAGAAGGATCTTGCCACAAGCTGGTATTTCCTATCATGTTCACCAACATTATGCAAAACAAAACCAAAGACTTTCTCAGCCAACTCAATATTTCAAATCCAAATATCTTATATGCAGCATAGAGTTACATTCTACTATACCTCAGCAAGATCTATTATATAGACGTATACATAACAGTGTTTCTAACTCAAAAGAGGAATCCAAAGTTGAACAGACTGTGAAGGCATTGAAAGAAGCAGCAGCAGAAAAAGCTGCTCAAGCAGAGTCAAAGACGACAAATGAAAAATTGTTTGGATTGGAACCTGTCCAAGACAAAGAACTTGCATTACCCAAGAAGAAGTTATGGGTACGCTTTGTGGATGAGGTGAAACATTATTATCATGGTTTTCGGTTAATGTTCATAGATATAAAAATCAGCATACGATTATTGTGGTCACTTCTCAATGGCAAGACATTATCAAGACGAGAACACAAACAGGTATGTACTTGGAAATTTGATTGCTTAATTAACAGCATGCTTCAAATACTAATCATAAATGATAAAAGCTTTTTTTTTAATTTCCATTCTGCATTATGATTGAAATAGTTATATATTCTCTGAAGATCTGTGTCTAATCCAAGAGGTAACTCTATGCCAGAAATGTGCTCATTGTTCTAGTCACCAAATATAACACAATGATTTGGAGCATTAGATAGTTGTCATAATCACTGGTTTGGCTCTGTACTAGACAGGAGATTCTTCTAGCAGCATTATATTTGATCTGAACAAGTCCAAAGATTTGGTTGAAATATTGCAAAATGGCACAAAACCAAATTTTAGCAGATTCCCAAGATTGATCAAAATCTTAAAATAATGAAGAATACTGGACTACCTGAGCAAGATTTTAACAAAATCTAGTTTATTTCATGTGCTGATTACATAGATTTTTCAAACAAGATTCTTCCTTTCTCTAATTTTAAAGGTTGAGGTGATAATCTGATGGTCTCTTTTTATGGCTGCTGCTGTGATTTGCTTGTGTGTTCTCTCTTTGGTAGCCTTAGCAGAGCTCTTTTATGTCTCTTAATCTCAATAGTGGAACCCCCCCCTAAAGTACACCCCTGTGTGTGTGTGTGTGTGTGAGAGAGAGGGAGGGAGAGAAAGTGAGGTAAAAATGTTTGATCATACTGGATAGCACACAACTAACTCACTCTACAACACTCAAAAATACACAATTTCAAAACTACCCCTTCAGACAAAAGAAAATCCTTTTTTAAAGGTGTTGAATTATTTCATTGGCCATGACAGAGGACAAATCATTTGCATGAAATAAAGTCAGTCAAAAAACTAATGTAAGCTAAACAGGTGAAAGATTTATTCTTTCTGCGCCTCTTTTAGCAGGTGGCACAAAGGGGTTTTCTCCTTATTTGTTTCTTGCCATAGAAACCCAGCCCCAATAACATTGTCCTCACAAAACTTCAAAGTCAGTATGAACCTGCTCAGTTAAAGTGACAAATTCTTTGCACTAAAACTTGTATATATATATATATATATATATATATATATAAAATGAAATTCAACCTGCCACCAATAATACATGGACATAATTTGGCCATTAAATTATGCTTGCTAAAGGTCCCTTCTATTATGGAAAGAATATGCCAAGCAAGCCACTTGACTCAGTTCTGATAGCCTACTTCCTGAAAATTATTTTTCTTATAAAACCACTGATAAATATATCTTTATGTAAAGAAACCACATGGACCATTGGTTAGCTTGGGTGAATTTTTAAGAAAATCCTTTTTCTAAAATTATTTTGTCAAAGAAATTACACCAATGTGATAGATCTTTATATAAACAAACTTGATTACAATGGTTTTTAGAAATAATTTTTAATGTTTGTCAAGTAAATCATTTATCATTTTCCTTGACTTGGTGAATGTAGAATGTGGGTGCCTGGCTATATAATTATATTGATGTACAGTTATCTCCAAGTTAATATTCTGGTTCAGTTTCTTAAAAACTTGTAAATACATCTGATTTTTTGACACCAACTTTCTTGTTTTTTTTCTTCTATACTTAATTCAAATAATCATTAAACAAGATTTCTTACACTTCTTTTTTTCTTGAGTTTTATACTCTGAAACCAGTTCTTTCTACATTTATTTCTGTTGACTGCTGTTAAGCCTCCTTGGGACTCTATTTGCCCTGTATGTGTGGGTCAACACAAATTCCATCACAAAATTAAAAACTAAGGTTTCAGATGCCAGATTTCTTGGCAAGGATACATCTCTGCTTGAAAGATTAGTGTAACACAATCTTTCTTTCCCCTGGGCATTCTCCTTAAATACAGTAAATATCAAGAATTGTTTTAGTGTGACTATCAGTTCTTAGCAAAATTTGGCAGTGGAATTGTTGCTCAGAGTATATTAAATTGTTAAAAAAAAGGGATTTTATGTATTTCAACATTTGTTATTGTCTCTCTGAATTTCTGGGATGAGGAGTTTTCATTATTTGAACTTAGTTGTAATCCCAGAAATTCAGACAAACATTATCAAATCTTTACAATGTATCACATTAGAGCCATAACTTTTTTCTTAAAAAATTGATACAGATATCAAACCACCTCGTGTCCCTATACAGATTTATTTTTTTTTTTTTAATCATATCACCCCGAGCAAGGTGATAATGCCACTGATGTGCAGGGGGCTACATAGGAGTGAAAAGATTGGAAAAGAGAAAACCGGAAACCGCATCCTAAACAGGAAACAAGGGATGAGCCTCTTCACCTGTTCAACAGATGTGGGTGGAGTGTGAACTGGGCAATAGTTTAGTCTATCCTAAGCTAGTTTCACCAAGATATCAGTTTCAGGAGAGCACAAAGGGTAGTCATGAGAGCAGAGCATGTTCTTGTGAAAGGAAAGGATTTTTCACATTCACTGAAGACAATACTCTACAAGTGTAGATAATTATGTAGTTATGAAAAAGTAGAATAAATATTATGCAGCACTGTTATTTGACTGAATTTCTTTTCTAAGTTATAATAATTTTAATTAAGTTAACCACTTCAGTGAAAATCATTTATAAAATGCCTTATTTAAGCTATAAAGAAACTAAGTATCCAAAAATATGGTACTTATTGGATATGAATGAATAATCTTATAAGATTCATTGATTAATGTCAATAGTTAATAAATTAATTATACCAATCTGAATCCTCAGAAGGGATGCAATTTACAAACATACATTTACAAAATAATTAGCTTGACCCTGAATGAAAACTTTCTTCACTTCATGAAATCATTTGATAATAGAAATAATTTTTATTGCACTTAATGATTTAAGCCAGTCTTTTCTCAAATTGATGTTCAGATGATTTTTAGACTGTAATAAGGAACAGAACTAAAGAAATAACTTGATGAAAGTGTTAATAAATAGTGTCCCATGACAGGGCTAAGGACAAATAATACAAAGGAATGCAAGTAAAAACAAATATGTATACAGGGGGGCGATAGGTAAATTGTCGCTATTATATATTTTTAATTTCATGTATTTGTGTTTGTTTTTTATTTTGTTGACTGCACAGTATAGTAGGGTTAGTTAGGCACCAAAAGAGCACTGTGACATAATTCCCTCAGCCACAAATTTGGAAACAGCGTGCTGTACAGCTTTGCATTCATGTCAGAAGCACCAATACAAACATTTCAGAGTGTTTGGATGTTAATTTAAGGACAGTGCAGGGGATTTGGAAAGAGTCAGATGATATACCCAGTCAACATCATGGTGTTTGGTGTGATCATAGCAATAGCACACTATACCTCCATTCATTTTCCCACTGGGCCTCAGACTCAACACAGAAACTTGCATCAAGTGCCTTGAGGAGGGGGTATTGCTGCTCTGGATCAAGAGGGTGGCTGCTGGAAGACCGTATATTTTGCACTATGCCACACAAGCAAGAGAACCTAGTCATGGCTTTCAGTCAATTTCTGCGATTACATCACCTCTTATATCCTGTCGACCTAACTCCTCAGACTGCAACCTTACTTGATTAATATGTGTGAGGTGCAGTTAAAGAGACTAACAAAATTCCTTGTAATACTGAAGATGAATTGAAGGCAAGGATTATGGCAGCATTCACCAATTTAAACAAAGAGACCATCCAGAAAAGATACAGGAGATTCCAAAGTCGTTTGGAGGATGTTTTTGAAGCCAATAGTAATTTTATTGAATAAATTTACTCTTTAGTATATCAAGATATTTTTGTGTAATTTTGGTAAATACAGCTGTTAAAATGAGATGTCAGTGTTATTTTCATTTTTGTATAATTTAGACAATTTATCGATCTCACCCTGTATATTATTCTTCCCTAGTCTATAAGTAATTTCATAATTAGAGTTCCCCAGTTCCATTCTCTATCTCTGGATCTTATTGTTTTTAATTTTTCTGTGTCTCAGTATTAAACATAAAGTACACCACCTGTTGGCCCATAATGGTGCTATAATGTCAACCAGATAAGTAATGAGACCATCTTTTTACGGATTCTATTATAGTTGAAGCCTCTTTTTCTACCAAAGTGTACTTTTCTTCAGTCAGCTTTAGTGATGTGAAGAAGAAACCCACTAGATAGCCTGATTCAGAGTGGCAGCAGTTGCCGTATCAGACGTGCCTGTCTTGACTACTAGGTGTATGTCTTCTTCAATAACTTGAAGTAAGGCACTTTTGATTTCTTTAAGTTTTCAGAATGCTTCCATAGATTCACAATGCACAATTTAAAGGAAATGATTCAGGGTTTTATCTTATCCAAAAACTTTGATATCCATTAGAAATAATAAAAAAAGAAACCAAGGAGCTTGCAAAGGGCAGCTTTATCTTTAGGAATGGGTAATTCTTTAAGTGTGTGTATTTGGTCAGCATCATGTTTAAGTATCTCATGGGATATGGTGTAGCCAAGAAAATTAATAGAAGTGGTTGATAAGGAGGAATTTTTTTCATAGAAAGTAGGATTATGTAGTTTAGCTACCTCAAGAAATTTTTATTGTGCTCCTTGCCAGCTACAACTGTTATCTACATAAACATGTGTTCCATGAAAGTTATTTCTCATAATAATGTTGTTCATCATGTGTTGGAAGCAAAATACTCTATTACTGACCCACCAAATGGAATATGACAAAACTGGTATAATTTGCAATTAACTTCAGATGGTGCACAGTTTGTCTTCCTCTCAGCTGAGTACTTGGTGATATGAGCTCTTCAAATGCAAAGAAGAATAAATTTTATATTTAGAGATTTCTGAAGCCAGATCATCCATTCATCAAGTTGAGTGAATCTATTAATAGTTCTAATATAATCCACAGCTAACCTCTTTGTTATTCATTAAAATTTGATCTCGCTAAGGAGACAAGTTTTCCTCAATCATTCCATCTTTTATCATTTTATTAACCTCAGTTTTAATAAAATGTTTATCAGCATTTCCAAATTGCCTAGATTTTGTAGAAATAGGCTTGCAGTTAGGATTGAGATTTAAAAATAATGAAGGTATATCTACCATCGAAGAGGTAGTTAGACTAAAAAAAGACAGACTTTTCTTAGAACCACCAAATGCAAAAGATACACTAGAATGTTGGTTCATGAAGTCTTGCTTGAAAATTACAAAAGGACACAAAAGTGTAACATCCAAATACCACAACCCCTAATAAATTGAAATTGACAGTACACTGTCCTTTTATTGAAGAAAAAGAAAAGAAAGCCATGGACACATTTCCTACTACAGGTTTTATTTTTATCTGGCATCTTTTCATGTAGTTGAGTGAAATAAAGGATCCAGAGCTACCAGTGTACATACACCATAGCTTTTATTAAACTAGGTAGTGCAATGGTTGCTAATATATAAGATTAAGTAAGTGAGGTAGCCAAAGTACTAAGTGACCAGCATACTTTGGAAAAGTCTCTTTTTCCTGCATTCGTGATACTTTACGACTGTGATGTGATCCACCACAATAACATTTAGCTCTTGTTACAGTGCACACATTGTTGACAAATGAATCTTTGTTTTCTGATGCTATGGCTACCACAGTTGGTAAGAGAGAATGTGAATATAATTCAGTTTTTCTCTGCTAAGTATAGAGCTCTGGCTTGATTAACCTCCATGTGTAAGATCAAGGGTTTTGTTTTCTAAAAGACGCTGTCAAATGGAATTAAAGCGCAAGTTATTAATGAACACATCTCTAATGAAATTATCTCAGTTTTGAGTATTAACTGCTTTGAAACTGCATTCCTTAGTTACTAGTTGTTACCCCTGATCATACTCATCAATATCTTCATCTTCTCTCTGTCAATGTATTGCTAGAACATGTCTCATGAAGATTTTGTTTGTGGGTTTCACGTATAATTCTTTGAGGTAATTTACAGCAGATTCAAAAATAGAATACTCTGCAATATGGTTGTAGTCATCTGAGAAAATGCTAGTAATTGAGATCTCTAAGTTGTCTTGTTCATCATGTCCAGTATCATCTGTAGTTTTTTGTAAGAATAAACTGAAGGTTCGATATCAATGATTGAAGATTTTGGTGACATAGGGTGAATTAGGAGATGCATCTAATCTTAAAAAGTTTGTTAATCCTTCAACCCACTCTATTTTTTAAATTGTAATAAGGAACAAAACTCAAGAAGTACCTTGATGAAGACTTTAATAAACAGAGGAGCCCACAACAGGACTAAGAGCTAATAAGAATACAAGTAAAAGATGGATAATTCCAGAAGAGTCCAAATCAAGGGAAGTTCATTCTTATGATATATACGTTTATAAATGTCAGACCATCCCCAACCGTTTCTCAATCTATTATTAAAATCATTTTTGTTCTTGTAGGTTTGATATTAGATATGTTATATATCTTTCTTGAATATTTTTGTAAACCCAGTTAACTAAGAAAAATAATAAAAAAAAGAATAATGGGAGAGTGTAAAGAGACAAAAAAATTATGAAAAGAAGAAATAACCACAACTTTCTACACATGTGTGTTTTCTCTCTCTCTCTCTCTCACTCATAAGAAAAAACCAACCTAACCCTAATAAAAAGTATGTAAATTTTTTTTTTTTAACTTAATATAAAAATAAGTAAATTGACAGACAATTGCTGATACATCCTGATGAGTAGACTGACCGATTACACAAAAGTTCATCTCTGAAATTCTGGAGTTGGGGGTACTGACTATAACATCAATCAACTAAGTGACATTTTTTATTTGTATTAATCTTGTATAACACAGTTAAAATAGTCCATTTGAAATTAAAAATCAAATTCTAGGATCATTTTACTATTGAAGTGTAAAACATTAGGGAAGATCTACAAATCTAAGTAAATTTATTCAAACACATTTATATTTATTAAATGCATAAAATAAATATTAAAAAAGCATCTACTTTAAAAAGAACAGATTCAACCTTAATGAAGAATTTAACATCTCAATTACTGTAAATAAAAATAGAATTAATTCTTTTTGAAAAAAGTTTAAAAAATCATGCAACTTAAACATTTGTAAAGAGTTTTTTTTGCATAGATTATTTTTTTTTTAATTCTGTGATGGTTTCATCCTTTCTCTCACTTTTTCTTTTCCCAAGAAAATTCCTTTTGTTATGGTGAAGTCTTCAACATTTTAGGGAATATGGTTGTGACAAAATTACATACTCTGATATTTAGTTTCCACCATCTTCATTGAAGTATCCCATTGCATGCTGGCTCACAAAGAGTAGCAGCTAAAATTAATACTATATTTGAGTTTTGTATAAGTTGTTTATATTCCTCAAACTTTTTGATTGTACCTTTTTTGACAACAGCAAGATGAAGTTGTTTTAAAATTTCATACATTTCTTCGCAAGTTTCATCTTATCCAAAACAAGTACAAACAGTGAAATTTAAATAACAACTCTGAACTAATGATTCTAATAAAAAAAAGTACTATTACTACAAAGATTAGCATAACCTATCTTCCAACATTGAATGATACTCATAATATGAGTTAATAGTAACTATTACAACTAACTGAAATAAATCTTGTATAGGCATTCAATTGAAGATTAACCTTAGTTTGATCATGGATCACTTTTTATAAAAAGGCTTCTTTGATATTTGTAAATACCTGGAAAATTATCTTAATAAAATTGCCTGCTCACTCTATCTTTCAATCCACAAGCAATTAGAAAAAATGAATGATAGAATGTAAATATGTGACAAATTTTTATTATTTGTTCATAAAATCTTTATAACAGTTAATTGTAACTATTATATTTATCTAAAATCTCTTAAAATGAAAGACTTTAATCTTCTTAGTGTGAAATTGTGATGCTAATTATATGTATCACATTTGCTTTATTGTATCTTTGTTTACCAATTTATGTTTTATCTCTCAATCCAAGATTATTTCTAATCAAATTCATAAAAAGTCTCCTACCTATTTATAAATCTTTTTTTCTCCAATATTTCATGAAACTTTCTTTTTAAAATAAAGATCTTTATCTTTGTTCTTTTTTTTAATTCTAGATAATGTAAAAATTTTGTTTCAAATGTATTAATCCAATGAGTGTTTGTTTTTATCAAATTAAAGACACTGATAAAGATGCCATATGTTGGGAATTTTATAACCATATGTAAATATTTTCACTTGCAGCTTGTTCGGACCACAGCAGATTTATTCCGAATTGTTCCATTTTTAGTATTTATTGTGGTTCCATTCATGGAATTTCTTTTGCCGGTTGCTTTGAAACTGTTTCCAGATATGTTACCCAGCACTTTTGCAGAAAAACACAAAGAGGTCAGTAATTTTTTTTTTTTTAAATTAATTTTCTCAGAGGAGTAAAAAGTGGTTTTAGAAGAATAAACAAGTTATTGTCCTCAATTTGATATTTAAAGACAGTTATCTAGACCCAGAGTCAACTGATTCCCTACCAACATGTCTTCATGTAAAAACTGACATGTAATTTATAAAGTGAAACCTGACTCCTTACTATACAGAAGTAATAAATTACTTCAGTATAGTAAGGAATCGTTAGAAAATTTGTTCATTTTTGTGTATGTTTTTTTCTTAGGCTTTATATAAAACAATATGATACATATAAAAATGAATTTTTCAACAGTCTAACAAGTTTTATTTGGCTTCTTTTTTTATTCTTTGTTGAGATAATGGTCTGAAATTTGCAGTTTGCATGACTGAAATTGATAGATTATAAAGAACAGTTTCACAACAGATTTTAAAAAAATTGTCTACATAGATTATGCAAAGGATCCATTATAGAAAAGCTTTTTTTGTTTTTATTTCTTCTCTTAAAACTTTGATATTTGTCTCTAGTCTATTTTTTCTTTGTCTATAATAAAAAAAAATTGATAACAAAAATACTTCAAGGAATTTCCTTGAACATATGATTAAAACAACTATGCTTATTGATAATGTTTTGTTAATATTTTAATTTTTTAATTTTCCTTATTGCTATAAGGTTAAGTAAAATAAAATGTTATGAGTATTAGTCATCTCATTAAAAATTTGTCATCTTTGTTGTCACTTTGTCTTTTCCCAGCAAGAAAAATTGAAGAAGCAGCTCAAAGTTAAGCTGGAGATGGCCAAATTTCTGCAAGACACTATCATGGAAAGTGCTTTACGCAGCAAACAGAAGCAGAAAAGTGAAGATATGGTGTCAGAATTTTCCAATTTCATGAATCAGGTAAACAAAAAAAAAATTTTTTTTTCAATACCCAGTTTTTAAATATAATTTCTTTTCTTCAGAATTAACTTGCACATTTCTAATTACAGCTAACTGAACAAGATTGTTTTTTCAGTTATTTTTACATATGCACATTTTATTGCCTATGTCTTTTATGCAAAAGAATTTAGAAGTTACCTTTATCAAAGTTGTCTTGAATAATAGACAGTCCTTTTAAAGTTAAATCTAATGATTAAATTTTATTTTTTTATAAGTTGTAAATGTTTGCCTTTTTTATATTTAAATTCACTGAAAAAGAAAACAAGAACTAAAAACTGTTGTATAGATATCTTTTTATATAAAATTCAAGGCATCATTATTTCATTAATATATATCAATATATTTTTCCTGACTTTTTATCCCAGGTATTCCCTCATTGAAAAAAAATCTGGTTTGAAGTTCAATTCTTGAAAGAATTTTTAGATTTTTTTTTTTTAAATGTTTTAATGGATAACCGTGTTTTCATGCAAAAAAAAAAAAAAAATCAGCATTTGTCTTTGTTCAGAAAAGTATTTTCTGTTACAGTATGTTATTCACCTAGTAGGTCCTGTTTAGGTTGAGATATTGAATGCTGCCTTGTCCTCATATATCAAGCAGGAAAAATAAATGTCAATGTTTGTTTTTTAGACCATTTTAACAGACATTTTACAGTAGACTGATTTCATAATAAAAAGTTGAGTAAATTTCAAAAAATAAGTTTTTAGGATTTCCTTAACCTTAACAATAAAGGCAAACCTTCTTTACACAGTTTCTTCTAGTTTTTAATAGAATCACTGGGAATAATTATGAAGAGTGCTGAAAAGTTATTGGCTATGATGCTCTTTACCTTAAAAAATGATATTGGTCAAATTTTGGAAAGTGGTTGGGCTGAGAATTTTTCAGCACATGTAATTTATCAAAATTCTTTCAAATCATTGATCAAGATCTTAATAACTTTTAGCTATATATGATATAACACCCTTTGCTCCACTCCACACATTTCTTGTGTTTTAAACCCAACAGATTACCAAAGGCAGTGACAAAGTGCCAGCAAGCCACCATCTGCCATGTTGTGATTTTTTTACCTTGGAGGGTGACCATGCTGACTCTGACTCAATAGGACCTGATGAGAGTGCAGGAAATGAAGTGGAGTTATATTAGTAGCAGGATCAACAACAAAAAAACAAAACAATGGCTGATTAAAGGATTGAAGCAAAGACCAAAGTTGTCACACAGTCAAGTCTTTATATGCATGCATTGGTAGCATTAAAGACAGAGAGATAACTTGGCAATAGGTGGGATTGGCTCCCACAACAGTTTGACTCCATTGGTTGCTTGACTACTTTAGCAACCAATTGAGCTTCATGCTCTTCATGTACTGAAGCATGCCTACTTCTAAGGCATTGTCTACTGGATTTTCACTTGCTTCCAAGTACTTCTGTTTTCAGGCCTCCAGCCACTTCAGTCAATCTCAAGGCTTTTGAAATCAATTCACCCAACCTCTTGGTGCTTTCGAAAACGCTTTCCCTTGGTCTCTACTTTCTGTTCTCTGTTTGTCAAAGTGTGTCTGCCTGAGTTTTTCGTCTTCCTCTACTCTGATTCTCAGCTCAACCTTTCTGCTCTCCTGTCTTCCCTCTGTTCTCCTGAGCACACAGAATTCGATCAGGTAGTCATCCACTCGTTTTCTTTTCCCCCTCACATACACCAACAAGAGGCATAGTCAGCCAATCACCATCTGTATCATCATCTAGTACCTTCGATTCTTCCTTTTCTTCAGCTAGCTCTTCCCTGACTATACACACACAATCCTGGGTGGCCAGTTCGCAAGAAACAAAAAAATATCACATGCCATCAATTTCTTAGACAATGATCATGTGGAACTATTAGACACCACTGGGTCTAGCCTTGCCATTGTCCCTGCAACAAGAAAAATTCCAAGCTTTGTCCTGCGTCACTTCAAAAAAATTTCTTATCTAGTCCTTAACTGACATATTTTTAAATCTTAATTCATGATCATTTTTTATTAATTCTGTTAATTCCACCAAGCCACATAGCCTCATTTAGTCCCTAAGTTGGCCCCGCATCTCATCAGCTTGTAACCTAATCAAATTAGCTATTATTCTAATTATGCTGACCACTTTCTCTGTCACAATAATACCAAGACTGATATAGTCAATAAAATAATACCAAGACTGATATAGTCAATAAAATAATACCAAGACTGATATAGTCAATAAAATAATACCAAGACTGATATAGTCAATAAAATAATACCAAGACTGATATAGTCAATAAAATAATACCAAGACTGATATAGTCAATAAAATAATACCAAGACTGATATAGTCAATAAAATAATACCAAGACTGATATAGTCAATAAAATAATACCAAGACTGATATAGTCAATAAAATAATACCAAGACTGATATAGTCAATAAAATAATACCAAGACTGATATAGTCAATAAAATAATACCAAGACTGATATAGTCAATAAAATAATACCAAGACTGATATAGTCAATAAAATAATACCAAGACTGATATAGTCAATAAAATAATACCAAGACTGATATAGTCAATAAAATAATACCAAGACTGATATAGTCAATAAAATAATACCAAGACTGATATAGTCAATAAAATAATACCAAGACTGATATAGTCAATAAAATAATACCAAGACTGATATAGTCAATAAAATAATACCAAGACTGATATAGTCAATAAAATAATACCAAGACTGATATAGTCAATAAAATAATACCAAGACTGATATAGTCAATAAAATAATACCAAGACTGATATAGTCAATAAAATAATACCAAGACTGATATAGTCAATAAAATAATACCAAGACTGATATAGTCAATAAAATAATACCAAGACTGATATAGTCAATAAAATAATACCAAGACTGATATAGTCAATAAAATAATACCAAGACTGATATAGTCAATAAAATAATACCAAGACTGATATAGTCAATAAAATAATACCAAGACTGATATAGTCAATAAAATAATACCAAGACTGATATAGTCAATAAAATAATACCAAGACTGATATAGTCAATAAAATAATACCAAGACTGATATAGTCAATAAAATAATTATTTTTCATTTATTTCATACAGACATCTTAACTAAAATATTTATCCAAAGTTGACTACACTCTTTTATTATAGTTTCCTCCAGGTAGGAATAACTTTTTCTGTGGACTTCAGTTTTCAGAAATAACTATTTTCTATGTTGCACATAAATTGTCTCTCTACAACTCTGATAAAAGTTGACAACATTAGATATTTCTTTTATAAAAGAGACAAGAAAAGAAAAGTAACAATATTTTTGTTGCCTTAATTTTTTTAAAAAACTAATTCAAACTTCAATTCCATTACCAGGCCATATTGACTTAACTAAACTGCAGAGATAGAACAAATACACACACATATGTATGTATGTATGTATGTATGTATAATTTGCTATTATTAGTGGAGAAGGGTGCTCACTATTAGGAATAGTGTTTGTAGATATGGTGAGGGCATAGAAATCCACTATGTAATAGAGATAGCCTGAAGATTTCATTCAAGCATGAAACAGACTTTCACCACTCAGTGTTGACCTAAGTGTCCACTTTTATATTTACATATACTCTTTGATACTTTTTACCATAAATATAGCATATCTTAAATTAATATTTTTCTCATATCGCTATAGTAACAAATAAAATTAGAAATTCACTTATGTCTCTACTCTGAGTTTCACAGATTACATCCATTTGTCAGAGGGTTTAATAGTTAAATTCAATTTATTTGCAGAAATAATTTTTCTTATTTAATTTTCATCAAAGATGTAAAATGGCATAAAACTAAATTGAAATTGTTCCATTACATGTATTAATTTTTATATAATGAGAAGTTGGATGTTGATGCAACTTTTGATTTAGAATCCAAATCATTTACATTGTTCAGACTGTTGTCCTCATCTAACATATTCACAATGGCTTTTTTGGCTGTTGTATGCTCCAACCTTCTTCTGGTGATTGAAATTTCAAACTGATCTCTGGGGTATATTGTTTTCGTTCCATGAGTCATGCTACTTCTAGATGTCTTAGTTATCTCCTTTTAACTAAGTTTTTGTTCTCCACTGATGTAGCCAGGTATTGAACTCACAACCCTTTGGGTCAAGTCACTGGATCTAACCAATGTTTTTATCCATGTAACTGGGCTATGTGTCCTTGAGGACATCACTGTATGAATTTTTGGGACATATAAACCTAATGTTGCAGTAACCTTTTTTTTTTTTTTTTTTTTTTTTTTTTTTTTTTTTTACCAGAGTTCATATTGCAATTTTGAAGTTATTGGTTTTCTCTAATGCTCTGTATTAATGGTTCCCATATTGTATTCATTTCTATGCTTGGCTGGCTTAGATTTTTTTTTTTGTGGCCTAGCATATGTACTGATCCCTTAAATCTTTGTAATTTCTAGTAGTGTTCTCTATTATTTCAACTTCATCCCACAGGGAACAGTGATCTCCCTTTTTTTTTTTTTCCATACGTGGTCATCTACACCCGATTTTTCCATTTCCTTTCATGTTATGGCTTTCTGATATTCTTGCAGCTTTATCCAGTGATTGAAATACAGGGTTCAGTTTGAAATTCTAATCACCTAAAGGTCAGAGTGTACAACAACTGAAACTTCATGAATCTGGCAATACAGATAAAGACAACAGTTTGAACAATGTAAATAATTACAATAGCTCATCTCAGAAGTATAAACAAACAAAATTCAAACGTTTAGCCTAGTATTTCCAATTTGGATATGGATGTGTATACATATTTTCAAGTAAATTGTTAATATAGTGAAGGATTCTAACGATTATTTATAGCTCATTAGGTATGATTTCTACAAATAATAAATAACAATTTTACTATCAATGACTAAAACTTTGAGATGACAACAACAAAGATGAAGGCTGTAGTCTACATGTAAATACTGTAAATAACAATCTTTGTTGTTTTGAGCATGTGTATTTTTTTTACCAATACAGCTTATTTGATAATTTAGTGTTTTACCATAACTTCTTGCTTTTATTTATTTATTTTTTTTAAATGAAAACTTGATGTTTGCTGGCCTTTTTAGTTGAAATAAGAAATTAAGGGCACAAGTCCCTCTCTGTCTATACATATAATTTGCTTTCTAACTGAATGGAGATAAAGTTCTACTCAAAATTTCTTACTGGAGTTATTGTGGTTATTGCTACTGTACCTTGATAGCAACCAGTTTGACTGTCTAGACTTTGTGTGTTTGTTTTTAGTGATCTTATCTACAATTCAATTTTGTTTACTTGAACCTTTTAAAGTATATCTTCTCACACATATGCATGCACATACCCATGCACACATTTCTGTATATCCTGAAATGGCTTTTATTCAGTTGTCCAACTCAACTTGAAATTTATGTTCTTTTTTTCTTTTCTTTTAACTATTTGTTTTAAACTGGTAATGTTTTTAATTGAATTTTAAAAAAATGTTATTTTTTGATTACTGATTAACTATTGAATTTCATGAAATTTTGCCTTTTAATTTTTTTTATTGTTCAAATGCATTGGCAAATTTAATGCTGAATTACCTGAAAAATTGTTTTGACTTGAATCTGTGATACCTCCTAGTTTCAGAATTAACTTCATATCACTAAGTTATTCTTTTGTTATAACTGAGAACTTTTTTTACATTTGTATTTTCTCTAGAAGTGTCTTTCTCATATTTTAAAGAATTTACAAAAATGTTTTTCTTTTCAAATAAAACAAATATATTTTACTTGCTTGTCTATGAGTGTACTTTGTTTGCTTACCTCAAGTTATCCAAAATTCTGCCTTGAGCATTTGGTATCAGTCTCCTGACTATGATATGAATGTTTTAGCTGCAGTGCAGATTTTTTTTTTATATGTATAAACTGGCATATAAAATGCATGTTCAATTTTTATATTATGATTATTAATCTAAGTAAAAAGAAATTGTTTAATATTTGAGAAAGCTTCCTACCATTATTGACAAAGAAAGCATGTAAGATCACATTAAATTAGTGAACTAAATATTCAAAATTGATTTTGTTTTACTTGGAAATATGATCACTGTTTTAATAATAAAATAGCTAATTGAAATTAATTCAGTTCTTGTAACCTATAAAATGAAAAATTATTTTAGATTACACTCTGCTACAATCATTAAAAAAATAATTTTGTTAAATAACACTGGAATACAGCATAGAAATATTAAATTAATTCAAAGTAATTGCTGTTATTAAATATATTATGGTTAAACTTTGGAATGTGAAACTTACACTTGATATTCAAACACAATTCTTCTTTCTCTATGAGAATCAGTCAGTTAAGTGTCATATGTGATACGCACTTGGATGATCATGTCTCTTTCAATCCATGACTGCAATAGGTTACTTGCCAATCAAGGCTAGAGAACCCAATCTCCTGCTATTCAACCCGTAGCTGGAGGGAGAAGAGATGGATTAATACCTTTCCCAAGGGTATTTGTGCATAAGTGAATGCAGCAAATTCAACTGGAATTTGAACTTGGCTCTTTGATTTCACATTCCAAGCCAATATCCATTGTACCACAATGCACATCTATGAGAACAGTATGGTGAAATGGCAGAAAGTGAAGAAGCAACTACCATTAATTTATATAGGAAAACATTTTTATCATTCAAAGACCAAAAGCATAACTTTGCTTTAGATTTTTCATTAAGACTAGTAGTTCTTAAATAATTGGAAAAAAAGTATGAATTTAATTTTAAAAGCAAATATAGATTTATGGGAGATTTTTAGGATGTTTTGTGTGCTGACAAAACTATGATAGGAAAATGTTTGAGATTAAGCACATAAGCATAGTTGTAGTTCTAGCTTTCCATTCACCATAAGTTACTTTTTTAGACTTAAAATTTTTTCATATAAATTAATGGTAATTGTTTCTTCACTTTATATCATTTGGATAGTGAAAGGAAACCCTGGACTAATGAAAGTTTTTTTTAAAAAAGTGGTGTAGAGTAAACTTTCAAGAAATTATGTAAAGCATTAAATTCCATTCTTAACATGTCCCCTGTTATGAAAACAGCATTAAGCCCAATGTTTCAGATGTATTAGTTTGCATGAATTACACTTATAATTATTGCCCATTTTTTTCTTTTCTTGCAGATTCGAAGTAGTGGACAGGGAGCTTCAACAAAAGAGATCCTCAAATTTTCCAAGCTGTTTGAGGATGAAATTACTTTGGACAATCTTTCTCGGCTGCAGCTACAGGCACTTTGCCGTGTGTTGCTGCTACCTATTATTGGCACAGATAACTTTCTTCGCTTCCAGTTGAGAATGAGATTGAGGCAGCTAAAAACAGATGATAAGGTAACAATATTAGTTTTTGATAATTGTATACAAATGTTTACTACACAATATAAACAGCTTCATCAGTGAACTCTTAATGTATTGGCTATTGTATCTTATAATAATAGAAAAAAACATTAAATAATTCAATGTTTTATAGTTAATAGCCATCACTTTCTTTAGATAAAAATTTAACTAAATTTTTTTTTTCTTCCTGAAATTCTTTCAGTTCAATTTTTTTAGTTTCTTTTGAAATTCTTTATCAACATAACAAAGACCGCCTAAATTTTTTTCATTTATATGCTTGCACTTATAGATGACACCAAATTTTTTTTATTACATCAATAAAAATCTATGTTCAACATTTTTTCCCAAATCATTTTAAGCTGAACAAACCAATTATTATAAATTTCTGGCATGATTTACTCAAACTATTTTCTTCATTGTTGTTATTATTACCAATTATTGCAATAAATATTTGTACACTATTATTCAAATAAAATTGCCTACAATAATTATCAGGTGGACATAACATGAATAATAAATACTCTCATTTCATTACTTTGACTATTTAATTGTAAGCACAATTCTGATGTTGTTTATCCTTTTTCCCAATTTGCAATTGTAAGCAGTGTCACAATTTTTTCTTTTCTTTCCTCTTTTTTTTTTTTTTATACTTCATTTCTTATAAACATTTCATTAATACCAGATTTTAATTTTTATAGTAAATACTAAATTTAAAAGTGAGCATTAAGGAATGGTTCTTAGTTAAGTCTTTTATATTGGAAATGAAATTGTGAAATTTTTTTTTTTCAGAAACCAAATGCAGACAATTTAAATATTTTATCTATCAACATTTTGAAGTTATATAGTTGGAATAAAATAAAAATAGACTAAAAAAAAATAGACAATGATCTTAGAAGGGATTTTAATCAAACAAAATCAGGTAATTTTGTTTTAATAAACCACATTCTGTATATGATACATTGTAATTATAATCTTTTCCCTTTAACTCTATTGCTTAGTAATAAGTGAATTTGATCCAGAATTTTATATAAATACTTGTAATGACTTTTGCAGATGATCCAGAAAGAAGGTGTAGATAGTCTGACTACTTGGGAGTTGCAGGCTGCCTGTAGAGCTCGTGGCATGCGTGCTCTTGGTGTTCCTGAAGAACGCTTAAAATTCCAGTTGGAGCAGTGGTTGGAGCTCCATCTTAAAGAAAACATCCCCACATCCCTCTTGCTGCTTTCAAGAGCACTGTACCTCTCAGAACATATGTCAACTGCTGACCAGCTCCAGGCAACACTATCTTCTCTACCTGAAACTACTGTAAGTGTCTACTAGTAATAGTTTGATCACTAGTTTAAAATAAATTCAAAATAAGTTAGGAACATTTTTCTATTTGTTCTAATTTATATTATTAAATCAGAAATTAATTGGAGTAGATAGACTAAACTATCGCCCAGTTCACACTCCACCCACGACTATTGAACAGGTGAAGAGGCTCATCCCTTGTTCCCTGTTTAGGATGTGGTTTCCGGCTTTCTCTTTTCCAATCTTTTTACTCTTAAGTAGCCCCCTGCGCATCAGTGGCATTACCGCCTTGCTTGGGGTGATATGATTAAAAAAAGAAAAAAAAAGTTTGATATTTAATGATGTTAATTCAGTTTTGTAATTTCTCAATTTTCAGAAATTTCAAAAAATTAAGTTATGAAAGTTGATATCGATAAGTATTGGACTTTATTATTTCTGATTCAATAATTATTGCTCTAATCAAATATTGAGCACTTGATTGGCATAAATTCTGTTTACCATGATATATTTTATATAATTTTACATATGTCAGTTGGTAGCATTATTTTAATTTTATTTATATTTTAATTAATATATATTATGTAATAGTTTCAAATTATCTATTTTCCTTTACTTTTGTTGAACTTTGTTTCATTATTTTGATTAGTTATTACTGTTTCTTTTTTCTTTTATTACAATCTTTAGATTATTTAATATTTTTGAAGTTAATTTCTTTTGTTATGTTGAATCTTTCAAAGAAAGCAATTTAAAATCAAATAGTGTTTGAATATTAAAAATATTATCATTATTGTTTTACTTTCACTTTTTGTTCTAGACTGAAGAAGCAAAGATCAAAATTGCTGAAATTTCTGGGGAGAAAGTAGATAATAAAGCCAAACTGCATTTGATCCGGCAAGAAGAAGCTGCTATCAAAAAGGAAAGAAAAGACCTGGAAGCAGAAGAACAGCAGGAAGAGAAAGAAAAGGTTTGTAAATTACTTATCATGCAAAATATTTTGTACTTAGGAGTTATGAACTACATCATTTGGTAGTCAAGTTGGAAGGTTGGAAGGAGTTCTGATTTTTTTCCCCATTTTTAATGATAAATAATTTACAATAAATGTTTAAATCTGATTTTTAACTCTGTTATATTCAATAATTAATTCCATCAACTGTTTAACTTCCTACAGAAAGCACTTGAAATAGCTACAAAGCAAGTAGACGTTATCATAGATAAAGCAGAAGTTCTTGTTGACAAGGCACCAGTTGCAGCTGTAAAACCTGAAGAAGGTAAGTATAATTGATATTTTATTTTATAAATGACAGAAAATTTAAATATGATGATTATCTTGTTCATTTCTTCTATTGCACATGAAAAGTAATATTATTAAGATTATATTAAAGCTAGAAAAGAACAGGACAAGTTATTAAACCTAGAAAAGTAAAAGAGAAAATGTTCTAGTGAAGTAAGAAATTTCTTATTTTTTACTTCACAAGAATATCATGTCCTTTACTTTTCCAGGTTTACTATAATCTTAAGAATATTACTTTTCATACACACATTTTTCCATGTAATCCATGATTTTTCCGGGCATTGCTATTCAGTATAAATTTAATACTGAAAATTAATTCTGATAATTCTGATAAAATAAGTGATATGCAAAGTTTGATTGACAAAAATAAGATATCATCAGAATTTAAATGTTGAAAACCACTACAAAAATATTAAACAGAAAAAAGTTATAAAGAATAAGATTTATTATTAAAAGCATTAGTCACCTTTTTTGTACTTCACATATTTTGATGTAACTTTTTTCTACTGGACCAAAATTCAAAAAAAATTTCAAAATGTAGCTAAGGAGGTGTCCTATCTAACTCTGTTAACTGTTTGAAATTGGGTTGAGAACTGAATTAGTGGTGAGGCTTGAAAGCTTCCTAGAGTCACTCAATGTTGGACTTAAGAATATATTTAATTATTGCCATGGTTGAGTGATTGCTTTCACTAAGGGGTGCAGGCTTATGTAATGGTTATTGACATGAAAAATGATGTTGGCAAACTAGGTTTGTTTCAGACGAGGATGCTTATGTTCACTAATGTCTTTGAGTAAAGCATGGGCCCTCTTCTTCGAACTGTCTTTTTATCCTGTAAAACAATCCATCTAAAGAAAGGTTACAGAAAAAATAATACAGCTTGGCAGCAATCGTAGCTCATTTAATAACGAGGAGGATCAGGCTACTATTCCAACTTTATAAAAATCTAATTACTGCAAATACCCTTTCCCAAGGGTATTTGCGTGTAAGTGAATGCAATGAATTCAACTGGAGTTTAAATTCCAGTTGAATTCCTTGCATTCACTTACACGTAAATACCCTTGGGAAAGGTATTAATCTGTCTCTTCCTTTCAGTTATGGGTTAAATAACAGGACAGATTGGGTTCTATAGCCTTGGCTGGCAACCAATCTACCGCAGAAAGCAATAGCAACCTACTATGGGATAATCTTCTGCCCAGTCAGTCATGTCTCTTTCGAGACATGATCGCCCAAGCTGTTTCACGTATGGCACTTAACTGACTGAATTACTGCAGAAACAATGACTAAGTCTCCAATAAACAACATCCCATATAATTTAAAGTGTAAATAAAATATTGCTTATTGCTCTATATACTGTGTTTTAAATGGAAAGATCTTTGTTGTTTTCCTAAACTGAACCTTTTTTTACTCTTTGGGAATAAGAATAACATCTTAACTGAATATAAAAAGCAAGGTATGGGATACAGCATTATGAAACTTGATGATAATGCCAACAGAGATAAATGTTATAAAATAATTTCATAATTATTCTGATTGTATATACAACCATTGCACAATTCTACCTCAGGTCAGAGAGTAGTATCTGTCTGATCCTGGCTCTTCTGAGCTGGAATAAGTTTCATTTTCTGACTGAGAAATCTGCATAATATTAAGAGGGGAGGAAATGGGGGTAAAAGTAAAGGAGGTAGTGGTTGAACAAGTTTTGTGTAAAGAAGGAAAGGTAGGAGGTAAGAAAGTTAGAGAAAATTGAAAAGAAAGCTGTTTAAAAGGAAAATAAGTTATCAACCCAATCCATTTCTCAAGGTCCTGGGCATGACGGTAAACTGCACCCGGCAGCAAGGTCTCTGATTGGGAGGTTGTGAGAAGCAGGAAACCACCTTTTAATTACTGCTGTTCCCAGGTCCACTCTGACCCGAAGTGGTAGCACCTGTTAGGGTCCCAGCTATGGGCAAATAGTTAATCCCCAAGCTGGGGTCAAAATACTATGAAAGTATAAAAATACACTTTTATAGAAATATATACATATAAATAGATTTTTATAGAAAAATATAATTGAAGGAAAAATATTACCAACAATACATTTTTGAAGGAAAAAATTATTCTCAGCAAAGCATTTTTTTAATACAAAACTAGAAGACATTTTCAGTTTTCTAAAAAAAAAAAAAAAATTAAAAAAAAAAATTTTCATTAAAATCTGACTAAATCAACCTTCTCATTATAACCTAATATTAAAAAAAGAAAAAAAACCTTAAAACCTCACCTTTTTGGCATTAAATAACCCACAGAGATTGATATGCCGTTAAACAAAACTCAAACCCATTTCCCAAAATGCTATAAAATAACTATTTAAATACATTTTACATGTTTTCTTGGCTAAGCTGAAAACTTTTCAGTGCCCCACTGCCAGTATTAATTTGGGTTTAAGTATTCAAGTATTTTTTTTCTTTGGCAACATGGAATCATTAATTCACTTTTTGTTAAGTAGATTAGGGTTATTTATATGATTTAAGATGGCAAGTTTTTCTGAAGACATAAGTTACATCTCTCACTTTTTCTATTCTAAGATTTGGTTTTAGTGACTATATTTCAGGTAATAAATGAGTTGTTTTTTAATTGCCAATAATATATAGATAAAGCAGTGCTTTTGCTGTATTTACTATTGTTAAAGACAACATATTTGAAACAAGATTTCCACTTATTTGCTGTGGATCCAAAATAAAATTTAACATTGTCATCTGAATGGATGCAAGCCTTATAAATAATACTTTCAGATATACATTGGTCATTAATGGGCAGGTTTTATATTTTCGGCAGTTGCAATCATTTTTAGAAAGGTCACTATTATTAGTCATAGGGTAACTGTTATTATTCAGGTAGGCCAAGTATTTATTTGATATATTATTATGTTGTGAAACATATTTATCTATGTTCTTAATGCAACTATAACTAACATTGTTTTTGCTGAAAATCTCTTTTAGCGCAGGTGAATGGTAGAAATGTTTGTGAATTAAATTTAGGAAGAATTTTCCAATGTTTGTTTGGATATTATGACTGAAGAGTGGGTTAAACCATTTAATCTTACATTTATGTAGTTTCTGCATATTTTTGCCTACTTTGTTTTTTAACAGATTATTCTAAACCAGTGTTGAGTTTACTTCATTCTAATGCATTAATGTATTTACTTTTGTAGTTGTCAACAACTTCCTTATTACTAGAGTTAGTACATAAACAAAATTGGATTAATTTATGTAAGTTAATAACGATACGATGGTGGTGATTTGATTCTTTGTTATTTTTTGTGATTGTGTAAATTTTTAGCATATGGTTTGTACAGGCTATTGTTCAGGTCAAAGGTTACATCTAAGAAGTTTACAAGTCTATCCATTTGTTGTGGAGTTGTTTTAGAGATGACGATTAATCTATCGCTTTTGTAAAGTCTGGTGTTGTTTAATTCAAAGATATGCCTTAGATTCCATAGTAAAAAAGAAAAAAAAAAATGCAAACCAAATCACAGACCTTTGCAGAATCATATGTTCCCATAGCAATGCAGAAATCAGTTATTTTTTTCTTGTCCATGGGCATCCATTCTAGAATAAAATAGGTTTTTGTGCTTGTTTAATTATGTTAATGTTTTGATTGCTGAAAGAGCAATAATTTTTAGCCAAATTTAAAGTTGCAGTTAAGTTTTTCAGAGATAGATGGATGCATTTGTTTGTTTCTTTCTCACTCTCTTGCTTTTTCCCTTTTTTTCTTTTTCCCCGCAAATAATATTTATTATTAATAATAATTATGAATTACCCCCGTTGCATTCATCTCCTTGAACTTTTTTATTTTTTATTTAAATTTTAATTTAGATTTTTTTCATCTACAAGTAATTTTTGTCTTTATATTATGATCTTGATAAATTAAAAAAAATAGTACCGTAACATAAGATTTAACTTCCATGAACATTGCATGAACTTAACTTCAAATCTCTTAAAATATCAGTTTGAGATATGCACCTGATGACTGTGTGATGCATAAAATTCTGAGTCAGCCCACCAATGTAGAATAATATGAATATTTATTAATATATAATTAATAGCTCTCGTTTTACTACATTGAGCACTGTTTTATTAACACCTGAATAATATTTTTATACATGTGCGTATACCCATATGTATATTTATTAATTCATTTTATATATATATATATATATATATATATATATATATATAAAATCAGTCCTGACAAATGAGAATAACAACCCTGGTGCTAAACATTATCACAATTCAACACATATATATAATGGTAATTATAATAATTGCCTACTGCAACTTGTTAGCTATAAAGTTTTGGTGCTAAAACATTATCAGACAGTAAAATGAGTTTAACTTATTTTGTAAGATATAAGGAGATTTTAAAAAATAAATAAATAAAATTGAAGAAATAAAAACAGTTATCCAGTGAGAAGAATTAAGTGGATTGGGAGGTAATAAAATTTCAAAGAATGGTGGATGTAAGATTCACTAGCTAGTGTAGTGAATGTTTGAATGTGGAAATCCAGACATGGCAAATTTTTAAAATCTCTTTCCCAAAGATTTTGGGAAATGAAGGAAGGACTAAATCCCATAGTTAGTTGGAAACTGATAGGCTCAGCCTGCACCCCAGAAACCTTTACGATAGATGTAATCTATGTTTAGTTGAAAAAATTAAAATAATAAAGTACCCTAATCAAAGCCTACTTTTAAATTTACGTAAGGAATTCATAACCAAATGCCGCCATAAATCTAAATTATTGAATTTTTTATTTTTAATGTTAATTTTATAATTTAAATTTAAGTAATTTTAAACCCTCCTATGAGTAACCCAATACTAATCTCAGTGTTATAGATGCTTTCTTTTCTTCCAAAACCTACAGTATTACAAATAATGTAGGTATGTACAAAAAATCACTGCCGATTTTCGATACCTCAATTTAAATTTAATTTTTAAAAATAAAAACGTTTTCTTGAAGCTTTAATTTTACCTTTAATTGAAAGCCAAGAGATTAAATTTACTAATTACCATAAGCAAAATACCCTGGTTTAGTTCGAACCGAAATTATATTGCTCGGAATCAAAAATTTAACTGCAAAAAAATTTTTTTTTTAATTTACCGCCATTATTGACGAATTGACAGATTATGTAAACAGTAGCTAAATTTCTGATTTAAAAATCTTGCAAAAAAAAAAATATACCTCCTTGACACGTTATTTAAGTCGATTTTTATAATTGAAACCTACCTTTATCTGATTTCAAACAAGTATTAAGTGCTTACTGACTTGATATTTACGAAATAAATCACTCTTTAAAAACAGTAGCCCTCTTGTCAGCGCTTATCTAGGCGATAAATTACGTGTTGACAAGTAGCAGGTGTGAATGACGTTTGGATGGCGGCCGTAAGTGACAGAAAAATCTTGTAGCTTAAAACGTAATATTTGGAAATTTAAATTTTTTTTGTTGTTTTTTAACTAAATAGTAAAATTAAAAATTTAACATAATATTTTCAGCAAGTATAACATTTTATAGAATTTTAGTTTAGATTTATAGCCAGACTATGCTTTCTGAATAAATAAAAATAAAATATGCTTTCTGAATAAATAAAAATAAAATATGCTTTCTGAATAAATAAAAATAAAATGTGCTTTCTGAATAAATAAAAATGTGCTTTCTGAATAAATAAAAATGTGCTTTCTGAATAAATAAAAATGTGCTTTCTGAATAAATAAAAATGTGCTTTCTGAATAAATAAAAATGTGCTTTCTGAATAAATAAAAATGTGCTTTCTGAATGAATAAAAATTTAAATTTCTTTTAAAAGAAAGAATTAAATTAAAATAACCGAACTGTTATTTATTAATATTTTTCTGAAATATTAAATATTTTTATGTTTAGATATTACATATTTATCTTACATTATTAATATGCTTTCTGAAAAAATTAAATTTCTTTTAGAATAATTTTAATTTAATAAAAAAAGAATGAAATTAGAATCAAAGTTTGGTTTGTTTAGTTTTCGATGTAAGGGAATTCATCCAAAGACTTGTTAACTTCTAAAAACAATACGACCTCTACAGAAACTTGTTTCGATCTGTATGGAACACCGTACTTAATAAAAAATTTCCAAAATTTAATTATTTTTAATTATTTTAAAAGTAAAATTGGTGAATGATTTTTATTAAACTTTTCAATTTTCGATAGGTAATGTGATAATCAATTCTTAAGTAAGAAGAAATTCAACAACGTTTTAATAAAAGGTTTTTAAAATATTTTTAACACTTTTATGAATTATTATAATAAAAAAAAAAATAAAAACAATTATTTCAAAATTTTATTAGTAAACGAAAAAAATTTTTTTCTTCAGAGTATGATGTCCTTAATAATTATTATTTATTCCAGCAATTAAAAGTTTATCAAATTAAATTATATCAGAGATTTATTGCATTTTTATTTTACTCTTCGGAGCAGATTTTCGGCCAGGTTGTCCACTTTAGAATAAAAAACATAGATGATTTATATGCCCCAATGAGTCCTGCATATAACTAATAAAAAAAATTTATACAGCTAATTAAAATTTATTAAAATTTCATGGATTTACGTAGAGGGGGGGGTAACAGTTAAAAAAAAATATTTTCACCAAGAAATTTAAAAAAATAATAATTTCAAAAATAATTTCATTCATTTGTGAATGAGTACTGAAAGTTTCATTCAAATCTGACTATTATTTGATTTTTGCGAGAATTTTCAAATTAATGTGTTTGTTACTGTGAAAAAAGTGGGTTGTATCAGCATTACCACGTAACCTATTGTAATAAAGGCGTAATTTTTTTTTTTAGCCGCTAACTCAAATAAAACAACATTTTCTATCAAAATTTCGAAAATGTTAGCAGAGATTCAAAAATTTTTAAAAATAATTAAAAATTGCTTTGATCTTTCCTCTTAATAAAAATATAAATATTTTGATGGAAAAAGTTAGTTTTATTAAGTTTATGAACTTTTTTATTCATACTATGCTGTTTCTTAGCGATATTTTGTACGTACCTAAAATGACCTATAGACCCTTAAATTTTTCTGGCACATTGATTTATTTTAGATTATGATGAATCTAATTTCATTTTTCTAGTCCTTGAATACTTTCCCTGCCTAAATTTTTCTTAACACTCCTTTTATCTTTGTTTTCTTTTTTTCTATTACTTTATTGATAAAATGAGAATTTTATAGAGATCTATTTTATTTTTATATGTTTAAAAGTGCCAATAACAATTTTTCCTAAGTGAAGTAATTTTCGTAAAAATAGGTGTGTGTGTATGTATATATATATATATATATATATATATAGTAACTAAGTTGTTGAACTCGTAGGTTTATTTACCTTTTGTTCATGCATTTACTTTTATAAAGAGTGCTCGATACAAATGTAGAGCGTTAACCATTACAGTAACCATTATATATATATATGTTAAATCCAAAAGGATGAGCAAATAGGTAAATCCCAAAAACCCAACCCTATTAATATTAATTTTATTAATATTAAAATTGATCAAAGTGGAAGGTTTGATGTAAATAGTATGTTCTATTTACAGAGCCAAATTCATAAAAATAAAACAAAAATTTTGAAATTTAATTCCATTGGATGGCCATTTCATCAGCAACAGCAGAAAACAAAACCTTTATTAATTCAAATGTGTTAGATTTTTATACCAGAAGAAGCCCAAAAACATATCCATACACAGGAACTTAAAATGGGGTGGAATTAACAATTTTTGAATGTAAGAAAGGAGGAAAGCAGGCAGATCCCTTGCTGATATTAGAAGACTTAACACCTCATTTGAAAGAGCCTAGAGTTCAAAAGTTAAAATTTGGCCATGTAGCAGGGATAGAAGTGGTATGGGGAGCAGAGAGGAAAGAAAGAGCAAAGCAGTGAATAGAGGAAGGTTAACTGAGAAGTAAGCCATAAAAAATTCCCTTAGAAACCAAGGAAAAGGACTGTCTAGGACTTCAATGTTGAAAGGAAGGGTTAGAAACAAAAACCCTGATTGAAAAATTACCAAAAAAATTTTTTTGTTGAAATAAATAACTGGAACAAATGTTATAGGAAATTTTGGATATACAAAATTAGGGATAAATTTCAAGGTAAATCTCAAAAAATTCCATTTCTATTATTACAAGTACATACAGTAGCAAGCATAAAGATCAGATCGATGTTAAGAAAAAGTCTAAATGTGAAATAACTTTATTTTCCTAGAACATTTTATCAAGGAAAAAAAAAATATAAAGGTAAATTGTATAATTTCAAAATATAAAGCTCAATAAACTTATTTTGATAAGTTATATGAATAATTATATAACATTTGAAAAAAAATAGATGATCAAAGATGTCAGAACAATTAAATAAATCCATAAAATTTAATAATTATTTTGCATTACTGAAAATTTTTTAGGGTAAGAATATAAAATTGGATATTTTACTAAATTACACTGGTTCTTTAATGGCTTTTGCATTGTAAACATAAAAATCTGTGACGTCATTGGAACTTAGAAAACTGATCGTCAAGTTACCTAATGAAGATAAACTTTCAGTTGGAGATATTTCAAAGAATGTGGGGAAATCTAAAAGTTTTATTCATAGTATTATAAGAAAACTTGAGGAAACTGGGTAATGTGAAACCAAGAAACCACCTAACAGGCCTAGGAAAACTACTGCAAGGGAAGATAGATGGATTGGTAAAGAATCAAAAAAGGATCAATTTGCGACAGCAACCACTATCTCTAAAAGAGCTAATGCTAACCTTAGCATTAAAATATCAAGGCACTCTATTTCCCAAAGACTTAAAAGTATATGCATATATATGCACATACACAATCACATGTATACGTGTGTATATATATATGTGTGTGTGTGCGTATATATTTTATTTGCCAAATTCTCACTAAACCTACTATAATATTACCCCCATTTTCATTTTTATTCTATTAGTAGATTTTAAACCCACTATAATAGTTCGGCCATATTCTAAACAAAACTTTTTATTAAATTTTTAACAGCTAAGTATTTAATATATTATCTCCTTTTCTTTTTTCATATAACTTTCCCTTCCTTTCACTGGCATTCATCACCGTGGCTACCAAAGATATGTTTTTATTTTTTTGTCTTATTTCTCCTTTAACCCTTCTCCTGTGTACCACATTTTTCTTTTCCTTTTTTTTTTTTTCTCCCACCACTTCTATTTTTGTGACAGGGTTAAATTTTTATTTTTTTTTATTTAATGCAGCCTTAATCTAAAAGTCTCCTTCTAATATCGAGTCTTGAATCTCTTTCTCTGCCTCTTTTGTATCTCTATCTGGACAACAGAGTTTTAAAAAAATTTTTTCTTTCTTAAATCTCCCCTCTTTTTTTTTTTTTTTTTTTTTTTCATGTAAACTTCCTGTGTATGGATATGTTTTTGAGCTCCTGATATTTTTGTACCATATTTGAAATGAAATATTTTTGCTTTTTGATTGTTGTTAAAGAAGTGAGATTTTTCTATTTTAGCTATACAACATATGTAGAATTCGAAATTTTATTTAATATACATATTTGGCTCTCTAAATAGATAATACTATTTACATCAAGCCTTCCACCTGGATCATTTTTAATATTAATAAAATTAATATTAATAGGATCTGGTTTTGGGGATTTCACCAACATTCTTTTCTTTTTTGGGATTTAGAATATGAATATATATATATATATATATATATACACACACACACACACACACACAGGGGAATAGACATTCTTATGTTTATTGCTGACTAACCATTGTGACAAAAAGTAAAACATTGAGAGGCAAGTAGAAATAGAATTATAAAAAATGCAATACATTAAAATTCTTTATGGGAAAAGATAGTAAAAGATAAGAGAAGACACAATTTTGTGCATTCCTGATTTTTCTTTCCATGTACAACATTTAGTTATAAAACAATGTTCGAATTCACTTTCATATGTTAAGGTTTTATTAAAATTCTAATCATTACATTTTAAAAAAAACATTGCCAAGAAGTGACGATATTTAAGATAATAATGTTGTCAAGAAAAAAAAAAACATCATTTTGACATTTTTTTTTTTTGCGACCACAAATGTTAAAAATTACCAAAAAATGGATGAGCATTATAAATGGAAGAGGATAGGGAGAACATTAAAAGATACAGGTAAAGAGTATGAGAAGTGAGTTGATATGAGTGAATGGATAATTTTATTTATTAAAACTTAGCTTCAAGTACTCATTTTATAATAGTAACATTTTAGAAATTCAAACAAAAATTCTTAAAAATTGGATGGTAATTTGGCACATGACAAAACTGATTTGTTATTTGATTTTCTCTTTGTCCTCTCTCTGCATAATTAATCATGATTTGCAATTTCTTGTTTTTGTTCTTTTTAGAATTGATTAGTGGCAAGAAAGAAGAGGTAATAACAAGCAAAGACCTAGAGATTGTTGAATCAGCCTTGGAGGAAATTGCCCATGAGAAACAATTGAGTATTGAGCAAGAAGAACTCCGGGATCTAAAAGAAGAAGTCAGTGAATACAAAGAGGTAAATAAAATATATCTTTTCTATTTTTTTCTTTTCTATTTTTTTCTTTTCTATTTTTTTCTTTTCTATTTTTTTCTTTTCTATTTTTTTCTTTTCTATTTTTTTCTTTTCTATTTTTTTCTTTTCTATTTTTTTCTTTTCTATTTTTTTCTTTTCTATTTTTTTCTTTTCTATTTTTTTCTTTTCTATTTTTTTCTTTTCTATTTTTTTCTTTTCTATTTTTTTCTTTTCTATTTTTTTCTTTTCTATTTTTTTCTTTTCTATTTTTTTCTTTTCTATTTTTTTCTTTTCTATTTTTTTCTTTTCTATTTTTTTCTTTTCTATTTTTTTCTTTTCTATTTTTTTCTTTTCTATTTTTTTCTTTTCTATTTTTTTCTTTTCTATTTTTTTCTTTTCTATTTTTTTCTTTTCTATTTTTTTCTTTTCTATTTTTTTCTTTTCTATTTTTTTCTTTTCTATTTTTTTCTTTTCTATTTTTTTCTTTTCTATTTTTTTCTTTTTTTTGTTTATTCTCTTTTTAAAATTGCAGTGTGAAGTCAGCATTTGTGCTGACTCCAATAATATTGATCTAATTTTATGTTTGTTACAAAAATTGAAAAGAAAATCATATCAACATTGAAAGAAAAAAGGAACTAGAATGATTAATAATTTTTGCATAAAAGAAATTGTATTTTTTTTTTATACACACACTAGAAATCTGCTTAACCAACAAAAATCTAACACAAAAATAAATATACCAGAATTTCTGTTTTTATATATATATATATATATATATATATATATATAGTGTATTAATAATATGTACTGGATGTCCTAGAAGTCACCCAGGGATTAAGATCTAGTAATTTCAGCATTTTTTATTATTCTAAAATAGTTTAATCTAAATTGAAAATTCGAACACTGGAAAAATATTGCCATTTAATCATGAAAAAGTATATTATATAAATAACTTTCAATTTTGTACAAGCGTGCTCTTTCAATAACATTCTCTAAAACAGTATTTAATAATTCTGGCTGAAGCTTTTGAATTTCTACACAGATGTTATCCTTTAATTACTGAAATGTTTGCTGTTTAATGAAATATTAGAATTCTTTGAAATTTTCTGATGACTAAAGGCTTGCTTTTAAAGCTCAATCTGTGCCAGGCTGTTTGTGTAGTGGCTCCATCTTGTTGAAACCAGATTTCTCAGATTTGTTTTACAATGCTGGATGCAAAAAGTCTCAATCATGACTCAATATTGCTCACTAGTGATTGTCATTGCATTGCCATTTTAAAAAAATAAGGTTCAATAATCTTTTCTAATGTCACACCAGACTATTCATTTGAGAAGATGCTACTCACATGGAAGAATATTCATAGGATTCTCTAATCTCAAGATTTGACAGATTTGCTTATTAACAAAGCCGTTCAAATGGAAATAGTCTTTGTCACACTTAATCAGCTTAGGAACTAACTATCTTCATTAGCCAATCTCTGAATTTGAACCGATTAATTTCAGGATTGTTGAATATCTGTATTTTCTGTACCAATTGCATGGTACATGTAGCTGTGTGGGTACAGGTTAAAATTGTGAGGCAAGGACATTCAAAACATTTTCAACTGGTCAGTGTTTGCAAATCTATATTCTTAATTCTTGTTCAACAATCTCACACACATTCATGATTCATCTGAAAATAGACTGTATGATGTTTTCCACATTATGCCAAGTCACTACTTTCTGGCATGAAAATGTCAGCAGTATTTCCTTTGTGTGTGAATGATGGATTGGTTAAATCCAAAAAAGAAAATTCCATGATTTTGGTTATTTATTTGTTTACGATTTTTTTCAAAGGTCATTAAGTTTTGAAATAAATAAAATGTAAGAAAAATCTGTCATGCTAGGACATTTTAAAATACCTTGGTGACATTAAGGACACTCTGTAGATTATTTTTCCAAAATAAATGTATCATCATTTTATGCAAAAATTATGACCCTTCACATGTCTTTTTCCTTTATACCAAAAATAAACAATTTTCTAATTTGTAAGCATGTATGTTCAATAACCATTTAACACTGCTGATTAAGGATTAGTAGTTAACTCTGATGTGCATTGTGGCGCATTGGATACCGGCTCAGAACGAGAAATCGGGGAGCCGAGTTCGAATTCCAGCTGTATTCATTGCATTTCACATACGCACAAATACCCTTGGGAAAGGTATTAATCCATCTATTCCTTCCAGTTATGGGTTAAATAACAGGACAGATTGGGTTCTTGTTATATTTTCGTAAAAATTTCTATTGCACGTGATTTTGCACATGTTCCGTTTCCTTTAAAAAGGCTGAGTTCTTTTCTTTCTTCGGCATTTTGTTTACCTGCTCTTGCGTTTACTGCATGCTCTTGTGTTGCGAAATTAGTTCTGTAAAGCCTATTAAAGAGGTTTTGTTTCCGTCTTCAGTTACGTTAAAACACCACCACAATTTACAGAACTAATTTTCTATTTTCCTCATGGAGAAAATAATTCGCCTGGACAAATTTGACGTTTCCTCGGCAGACCCACAGGCCAGCAAGCTTTGGAGATTATGGTATCGTAACTTTAATTACTACCTCTCAACTATTGCTTCGTTAAACCCTGATAAACTCGAAGTTCTCTATTTAAACATCGGTCCCACTGTTGCTGACGTTATCGAGGGTTGTTCTGGCTTTGAACATGCTGTTGACTTACTGAAAGGTGTCTACGACAAGTCTCCAAGTGTTATTTATGCTAGACATCTGCTTTCTACGCGTTTCCAACAAGAAAGCGAGTCTGTCGACCAATACCTTCAGGCCTTGAATCGACTTGCCGCTGACTGTTGCTTTAAAGACGTAACGGCCACCACTTACAGGGATGAATCTGTCCGTGATGCATTTATTCGTGGTCTTCGGTCCTCATTGATACGTGCTAGGCTCCTTGAAACTGACACTCTAACTCTCGCAGAAGCTACTCATTGTGCTAGGGCTTTAGAACAAGCTCACTTTCGCGTGGAATCGTATGCCACCCAGATTGGAGCAGCCGCCGTTACTTCTATTATTGGAACTAAAAATGTGTTGACCGATTCTGCCGAGGAGGCCACTGGTATTTCTAAAAATTCTGCTCTAACTGATTCTCCAATGAAGTGTGACTCTGTACTGTTTTCTGCTGCCCTTCCTGTTCGTGGCAAGTGTTACAACTGTGGAGGGAGACGTCACTTTAAGGACGACCGCCGCCTCTGCCCTGCCCGCAATAAGGTATGTCGAAGCTGTGGTAAACTCGGGCATTTTTCTAAAGTTTGCCGTTCTACTCTACCGACACATTCACGTTCTTCTTCTGCTATCATAGGGGCCCGTGCCAAAGGTGGTGATAGTTGCCCTCCTATCACCGAAACTGGAGTTAAAAGGGAAAAAGTTAACTGCCCTTATAGACACCGGCAGTTCTGATAATTTTATCAGTGCCCGTATTGTCAAAAAAATGAGACTGCCCACTTTAAAACAGAACTCCGTAATTTCTATGGCATCATCCGCCGTTTCCCTTAAACTGTCTGAATATTGCACCGAGAACGTTTTCTTCAATGGTTGCGAATATAAAGAGATTGACCTTACTGTGCTTCCTGACTCCTGTATGGACATTATACTCGGAATGCCGTTTTTGAAACTACACCGGGGTATTACTATTTCTTTTGGTGGATCTCAGGAAGTTTTAAAAATCTGCGCGCTAACCAGGATCAGTTGTGCCCCTGTAAAATTGTTCCGAAACCTGACCCCTGATTGCAGACCCATTGCTACTAAATCCCGAAACTACCGTGCGGAGGATGCCCGATTTATTGAAAAAGAAATTCTTCAACTGCTTGAAGACGATGTCATTGAAACCAGCTATTCACCGTGGCGTGCTCAAATTGTTGTGACTTCGTCGCCTAATAGAAAGAAACGATTGGTGGTTGATTTTTCCCAAACCATTAACCGTTTCACACTACTTGACGCGTACCCTTTGCCTCGGATTGAGGATCTCGTAAACCAAATTGCCCAGTATCATATTTTTAGTACGATTGATTTGTCTAAAGCTTACTACCAGATCGAAATTTGTCCCGAAGATCGGCCTTACACGGCTTTTCAAGCTGGAAATCGTTTGTATCAATTCAAACGAATACCCATGGGTGTCACTAATGGGGTTTCTGCCTTTCAACGATTTATGAATTCCTTTATTTCTGAAAATAAGTTATCCGGAACTTTTTCTTACATTGATGACATTACTATTTGTGGTAAAACTCAAGAGGAGCATGACGCTAACTTGGAACGTTTCTTAAAGGCTGCCTCAACATACAACCTCGAAATAAACCGAGAAAAATCAAAGTTTTCGCTTCGTTCTATCAATTTGCTTGGATACCAAATCTGTGACGGAACTATTCAACCTGACCCTGAGCGTTTGAAACCTCTTTTGCAAATGCCTCCTCCTTCGGATTCAAATTCGTTAAAGAGGTGTCTTGGTATGTTTTCTTACTACGCGAAATGGATACCTAAGTATTCACACAAAATTCGTCCCCTGGTTGAAAATAAACAATTTCCCATGCCTCCTATAGTTGTGAATTCTTTCGAAAAACTTAAGAAAGACGTTGCCGAATCATCTGTAAAGGTTATCGACGACGAACTACCATTTACTATTGAAACCGATGCCTCAGAGAAAGCTATAGGAGGCACTCTCCTACAGGCTGATAGGCCTGTAGCATTCTTTTCCCGATCATTAAACCCATCTGAAATACGACTACACATAGTTGAAAAAGAGGCTTACGCGATAGTTGAATGTGTCCGAAAATGGAGGGACCTCCTTGTTGGGAAGCACTTTACTATCATAACAGACCAGCAAGCCGTATCTTTTATGTATAAGCCAGCTAACCGAGGAAAAATTAAAAATGATAAAATCATTCGGTGGAAAATGGAGCTTCTCCCGTTCTCGTACGATATAAAACACCGTCCCGGAAGTGAAAACACCGTTGCCGATGCTTTGTCGAAAGTGTGTGGTGCTGCTGCTTCCTCCTTGGAGGAGCTAAGGACCATACACAGTTCATTAATACACCCTGGGGTTCAACGTTTTTGGCACTTTATACGATCACAAAATATGCCATACTCAATTGATGAAGTTCGGCGCGTGACATCCGAGTGTACAACTTGTGCAAAAATAAAACCTCAATTTTCCAGCCCTACTAATAATACGCTAATCCGCTCTACTGCTCCCTTTCAGCGCCTCTCTGTAGACTTCAAAGGGCCTGTCCCGGCATCATCGAAAGGATGCCGTTACCTATTTACTATCGTCGATGAGTACAGTCGATTTCCCTTTGCATTCCCGTGCCGTGATTGTTCTTCGCAAACCGCAATCAAGTGCTTGACGAATATTTTTTCTATTTTTGGACTCCCCACTTTCATCCATTCTGATAGAGGAACGTCGTTCGTGTCCGAGGAGTTCAGAAATTTCCTGACGAGACTTGGGGTTGGGTACAGTAACACCACTGCATACAACCCAAGAGGCAACGGTCAGTGCGAGCGTTACAACGGCATTATTTGGCACTCAATATTATTGGCCTTGGAATCTAAACGGTTACCCCTTAGTGCTTGGCAGGACGTTCTGCTCGATGTTTTAAATTCTATTCGTTCCCTACTATGCACTAGTACAAATGTGACTCCCCACGAACGCTTGTTCAAATTTGAAAGGCGCTCTTCTACCGGTACTGCCTTACCAGTTTGGCTCTGCGAACCTGGAAGGGTACTGCTGAAACGGTTTGGCAACAGGAGCAAGTATGACCCGATCGTAGAGGTGGTGGAACTCCTCGAGGCCAACCCTACTCATGCAAGAATACGGCATGATGACGGCCGGGAGGATTCAGTGACGCTAAGACATTTGGCTCGTTTTCCATGCTCTGATGAACATCAGGGTCCTGCTGAGAATACTCGACCCGACCTTGCAAATGCAGACCCGGCCCGTTTGATTGAAACAAGTCCAGTTGACACTACACTTAATGCGGAGGAAATAGAGAATCAGCCTTCCCAGAGACCTGCCAGTCCTTCGAATAGTGAACTGCCCCCGCGGCGGTCTAGCAGGATTCGTAGACCAGTTCAGCGACTGGACTTATAAATAAAATAAATAAAATAATATATACACCCACCTTGCAATCTCTCTTACTAGTGGGGGGAGATTGTTATATTTTCGTAAAAATTTCTATTGCACGTGATTTTGCACACGTTCCGTTTCCTTTAAAAAGGCTGAGTTCTTTTCTTTCTTCAGCATTTTGTTTACCTGCTCTTGCGTTTACTGCATGCTCTTGTGTTGCGAAATTAGTTCTGTAAAGCCTATTAAAGAGGTTTTGTTTCCGTCTTCAGTTACGTTAAAACACCACCACAGTTCTATAGCCTTGGTCGGCGACCAGTCTACCGCAGAAAGCAATGGCAACCTACTGCGGGATAATCTTCTGTCCAGTCTGTTACGTCTCTTTCGAGACATGATCGCCCAAGCGTGTATCATGTACGGCACTTAACTGACTGAGTTAACTCTACATTTTCAATGGATTTCGCATTTAGCAAATGACAGAGTAGTCTCCCCTTTATTTATTTGCAAATGATAGTATCGATTGCAAAATAACATGACATTTGTTTTTAATGGCTACCTGCATTAACCTTTAATATTTAAATATTTTTGTTATTAATCTACATATGATTACATTTTTTTTTCTTTCTGTGAAATATAATTTGTATTATGGAATTTTTCAAAAATGTAAGTTCAGCTCACTTTTTTGCAAATGAACTGCATAAATAGGTGAGATTTTTCCAACTCAGTGAACTTTCACAATTTGCCAATACTTACTGGCACAGCAGTTAACCTCTTAGTGGATCTGTATGACCAGCTAAGACAAGCTTTGTATCCAGTGGCTGGGTATCTTTGACCAGTGGCCTGAGTGTACAGGCTCGGGTTCCCCACTTTAAAAACTGATCTTGTGCCACATCTCATTGCAGTGGAGGAGCTGGGTAAATATACCTTCACAATCTGCTTTAACCATTCATAGTTGAGTTTGATTTAAAATAAGGTTTGCTCAGCTACAGGAGGCCATCCTCACTGGCAACACTCCTCCCATTGCATTAAGAGGGTGAGGGTGATAGTCAATCCATGTTTCCTGTAGTACCTCAAGTGATCTACTGAGCAGATTGTATAACTAATTCTATCTACACAAAACATTGTGCCATCTTTTGTTCAAGTGGGGGTGATGATAAATAGTGACTTTTTGTCATTTGTGTGGTGAACCTGTGCTGCTGTGGTTATACAAATTTACATGTGTAAATTTGAATATTGTGCTTTTAACACTTGAACCAGAAACCATTCTTCTGCCAGAAGTTTCAAGTGTTGAATCTTTTTATTTAATAATTTCACTATCCATATTTGACAATTCTGATTTCATTTCTTTCAACTGCAGTTGGGCTTTACACAAACATGTAACCATCTTAATATCACTGCTATTGATGCATCTATTGGACTACAGTATTTAAATCATGTGATTGTCATGTATTTTATAAGAGTTAAATTTAATTAGCACTTTTTAAACTAAAGATTCTTGAATATATACTTTAAATGGCAAGTAATTTGAAATTTTTAAATTGAGTATTGATAGATTTAAGGTTGTATATAAAAAGTACTGTATTATGCACTAATATAACATGCGCTAACTTAAAACATAATTTAGCAAAGAATAGTTGAGAGTAGTCTTATATTTAACTAATAATTCTTCTATACTTAAACATCTGTTGTTTTTTGTTTTTTTTTAAATAATAATGTAATCATTTAAAATTATATACACACACACACACACGTTCATCAAGGAACTAGTATGTCAAACGGGTATTTATATGTTAGTCTATGTTTATATATTAGTATTTAATCATCCTTACATAATCTTGAAATAAAATGCAAAGTGACTTCTGTAAATATGCTAGTTTAAAAAGAATTTTAAAAAAATTGCCATTAAAAAATGTCAAAGAATATAATTGTCTATAACTTTAAAATTTGAACTTTATTATGTCTCATTTCTGTGAGTGTTGTAGGTACCATGTAATATTAATGACTAAACCAGTTCTGTTGAGAAGGTTGGTGAGACATCCAGTAGGATTAAAGACAAAACCTGTCAAAGGGTAGATAAACCTTGTAAGAGAATGCCCATCTAGCACAATGGTGTAGATTGGGCTCCGAAAATAAAAAATATATAGTGTATTGAGGCAGCAGATAATTATTTAAACATATATTGTTAAATATAACATACAATGAATGTCTGTTTAATCATGAGCCGTTCTAACCATCGTATTTAATTTCTGGTAAAAACAAAAATTGTCCAACATTTAGATATTTTTTATTACACTGGTACTTGACCTAAGCTTTTGGCTCATATGAGCCATCTTCAAAGTGGTTAACACAGATATTCATCATCAAAGATGATATTCTGTTTTGCTGACTTAGAAGATTGTTATGTGACAATAACTGTCACAGAATAGCAGACACAGGTCATAAATTCATGATGCAGTTCTATTATTTGATACCATGTGAGAGACCAAAATATTAACAACAGAATTACATGTTTAGATGCAATGTAATGTGTTGTGACTAGTTTGAAATGTAATTTTGAGTGTGGGTTGCTTTGTTTTAATGTAGATGGCCTCCAATATCTGAAGGTTCTTTTTATTGTGTGTATGTGTAAGTATTGTTGTGTTGTTGGCTAATATTTGCATACATGGCTATGTTGTTTGTTTGTTTGTTTTTTTGTTTTTGTTTTTTTTTAGAAATATTTAATCGATCAGAAAGGTAACAAAGTCTATGGGAGAGCATGGTTGTAGCAAAACCAATATATGTAGTGGGTTTATTATTACTAGCAGAGGTACAATTTCTCATCAGGCATTTAAATTGATACACTACATTGGGCTTTTTTTTTTTTTTTTTTTTTTTTTTGAGGATTTACTTGCATGATTGTAGGGTTATTAGAGACTATGAAGTCAATTATTTTTAAAAATTTTTATAATATATGATGAACTTAATTTGTTTATTATTATTAATAGGTTTAACATTTCTACTTTTGACTGTTTTTTTCATCAAGTACCAGCATAATAAAAAATATCTAAATGTTGGACAATTTTTGTCTTTATTTTCACCAGAAATTAACGCTAAAATACAATGTTTAGATTAAACATAAGACATTGATTGTCTGTTATGTTTAACAATATATGTTTAATTTATGTTATATATATATATATATCCACACAGCTAGTGTGATGACATAGCATTACTGGGTGGAGGGCTTCCTAGATTGAAATGTACATCCAGGGTGAAAAGGTGAGCTTTCAACTTGGAGAATGTCAGCTCTTGATTAACCTGGGGAGGTATGGGCTTTGTCAGGTCAACTTGCTCAAGATGTTATGTATGAATGAATACCACTCTGGCTTCCAACTCTAATATGTGGAGGGAAATGTTCAGGTGCTCAGATTCACAGCAACCCAGTCATACAACTGATAATAACTTTAAGAAGAGTCATTAATATATCAAGTTCAGACAATTGAATTTCTTTATAGATTTGCTGCTGCAAATATGTGATGAAGAGATCCAATTATTTTGGCTAAGGTTGTATTATTTGTGCTTATAAAAATACAATATTAGCCAAAATAGTTTTAAATATGATAATATTGTTTTAATGATTTTGCTTTGGTTTTTATTTTTCCCCATCACTTTATGATCTTTTATTATAGGACCTTGAAGATCTGAAGGAAGTCATATTGTCGACAGGAGGAAATCCCCGTGATATGAGAGAATCTAAAGCAGCTAAGCGTCTGAGAAAACGTGTAGACAAATTGTTGTCCCAGGCTGAGCGCATGAGTGAATTAATGCTTGAGAAAAAGGCCAAAATCATGGAGGAGATTGAAGTCAGTGAAGTGAAAATGCAGCACACACCTGATCTTCAAACCCAAAAGAGAGAGGAACTCATTGAGGATATTTCTAAACAAAAGTAAGTCTAAATAGTTTTCTAGAATTCAAAAACTTAGATTTCATGATAAACAATTTTCACACCCTTTACTAAGAAATGTCAATGAAGAAAAACTGAATTTTATACTACTGGAATTTCTTAGATGAAGCATAATCATTATTTCTTATATTTATTTGTTGCTTTTTTATCATAATGTCCAGACGGTTTTTATATCCTGTACTTGTTAAAAAGTGTAGATCAGCAATAAAGAATAAAATTTTCATGAAATTTGGATAATGTAAGGCTTTATGCAAAATGTGCACTTTGATGCAGTGGATATCAGCTTAAAACAAAAAACTGGGGAGCCAAGTTTGAATTCTAGTTGAATTTATTGCATTCACTTATATGCAAATAAATACCCTTGGGAAGGATATGCATCCATCTCTTCTCCCTCCAGCTATGGGTTAAATAACAGGACAGATTGGGTTCTATAGCCTTGGTTAGCAACAGTCTACTGCAGAAAGTAATGACAACCTACTTCGAGAAAATCTTCTGCCCCGTGAGTCTTTCTTTTGAGACATGATCACCCAAGTGTGTATCACATATGGCATTTAACTGACTAAAGGATATTATGTTTGTTACTACAATGTTATCAGTCCTGAGCTAGCATCTCAGTTTCAGTCACTTTCCTACCGCTGTAACACAGCCTCTATGTGCCTCTTCTATATTTTTATGATAAATTGTTCTGATGAACTTTCCTCTATGGTACCTAGACTTTATGAATTTAAATGCAATACTAGATTGGCAACAGGATTTCATCATTGAAATAGCTAGATGTAACTGTTAAGCTCTATGCTAATAACTGCTGCTTCTTGCACTTCTCACTTGTGGAACTTTTTTCAGTTTCTTGCTTTCCATTCAACTTTGAACTTCAAAAATTTAAATGCAATGTAAATCTGTAATCTTTTGTCTTAATTCTTGTTCTTTTATTGTTCTCTCTCCTTAAATTTTGTTCTCATATTCTCTTACACTCAGTAACCCTTGGGGTAAAATGATTAAACAAAATGAGTGAGAATAAAATTGAGTAAAGAAAAATGTAATGTTTTACCCAATCTCCAGTTTCTTGTGAAAAATGAATTAATTTTTGTCATTGCTGCTGATGCTGATATTCTTAATAATTTAACTTTAAAATTTTGCTCTTACTTTTCCAAATAGTACTAACTGAAACTGTTAAAGTTCTGTCAAATGTGTAAGATTGATTTATGAAATTTGTTAATTTGTTTAGGGACAATTTGATCAGCATTAATGAAATTGTGATGTCACTGAAAAAACTGGAAAAAGTTCCAGATGAAACTCGAGCCCAAATGATTGTTGAGGTGTTAGATGAAGACAAGGATGGGAAAGTAGATATTTCCTTGGCATTAAAGGTAAGTTTTCTTTATTCTATCTTCTTACTAATTGAACACAGACCATATGATTCTACTAGGTCCTTCCTTAGCACAACCATTACATCCTGCCAATACCTCATAAATAATGCCTTTCCACACTATGAAAATGGAATAGTCAAAGAAAAAGAAGAAAATACAGCTGAAACCCAGTAGCTATTATTTCTTTTGCTTTCTTTTTTCTTTCTTTCTCTACTAAAAATTCAGTGTCAAAATTTTTAATATCAGTTAAATCTTGGTAAATATATTTGTTAGTTTTTTTATATCTTTTTAGTCGTCCCAAATCAAATTTTTCACGCTTGTCTAAAAAAGAGGTTAATACCTTAAAAAAAAGTTATCATTATAGGCCATAGCATTTTGGGTGCTTTTTGTTACTAACCAGGCAAAAATTTTCATAATCATTGGAAATTAATATATTAAGTTTATATGGTTTGTCCCTAGTCATGGGTTTTTATGGTGAAGTCTAAAAAAACAACTCATTTTAGGTCTTTTTAGACAAAATAAATAAAACTAATGATGACATGCACACACACACACACACACACACACACACATATATATAAGCTGAAGCTCCTCAAAAATTCTATCCAAACAACTAAAAAGTGCTGCACACAAACTATGCAATCACTCTCACATAATTGTAAAAAAGCCAACAAGGCTAACATCTTTGTCGTACTTAACAAATCAGATTACAACACAAAACTCAATCACATACTCCATGAGCACACGAAATTTAAAAAATTTAACAAGAACCCGACACACTAACTAAAATCTAAACTTAATAAACTCATTAGCGTCAACAACGTTGATCAGAATTCCTTAAAACTCTTTAAAATTATTGGCAACTACAAACCTAGTTACATATATGGGACCATAAAAACGCACAAACCTAACTATCCTCTCTGCCTTATCATATCCAAAATTCCTACTCCTGTATACCATCTAACTAAACATATTAACCAGCTTATCACACCCTACCTTCCGAGTAAATACAGCATTAAGTCAACTCTAGAGGAAATCCAAATCCTCAAGAGTGAAAAACCTGATAATGAAATCATAGCTTCACTTGACATTGAAAACCTTTTCACTAACGTACCCTTCAGTGAAACTATCGATATAATTATAAGGAATGCCTACAGTAATCCTTCATTACCCCCACTCAAAATTAATCCCAACATCTTAAGAAAAATCCTACTAGCTTATCACACCCTACCAAATTTTGTTGATCATGTCGAACCTCGAAATACTACCTTTACAAATTTTAAAAAACCATCCATATATCTAAGATACGTTGATGATATCCTACTATTAATTAAAAATACCGACGAAATCCTACAACTTCAAAAACAGTTTCAAAATAACTGTCTTAAAATTCACTTATGAACTTAGCAATGACAACAAAATTCCTTTCTTTGACATACTAATTAACACTGATGACAATAAATTCACTATCTCACCGTATAAAAAACCCACTAACAAAAATCCCTCCACACTATATTAGCGAATGCCCCCACTATTACAAAATAGCCATTATAAAAAATCTACTACATCATGCAAAAATCAATTCGTCTACAAAACAGATCTTCCACAGCAAACTAAAAAACATAAAACACACTCATTAACAATAATTTTCCCAATTACATAGTTGATGAACAAATACGACATTTTCTTAAAAACCTTAACACAGAAAAAACAACACATGGTACTAGCCCAACCAATCCCAAACATATCACTCTCTTATATCGTAGCCAAATGCACTCCAACTAGAAACTATATGAAAATATCCTAAAAAAACTCATAAATACTAATATTTCTCCAATGGACCCTAACAAAGGAATTAAGTTTATCATATATTACGCTAAATCCACTACATCCAATTCAATCATCCACAACGACTCCTCCCCCACCGTTAACAATTTGCAAAAAAACCAGTGTAGTTTATAAATTCAAATGCCCCTTTCGAGAATGTATCTCTAACAAATTAAATAATATCTACATTGGCCATACTACCAACTCGCTCTCACATCATCTTACACTACACTTAAATGACAATTCAAACATATTCTGACATTTAAAACACCACGTTTATCAATCCCCTCATGCCACTATACCCTCATGTGACCAAGAACCATACCACCACCATTTTGTCACTGTCTTCGGCCATCCGCCACGTCAAAAATGGACTTGTCTCTTTCTTTAATTCTGTTTGTCAATAACTTAAATGTTCTATGTTCACTATATGTTAAATGTTCACTCTTTGATAATGGCTTATGTAAGCCAAAAGCTCAGACCTGATAAAAAAAATCAACAATTACTGCGATTTCTTGTCGTCTTTTAACGATAGCACTATCAAGCTTATCAGACTATACGAAAGGATCCTGCATAAAATAGACAAAACTTGTCTATATTATTCAACGAAACATGTATTAATGAAAAAATGCTGCCAAAATACACACAATATATATATATATATATATATATATATATATATATATGTGTGTGTGTGTGTGCACGCACACACACACACACATTCTTCATTAAAAATGGCAGACAAGGTGTGATGATTAATTTCTTTATATAATTTTTCATGTGATCTTACAAGTTTTTTTATTTTTCAGGATGTAAATTGTGTAAAAATTATCCTGTTTTATTTCTCCAATTGTACTTTTAGCCATTATCAAGCATGAATTTTATTTTACTTTTAACTGAATATATAAGGTGTTTGTGTGTATATATGTTGAGTTACAGTTATTTTTTATATTGTGAAAACAGTGAACACATTGTTGCCATGTTCATAGTTGATATTGTTAAGTATTGGATTTCTTTTCTTTTTTTTTTTTTTTTTTTTTTTAAATATTGATTTCATTAATTTTAGTCTTTTTTTTTTTTTACATGTGGATGATGCTATTTGTATTATCAACGAGTATGTTATGGATAGAGTTTGGTAGGTCTTGATGTGTATTTAAAGATCTAATTGAGCTATGGTCAGTGAGATGTAACATAACTTGTCTTGTTAAGAGTTGTGGTTTGTCCAGTATAATTATTTGACTTTGGATTGATCAAAAATACATTATATATATATATATATATATATGTGGCTCTGTAAATAGATATTACTATTTACACCTGGATCTTTTTAATATTAATAGGATCTGGTTTTTGGGATTTACCTATAGGCTCTTCATTTTTTTTTTTTTTTTTTTTTAAATAAATAATGTGTTGAGTTATGATAATGTTTGGTGCTAAGATTGTTGTTTTTTGTCAGTAGCTTTACTGATAAGGTATTTTGGCAAACAGGTTTTTTATCATAAACTGCTTGGTACCAGGGTAGAAATAGAGTGCTGATAGTTTTAGTGCAAAAAATTTGTCACTTTAACTGAGCAGGTTCATTCTGACTTCAAGGTTTCATGAAGTCACAATTATTTTTATATATAAAAAACAGTTTTAGAAGAAAGATGTGTTGTATGACAGTGGCAAAAGTTTTTGTGACACATTTTGTCACCTCAGGCTTCATCAGACTGTGGTTGTTTACATTGATGTGATATAAGTGCATGAACATGTGACATTGGAAATTTTAAATTTTGAAAATAATTTAAAAAGTGCTCTTTTTTTTTTCTTTTTTTTGTGTCTTTTGCGTATATAATCTAGCCAATTTCATTTAAATTATTTTTCATTTTTCTATCATCTTTCTTATTAAATATCCCACATTGTGATAATAGAAGATTTGCCATGAATTGTGAAATGTCGGAACCTGGACACAAATTTATATACCATAGATTCCAATTTAAAGTCAAATTAGTAGAAAAAAAACATCACTTGACTTGGACACCTGGATGTAGTGTAACAGTTAGCAAGCTTGTTTTGCTTGAATAATTATGACTGAGTAATGAGTTTGATGCTCACTGGGAACCCCATACTATCAGCCTTATGCCACATCTAAGCTCTGCTTGGAAAATCACCATTTGTCTTATTCCTCAATGTTTATGCAAAATGTGTGGAGACTGGAATATTTAGCTTTGTTTATGGGTGAGAAGCTAAAACATCTAATCTTTTGCAGTGTTTTGTGTTTCTTTTATTTAAATTATACAAAGGTGCTGAAAAGTTCTCAACCTAATCAATAAATACTTCAAGAAAAAAAAGATATTTGGTCAGGTTTTGCAAAGTGGTCAATAACTTTTCAGCACCTACTTCTATTAGGAAACCAAAAAACATAAAAATAATTACCTCTTTAATTTCAATAATAAATACCTTGTTTTAAGCTGTAAATTAATTTGTTTTACTTTTCTCTACAGACAATTGAACATTTGAGCCGTGATAATCTTAAGTTGAGTCCTGCCCAGATAACTGAAGTTCTGGACCTCTTTAAAATGGAAGAAATGCTGGAAGAAGCAGAAAAGAAAGACAAACTGACAAAAGGCAAAGAAAATTCAAATGAGAATGAATCTGAAGTGTCAAAGTCAACAATAATGCCTGTGTCACAAGCCGAAAAGGAGGCACTGGAGGCAGAGTTACACTCAAGTGAACTTGAAACCACCAAAAAAGTACAACAGAAGAATTAATTTTCCTGAATGATGATTAGTAGAAAAGAAGTTTGTCACATGTGCATCAGTGTGAATTGTAATGTCGTTGAATAAGTCTAGCCACTCACCTATTTTTTGATCAGTGATAAAGATATTGCCACACAGTAGTGTTCAGTTACACTATATTTATTATGTTTTGGGTCCAACCAAGTATCTGTTATCTTCTGAAATGTTAAGGAATTTAATTTGCACATATATATTTTTATTTTTCCGGTGCCAATCAATTTGCTTTTTTTTTCCTCTGACTGCAACCCATCTGTTCTTCAGTCAATACAAGCATTTAAAAAAAATCTCTTTTGTCCATTCAGTTTCTAGCAAAAATTTTGTCAAAGTATTTGGATTTAAAATCAACTTTCAATGCACCTTTCTGTTCACTTAGGTTTTGTTTGAAAGCCAATAATTGGAAAAAGCCAATTAACAAAAGGAATACAGAGACCCAGTGGAATATTTTGAGTGCTGATTGATTCAAAACTGATTGTATTGGCCTTTTTAAGGGTCAACTAAATAATTGTTCTTTTTTTATACTCATTTACACTTGTAAATATCCTGCCCTACTGCAAATGAGAAAACTATCAGCACAATTTCGTGCATTCGACAAGGAACCTGTTTCTCTACTGATTCTGAGCACCCAATTTTTGGCTTGGAAACTTTCTTATAAATGGGGTCCTAGAATAAAAAAAAATATAACAGCCCAATGAAGCTTCTTTTCTTTTCTTTTTTCCCCCCCCAACTTTCTGCTTCTTTGTTAAACACAGTTTGGCTTGGATTCTATCAGAAAATTCATATTTTTCTTAAATAGTTAAACTATTGGTTCCATTTCATATAATTTTTCAATAGATGTTCAAGAAAAATGAAGATGTGAATTAAGCAAAATTCCATTTCTTTAAGGTTCTTCCTAAGAGATATTTTAAATGAAGACATTCTAAGAAATTTTGTTCAAATTTAAAAAAAAGAAAATAGTCATTTTGTTTATTTTTATTTTATCAATGAACTGATTAAAAAATAAATTGTGATTTTTCTCACTGTTCATTAGGAATAAGAACTTGATATTTGTCATGAGAAACTTTTTGTCAATCCTGGAATCAGACCAAATCTTCATTCTTTCTGTCAGTGAGGAGTTTGCTCTTCTTTTACTTTGAATCTTTTCAATTCTCAACTAAAACTAACAACAAAGTATTTTTTTTTTTAACTATTCCAGATCTGAAGTACTCCTTGATTGGAACAAAATAAATTTCTTACTGAGCTGCCTATTCTTTTAAATTCATTTTTCATGAAGTATATTATGATTATGATATATCTATCATGAAATAAGTGATCGAATTATAATCATCAGAGTTCATGTTTTGTCACTTGTTAATTATCATACATTTTATGAGTTTCTTGCTTTTCAACTGCTTATTATCAGAGCAATGGCAACACCTATTGCTCTTTTATGGCTTCCAGGTATTTTGCTTTTTTGATTGTTTCATTCAAGAAAAAAAATCTTCCTTTTTCTTCAAACATTTTTATAGAAACAGGAACTATTTTTCTTTTAATTAAACATTGATGATTTAAAATGATTAACCATGGTTATTGATAGCTAAAATAGGCATTTCCCACTGGTGCCTGAGATCCCATGTTATGCATAGCAAATATTGAGACTACATCAAAGTGTATAGAGCCTTGCCAAAAAAGTTTGTACCTCCAGGTTGTTAACTGGCATGGATACATTCCTAATTACAGTGCTTTAATTATGAGCAAGTTGACTTCATTTTGATCACATACCAAATTTAAGACATATTTTAAGTTTAATTTCACTAGTTGCTTTTTTGTTTTTGTTTTCTTTCATTCAGCTACAAAAAAAGTTGGCAAAGTGTAGTGGTATCTTTTTTCCATTAGATAATTTTTATTTGAAGGTGAATCTGCAACATTGCCACATTTTTTTTTCTTTTTCTTGCTGTGATTTCAGAGTGTATTTTCTGCCTGCAGGAATAACAGATAGCACTGAAGTTTTTTCTGAAAGCTTGTCAAATACACCTCTGAGCTGATGGCCTCTCAGATTAAAGTAACATACTTGCTTTGATTGTCATTAAGTAAAAGTTTCCCAAAGCTTTCTACTTTAACTTTGTCAGTGTGTCCACACAAATTGAAGGCTGTTGACTGCTTTGGGCTAATAACTCTCAAGGTCTTAGTTTCCTGCTCTTTCAGATAAGGAATCTAAGAAAACATCTTTGTTTCATGATGGTCATCAGTGAAAAGTTTTCCTTTGATATCCTTCATTAATTAGAAATATATATTTTGTTAGATTTAAGTGCTATTTTTAGTTTAAACTATAAAATTGCTTGTGGTATTTTTGAAATGTCAACTCTTGTATATATTTTAAAACAGAATTAGGCAAGGTTGGTGGATATTTTTATTTTATTAATTGTATTTTCCCACCTTTTAGTTTCTCTTCAATCTTAACTAATAGTTTACATTGGTTGGAAATATTTTCTCTCTTTTTGAGTTGAGATTAATTTCATTTTAATGTCTCTCAATGTGACAATCCACACTCATATTTGAGTCTTTATCTACTGCAGTCTTTGTGAAGCACCTGAAGGGCTAATCTATTGGTGGCTCTCTTCAGCTATTCCACAGGATTGCTATTCTCTTTTTAATGTAATTTTATGAATATATATTTGCTCTCTTCACCCATAACTTTTATCTTTAAGGATATAAGAAAATTTGTGTGTGTGAAAAATATTTCACATACATAATATGAATGAGATGGAATAGTGTATGCATGTGTGAAAGCATAAAGGACATGTAAATGGCACTGTATATGAATAGAAAATCTGCTCAATCATGGACATGTATATTATTCAGAATAAACTACTAGTTGCTGCAAGAAATTGTTTTTTTTTTTGTTTTTTTTTGTTTTTTTTACTAGTTTTAAATAAGGAAAAAGCATCCATATATTATCAAAACAATTTTCTCCACGAACCAGATAGAAAATATTTTGATAATTTAATTATATTTTTGTACACCAATAAAGTAAAATATTATTTCTTTCTTGAGTCAAAATTTTTAAAACAGTTATTTTGGAGGTATAGGTTTTTAATCTCTTAGATACTCATGCCCTCAAGCAGATGGCTAAAAATCTACTTGTTAAATGTCTTTTGCTCTCTCTTGCCTATATTTGAATGAATTATGGGTTTTGGTTTTAATTTATATTTACAGTTCCTTGCTTCCTGTTCATCAGTTTCTTTTGGAAAACATTTGTCTACACTAAATTAACAAAGTCAAAAAGTGATAAAATTTGAAAATTTCTACTTTTGAACAAAGAACTGACATCAATGGATTTGTACATTCTACTTTTTAACATTCAGTGGAAGTAAATATTAATACAAATGTTATAATTTTTTTTTTCAATGTTTTGATTATAATAAATGTATTTTGAATTTATTATATTTGGATATTTTCTGTTGATATTTTAATTTATTTTAAAGAAAAGTTTTTAAAAATCTTTTTAATATTTGGTGCTAAAAGGACAATCCCTCGCAATTTACCTGTCTTTTGTATTTTTAATCAAGTTCTGGTGGGTTAATTTTTATAGACAGCTAACAGATGCTAAAATTGAATAAATTGAGAATAAAATAACTGCATTCTTTTATGAACTGTACAAGTAAATAACTAATCTCCTATATTCATAATTTAAAACTTTTAATACCATTGTCTTTTATCATTTTTTGGTCACAGAACAAATCGAGTACCAACACTAGAAATATGAAAATTGCTGCAAGCACTATGAGCATTTTTCTCTATTCTCATTTAACACAGCAGATATATTCATTGGGAACTTTCATATAGTATGTGCTTCACCAGGGCTACATACAACTTTTTGAATTCAGTTGTCCTCCTCATAGACTGATTGTTAACCATGACTGAAGAGATCAGTTTTCTGTACTTTTTAACCTACAGTTGGGGTGTAGAGATGAATTCATACCCCACCTCACAGGATATTTGCACAAAAGTGAGTAATGAAACTCAACTGGAATTTGAACTCAGCTCTCAGATTTCTCATTTTAGGTTGTTATCCATAATACCACCTCTACATCCTAAAATTTACAATGTGTGGGTGATGTAATGGATAGCCACTTGGAAAGAGAAATTAGAGATCTGAATTCAAATTTTGGTTGAGTTTCATTACATTCATACAAATATCCTTAAAAAGAAAAAAATCTCTCCATTATGAGTTAAACAGTAGGATAGATTGGATTCTTTTTCATCCTTGGGTAGTGAACAACTCTGAATTTCAAACTTTATGTAGGACTGGTAAATTATATACTATGTAGCTAATGGAAGAAACATGAACTATGTTTCCAACTGCAGTCGGCTTTCATTGATTAATATTTACACACCTCAACAAAAAAAAAGCAAGCACTTTTCATCATATTTTGTACAATTTTTGTTTTATTGAATTTAATTAAAATATTTGATGTTAATATACAAATGTGCCAAGCTTGATATTTGAAATTTTGAAATTGAAATACTAGAGAACAATGCCTGTACTTTTGAATTTGAATTTTAAAAAAATATATATTTGATAGTGTTGATTATCCTTTTCATTTTTATAAGAAAATGTAAAAATAAGATTTATTTATTTAGCATTGTCATTTTCAGCAATCATATCAGATTTAAAGATTTGCTATTAAGAGTTTCATGTTAGAATTATGAGATTATACAAATTACAAGATGGGTTAGTGATTTCAGAGAAATTTAAATTGAATTCACAAACCAAATTGACCAGAATAGTTGACATGTACTTTGCTTAAATCTTGGATCAGTTGATATCATATCTTTGTATTGTCACAATGTGCTAATAAAATGGTAAGAGTGAAAATGTTTTTCCAAAAAAAGCCAAATTTCTTTTAACTCAAGTGAAAAAAATTTTGCTAGTCATTATCAAGCAAAAATGTGTTATCTAGATTCCATTTTCTACAATTGAGAGAATTAGCCATATATTTTAAGTGAAAGATTGTGTGACATAGAAAGTAAATTCTGGCATACCTAAAGGGATAATCAACTAAAATGACACAAGGCTGAAAATGGGTGCTCTGAAGCTTAGTACAAGAATTCAAAAATCATCTTGTTTCAAGAAGGCTATCTACAAAGTATGTGAAAGATTCAACCCACAGTACCTATTTAGACAGGGAAGCATATTTGTGGAATTATCAGTTTCTTCTGGATTAGACATTGATGAATTGGTGCAATGTGATGTCAATGTAAAAGGAATACTAAAATATATTTAATAAAAAAAAAGTTATCCTAAGCCTGAACAAGTTGTGTGGTGGAAATAAAAGGCAAGAGGCCAATTTTCATAAGGCTCCAGCACACACAAAAACCATAGTGTTAATAAGCCATTGTTCCTGATATCTTGGTCTAGTAAATTGTCAGCTCTTATTTCACACCCATCATGATTATATACATGAATATCAGATTGTTACTAAGTCTCTCAACCCATCAGTCATGGAAAGCAGTCAAATAAATGGAATATTCATCCAACTGAGTTGTTTGGGCAAGTTGGCATTTCACAAATTGCTCAAGCATCTCAGTTATATATATATATATATATATATATATATATATATATAACATCACTCAATAAGTCCCAAAGTGAATAAAATTCAACTTTATTCATCAACACAGTCTCTTTCTAGGGTGATACTAATTCCAACACTTCTCTAACAATTCAATGTCTTTTTTGTAGAACCATTTGTCTTTGGCCTCAAAATATACCTCAGTTTCTGATATTACTTCTTCATTGGAGCCAAATCTTTTCCCCTGGTGCATGCTTTTGAGGTCTGCAAACAGCCAGTAGTCACTGGGGGCCAGAGGGTGGATGCAGAAGCAATTTGAAGTGCAATTCATGTAGTTTTGCGATCGACTTGTGACAGTGCATTGTTTTGGTGAAAGATTACTTTTTTCTTCTTCATTTGTGGCATTTTTTGGTGATTTCTTTCTTCAAATACACCAATAATGCTATATAATATTTGCTATTGATGGTTCTCCCTTTTGTAAGGTAATCAATAAACAAAACACCTTGCACATCCAAAAATATAGAGACCAAAACCTTGCTTGCTGATGTTTGCGTCTTCGGTCACTTTGGACAGCCTTCACTTGCTGCTGTCCACTCAGCCGACTGCCAATTTGACTCCAGAGTGAAGTGGTGGATCCATGTTTCATCTCTTGTCACATATTTATGCAAAAGCCCCTTCTTGCATTGAAACAGTTGCAAACAATGTTCTGAATCGTTGATGCATTGTTGTTTTTGATCAACTGAGCAAACATGGCACCCACTTTGACCACAACTTTATTGACAAATGTACATGCAAAATGGTGAACACACTGCCTTCTGATATGTTCAACTCCTCTACTATCTCACTCATGTAACTTCAATTTACAATCAGCCAAAATAAGTTTGTGGATTTTTTGGTGTTTTCCAGAACAACTGCTGATTTTAGACAATCTGAGCATTCAGCATCATGTGTTTCTATACAACCGCATTTAAAGTCAGCATACCACCTCTTAACCATTGTTTCTAATGGTACAGAGTCTGAATAAGTTATCAAGCCATTGGCTGGCTTGAACAGTATTTTTCTCCCCATCAGAAAGCAATGCTTTATCAACACATGAAATTCAGATTTTTCCATTATTCTGAAAATTTGCAACAGTAGCTTCACTTAAATAACTGTAATTTGTACACTAATAATCTGATTATTTGTTACATGCCATTTGAAGGTTAGTACTTCATAAAAATCTTACGTAATTATTATTAGTAGTGCCATCTCGCACTTCCCGCCTGTGGAATTCTCTTCCGCATACTTGCTTTCCTGACAGTTACAATCTCCAAGAATTTAAATGTAAAGTCAATAGTCATCTTCTGTCTCACTAACTTACATCCTCTCTCTCATGCTTTTCTACATCCACCCCACTCTCATCCCTCTTCTATTCTCTTCCTGACAACCCCTGCAACCTCTCACAACATTCCTCATATGTAACCCCCTGCACAACAGTGGCAGTAAAATACTTTGCTTGGGGCGACAAGATTATAAAAAAAAAAAATCTTTGTTAGGCCTTCAACTTATTGAGTGAAGTGTATATTGTTTAATACTTAGTTTTTGGTCCTAATAAAGTTAGACCAGTACACATTTGTATTAAAAAGTGTTCTATACAATTATATGGTAGAACTTTTGAATATTTTCCATTTTTAAACAAGTTATTTCGCTACCCAGTTTTCTACCATGAGTGGTGTCTTCAGGCGAGTTTTAATAACTGATTTTACCTTTTACCGTTTTTCTTTTTAAGAACGCTCTTGTAACTGTGTTTTATTTGAACGTTCACGTGGCAGAGAATCTATGAATGCGCATTGTTTAAATTCAAACGAATTATGACGTTTTTATCCATAGTTGTATGAACCTAAGAGGTATTTCTTAGTGTGGATGCATTTTGTCATAATTTCTGTTATTTCATTTAACAGTTCGGCTTTTTAGGTATGTCATAATTTCTAATTTTTCTTCTTGGCACAGTCTACATATTTGTCCACCGTTGTAAGGCTTGGTTGTTTTTACAATGCTCCACATTATGTGTGGATCTTTTTTATATTTTGATTTCAATTTCCAGACATAGTTAGCCAATTTTGTATTGTTTTTTAATTTTTCTATTTTAAATGTAGAGAGCATTCTTAAAAAGAAAAACGGTAAAAGGTAAAATCAGTTATTAAAAATCGCCTGAAGACCCCACTCATAGTAGAAACCTGGGTAGCAAAATAACTCATTTAAAAATGGAAAATATATTATATATATATATATATATATACACACACAGAGCTAGCATTCTCAGCCTGATCTGCTTCCTAAAATCTGGCCAAATGGTATAAGCAAATTCAAATCCCTTTTCAATTAGTTCAAATGCTTTTAAATCATGAGTGAAGCTGTTTGTTTTTAAGATTGCAGCCATTTAGTGAATGTTACAGAAAAACTACACTAAATGAAAGTGGAATAAGTCTTACAAATCAACCAAATTTTGACATCTGATGTGAATTTCACTCCTGAAAAAGTTAAACATTTTAAAAATGGTCTTAAATAAAGATTTCTTGTTGATCAAATATTTTGTTTTCCCATTGTTCAGGTTTGGTTTTGCAACCAACTTTACATGCTTCTTTCCATATTCACTGGATACTTTAAAAGTTAATTTAAATTTATTCGTAAATATGTAAACTCTCAGCATTCATATTGTTTCTAAAGTTTATAATTTTTTTTTTTTTTTGTCCACTTATTTGACAGTTTATCAATTTACATTTTAGTTCAATAGAAAATAATTACATAAAAATCTTAGAGGAAAGTTGATGTAGAGCAAGACTTGATATTAAGTCTTAACTGTCATCATAATCATGAATTACAATGAATCTCCAATAAATGTGTGCAAGTCAATTGAAATGTTTTTGTTCTTTTTTTTCATGTAATTATCTTTTACAAACAACAAAATAATTGCCATTGTAATTGTTTTAAATGTCAAATTTTAGCTATACAGTGTTCACTTGCATATACAAGGTTCTGCTTTAACAATCTCTGCAAAAATGCATGACCTAACAGGCAAGATAAGATTACTAGTCTAAATGTATATAGTAATTCTTCATTTCAAACATTCTGGTAACTTTTGCTGTAACAACTTCAGTTTTTATTGAGAGTGAAGGGAAAGAGGTCCTTATTTTTGGATGTATTTTCAACACTTGACATTTTTTAGTATTTCAATATATCAACTTAATATCAAAGCTTGAATACAGAACCAACAATAAGTGAACTATTTTCTCAGACAATTAGCATAAGGTTATTCAACTATTAAAGATGACCCCCCCCCCCATACACACACAAAAAGAGTTGATTATAATTGGAAGAAAGAAAATAAAAGTAATGGAAGGCCAATGTAACAATTCATGAAATTGTAATATGTACATTCTGAAGTCCTTTATTGATGGCAAAATCAGATCACTTCTGATCTTTTGAGCAATCAGTTACTAAAATCTTGTAGGATTTACTAGGTGGAGGAGTTCATGATACCGTAATATTGAAGAGAAATGGTTGGCACTAAATATAAGAGTATTAATTGAATAAACAAAAAAAAAACATTGACCATTTTTCTTTTAAAACATTAACAAGCTGTTGATTACATAAGAAAAATGTTTTGTGATAAAATGCTATTTCATGTACTAAACATACAGTCCAGAAATTTTTTTAATCTTTCCCGATGAAAGACAACTGACTTCAATAGCAAGAGAACAAAAACATTCATGCATTCTATTGGTGTTTATACAAGTGGACACTGAACAGATTAAATACAAGATGCTCCAAGTTATACCACTAATTTATTTTCACAGAAGCTACTACATATCACCATCTATGCTATGGTCTATGAATGTCAACAAGTGCATTTATACCAGTAGGAATTCAATGACACACATCCTTTGTATACACTTTCAAGTTAGGCACCATTTTGCAAGATTGACACTCAGCTGCCATCTGAAACATGGTTGAGGAAAAAAAAAAATATATCATGAAGGAAAGATGGTTCAATCCCTACTGCTATATTACCAACATCCACTTCTGTTGTCATGGATCAAGGTAGGAGGCATTAGTCATACTAAATCTCAGTTTTCAATTCTAAAAACTCTTATGCTCAACCTTAACTGAAAATTTGCATCTTATTTTGTGGAAGAAACTTTCTTTTTGTTTTAATCAGATTTTTCTGGTAAGGAATTGCCCTAATCCAACATTCATCCTTTAAACTGAGTAATATTAAAAAAGTCAATTTTTTACTTGACCTTTTTTTTCTGCACCTTTCTGTTTAAATGAAGGATATTACTTATAAATAGTTTAATCAAAAACCCATTTTCTATGGTTTATGTCAATTACAACTTTTTCATCATTATTATGGCATTTATGAATATTTCATTGCCAACTTTGTTTTTTTGTTTGTTCATTTTGAGATTAAAAAAAAAATTCATAACTTGAATATTTTCATTGATAAGTTTTTAATTTGATGATAAAAAAATAGTCATATGTTGTTAGGTAATATAAATTTTCTTTCAAATACAAAATAAAAATTCTTTGCATTATAGAGTATGAATTATCTCCAAAAGAATTTAACCAATTTTCACATTGTGTACTTGAAATTCTGTTTTGTATCAAGTTACTTTTATAAAGAGCTAATTTGGAATCTCAAACAAATTGAAAAACAAAGCAATGTATGTTGATGTACAGGATTAAACCTTTAATTTTCAACCTTTAATTGCTTCCCTCAAGATAATGTTATACAAAAAAGAATGAAACTTTCTAAATATCACATTTAAAAAAAATTATAATGAATACCTATTATTGCAGAGGAATATGCTTCTTTCTCCTGGTCTCAAAAGTATGAATAGAATTTTTTTTTTGTTTGTAAATCAGTCAGTCAAGTGCCATACGTGATACACGCTTGGGTGCTCATGTCTAGAAAGAGACATGACTGACTGGGCAGAAGATTATCCCGCAGTAGGTTGCCATTGCTTTCTGTGGTAGACTGGTTGCCGACCAAGGCTATAAAACCCAATCTGTCCTGCTATTTAACCCATAACTGGAAGGAATAGATGGATTAATACCTTTCCCAAGGGTATTTGCGCATAAGTGAATACAATGAATTCAACTGGAATTCGAACTCAGCTCCCCGGTTTCTCGTTCCGAGCCGATATCCACTGTACCACAACGCACATCCTTTGTTTTTAAATACTAGACTAGTTTAAAAAGAAGTCAGTACATTTTATTGTTTGAGATTTGTTTCTAAATTTTTGTAATCAGTTTGCTTTTGCACTTGCTTAAAAGTAAGTAGTAAGGAATCCTTAATTTTTCAGAGATTTTTTAAAAACTCTAAACTTATTTTGCAGTTGTGATGTTGAAAAAGTAAAGTGTAAAAACTGAGGATTTGCATACTTATAAAACACAAAACCTATTGTAAATACCTGTGACTGCAGGTTCTAAGATATTTTCTAAACATACACGTATACAAAATTGCTTAATTTTTGGTTCATAATCAGTCACTAAATGTGAATATTTTGGGATTTTAAAAAAATAGCTTAACATTTAAAAATAATTTTCCAACTTCTTAATTTGTATTTTATTTATGTGGTTAATAAAAGAAAATAATGAGTGCTGAGAAGTTTTAGTCAGACTAAAAAGTCCTTCCCAAATATTTTGAAATTTTAAGTCAGATTTTGGGAAACAGAACTTTTCAGTGCTGGTAATAAAAAGCAAGAAAAACAGGCCTCAAACATTGATAATTTATCACATTTAAAATGAAATTCTTTAGTTTTAATTTACAAGATCATAGATAATGTTATTTCTCAAAGCCTATATTGATTTTCTTTTTTCAGAATGCAAACAATTATTCTGTAAGGTAAGTATTAAAATGTTATTTGTAAAAAGTTATTTATCTATAAAATATTTTAAAATTATGTAACTTCAAGATTCAAAAACTTTATATCTGAGATTTATTCCATAATACTAGTCATTAAATAAGATGCGTTTACTTATATCTAATAACTAAATAAAAACAGATACTAGAATGGTATTCTTTGTTTCATTATTGATAACACTGATAAAATTGAAAATGTTACAAAACAAATACAAAAAATGAAACAAGACAATTATTTTTATTGAAGAATCACCATCTTATTTTCAAAGCAAAAGAATTTCTAAAATTTGAAGAAAAAGTTATCAAATGTTAAGTCATAAATACATTTTGTTAAAAATAAAAATAAGCCTAACCAGTGAAACCAACCCAGGCATATAATATTTAATAAACCAATTAGGAAAGTAGTAAAATATAGAGTCAATATATTAATCCCAAACTAGCATCTTACTCTGCATATATCGGAAACTCATTCTCTTCCTAGAATAGCTATCTAAGAGATTAGTTTAATTGTAAAAGGTGTCACAATGCAGGTCACCTGAATTAGTGAGAATCCTGCTTATATTTATTAAGAGGAGGCAATAGTATGTAAGCAAGAGTACTCTTAATGCCTGCTAAAATAGGCAAAAAGATTAGTGCTTGGCTCCAAAGAGATGACAAGCTTTCTATTCATTGTTGACATATGCAGCGATAAATGGTTAGATATGATACTAGACTCACTAGCAACCAACCACAAGGAATAGAGAAAAGCTTGTTAAAAGGTTTTTTTTCCTCTATAAAATCAAAACACTGCAACTTTACACAAGGAAAAAGCTTTTCCATTTTTTGTTCTCCCTTTTCCTCTTCACTTACAGGACAGGTCCTTTAAAAAAAAAAAAACCTCAAATTAAAAAAGTGAGAGATTTCTTTCAAAAGAGGAAATTCAACTTGTTCTTACAAAGACTCTTGTCATACAAAATTAAAATACAACTGGAAAAAAAGTAGAAAAATCTGATAAATACAATCAAATACTGAGCAAAGGATTGACATGTTAAAACTTTGCAAAATAAGATTCCAAAAAGACTATCATTAAGGTTATAAGATTACAAAATCATTTACAAGAGATAAAAATAGAATTCGACAATATGGATGTAGAAGGTATATATGTGTATTTGTAAAAATGTTATTTCATATACAAAGACTATGAAGTGGTCTTGTAATTGTTCACAATACTTTCTTTACAACTTATTAAAAATTTACCAGTAACTTACATTTATACATCTCGGCAACCCCAACATACTACTCAATCACACACAGAAATAGACAATCATTTCAGCAGCATGAATATATGCTTCAGCAATACCTTGGAGAGAAAAAAAAAAAAAAAAATTATATATATATATATTTATTACTGTTCTGAATCTCAGAAAAATGGTCCATTTTATAATTCAGAGTATATTACAATCCTAATAAACTCTTATATAATTTTATTAATTTGTAAAAGGAGGCATCGATTGTAGATCATCAATGTCATAATGGACATCATGTTATATTTTGGTATATTTTTTGACAAAAAAAAACAAACATTTCATCCAGTTTGGCAGAGCAGATCAACTAGGTCATGCCTTTCTTCTCAACAAATTTAACACAATCCAATTCATAAAGCTAATTTTAATAGTTTGAATATAAGGCTTCAGAAAACAGCCCAAAAATTTACAAAAAAAAAGATAAAGAATTTACATAAATATTCTGTCTATTGCACAAAGAGTGACATGTACAGTACTTGGAATTAATAAGAAGGAAAAATTCCAAAATGTTTTTCTAGAAAGACAAAATAGTATTAATCTGAAATAGAATTATAAATAGCCAATAATGATACCAAGAATTTATTGCTCCTGACAGAAACTAATTTAACTAATATCAGTTGCACAAATTATATAAGTAGTTAAACAAATGCTTTAAATGAAAATGGTATTACAACTGAATTGAGTAAATGTATGATCATGGCAAGAGACAAAAATCTGGTCAAACAGGAATTGAAAAGGAAGAAAAATATTCAAATAATGGCCAAGGTAACTGTTCGCAGCAGCTTCAGCTGAACACATTCTTTCATATTGTCTTTCTACAGTTTTGTAGAAGTTCACTTCAATGTACTTTGGAGATATCCCTTTTAAGTTGACAGGAAAAGGAAACCAAGTATTTCTTTTTGCTTTGTTTTATTGGGTATTGTTTAATTTGTTGTTTTTCAGATGCTTTAAAATTACATTTTTTGGAACGAGGCTAGTAGAGTGAGGTGTTTTATCCATTGTGTCCTCCTCTTGTTATAAAGGAACACATGTAGGGCATGGGATAAAAACTCATTACTTCAGTCCAAGGCATGTTGGGTAATAACAGCAGCCCAGTTGCAATACTTTTTCAAGTACATAAACATCCTGTAAAGAACCAAGTAGTAAGTGATTAGTTTTCTTCAATGGCTACAAGAGGGTTAAAATGATGAATTTAATATTTAAGACTTAAGCTTTCTTTCAGTTAAAATAAGGAATAACAATAAAGAGCATTATTTCCATAAATCATATTTTTCCTACAGTCAACCCATTTCATAGTTAGGTTATTGTACATTTTTTAAAAGCACTGACAACCCAGATAAAAATTAAGTTTTTGAATGTTTTTCAAGGCAGGTTTGCCAGTTATACATGGAAGATTGGTGAAACAATTTCCACTTACTATGCCAAAGTTAAGCATATTATAATTGCTATAAATTTAGTGCTGTTTTGGGGTTTTTTTTTTAACAAAGTGTCAAAGGAACATTGCAATATTATTTCTGTCAATTAATACAAAACAAAAAATGTTAGTTAAAATAAAAATAAATTTGGAATACTGAACTAAAACCTAACATTTAAAATCACATGTAAAACAGAGACAGACAGTCTGATCTTTGGTTAATTGATTACCTAAGAATCTTGTGAGTTTTTATAGATTTGGTAATTTTTAAAATGACTAGTAACTTTCTCAAATGTGCAATAATAATTTTTTTTTTAAATTTTAAAAAGGTTTCACATCTATTATCAAAAATGGAATACAAAACATAAGACTAAAATAATTGGTAACTATAAAATGAATAAAATAGTTTTTTCTAACAACTAGGTATAATGATTTGTAGTTTAATAATAATGTGATTTTCAAGCTGCTTACTCATCTTGTGAGGACATCTTAATGCCCTTATTAGTTTCAACAAATAAAAAAATAAGAAATATTAAGAAATAACACTATTCTTTACAATTTTTTTGATATAATACTTACACAGCAGCCCCAAGAACAAAAGAACAGGCATGAGATATTAATAACGTTGGCAAATTTTCCATACAAAATATTCCATCTCGCATCACTTTAGTGTTACGCACACTCAGCCGGTAACGCCGAGGATGTTTGTATTGTCCACTCAAATCTCTGAAAAGCATAAACAATTGACAAAATTAATAAGAAATGTAATAGCTAAAAATACCAAGATATAGGGAATTATTTTAATGCTTTCTAATAGGTTTATGTTAGTTGTTATATAATTTTGCCTTCTAACAATCAGCTAACTGAAATACTCCAAACAACACTCCTCACAAAGCAATGATGGTTGAGCCAAGAAGCAAGATGAATATTTAAATTTATTATTTTTCCTAATTCTTTCTCTATTCATGACATTCAATAATATTCAGTAGGTGTTGCACACTAGGTATGTTAAGGAGGAGATTTCTTGTTTACTAACATAATCTTGTTAATAAATTACTAATTGGATGTTTTTTAAAACAATGCAAAACTCACAATGACATCAATAAATGTAAAAATTATATTTTTCAAGTATTAGTGTTCAGAAACATAAAAAAAAACAATCAGCAAAATAAGCATTAAAACTAACAAAGAGGATATATCTGTAATAATTTAAACTTTTAATGTCAGCAAAGGCAATTTAGATCTGATACAAAAAGAATATAGGAAAGAATAAGGAATAATGAAACAAGATAAAAGTTTAAGGAATAAAATAATCAACACCAGGCAAGCAAGCGATCTTAACCAAGTTTATGAATAAGATCCAGTAGTATCTGGATTACTTATGTGCTATTATAAACACTTGTAAAGATCAGAAACTCCTGTTTGCACTTACATAGGTAATGTTTTATTATCTAAATAAAATTTATTGAGAAAAGACAACCATCAATGAAGAATACAATATGATCATATAAAAATTCAAATTGCTATTTTGGTTAAGTATTGTTTGTTTGCACCCCGATGGAAAAGAAAATGTTTTTGGAGAAGGCTGACAGAATCTAATTAGCAAAAACTTTGTTATTGCCCTAAATTTTGTAGGGGTAAGGTACAGAATAACCATTTTTGCATTTTGGATTAGTGATTAAGGATTGCTGGTGTCAGTATATATTTAGGGGATTGAGTTAACCAAGTCAAATAACTTTCTGTCTTCTAGATGACTTTTGTCAATTAGTGTGGTAAACTGATCCTTGAATATGAATTGAATTAGACAAATTGAACTTCTATAAGAACAGAATCAATACCCATTTAAAATTACTAGACTTTCTAGAAAATGTCTCTGTTATGTCCTAAGATTGTAAAACCAAACTTTTCAGGGACTATGAATTCATTCCATCTTACAAGAAGTAATAAATCTTTGAGAAGAGAATTTATACTTGAGCACTTTTATATTTGAAAACAAACTTACATCTGAACAAAAAAAGATTTGGAAGTTCCTTATAGTTTAATTTTTTAACTAGATAATAAATTATTAATTCAGTACAACCCCACAAATTATGGCAATATCTTCATAAGAAGTAAGAATGGTAGATAAGAAATTTGCAATTTTCAGAATATGACTGTTTCACCTCACGTACACTGACGTTCAGAAACAATGGAGTACCCAATTTTTTTCTTTTCAGACTGAAAAGCATAGTATAAAGTCTTTAAGTAGTTAATGACGATTAAGTTCAAATAAGTAATTATTGAGTCATGATTCTTAATGTTCCAATCATGTAATACAATTTGTTGAAATAATATCTAATGTGATGTTGCATACTTTGCAAAACAATTTGTTAATTGTCTATTTATGAACACTTTAATTCTACCCATTCCAATCAATATTCATTTCTTTGACAGATTTAAATGACTTCACTGCCCCAAGGGATTTACACTCAGTAACACAAATTAGTGGTAATATTCATTTGTTTTTATAGTTTGTCATTTCTCACTATGGTCCTGCTTCTTAAGCATGTCTTAGCATTTTGTTGAACAAAAAAACATATATATATATATCAATTTGAATCAATACAGATGAGGTTAATTCCACAGTACTTGAAAGCTTTAATGTCTTCTTTATCTACTTTGAAAAACTATATATGTTACTGTTAAAGTTTTCAAGTTTTTCACTTAACCAGTTGAAGTTATCCAACATGACAGGCTATTACATCTAAGGAACCAATTGTATAAATTCAATAGAATAAGGTGAGATCCATTTGTGATTTTTTTTATCGTATCATCCTGAGCAAGGCAGTAACGCCACTGATGTGCAGGGGGCTACATAAGAATAAAAAAAAAATTAGATAGGAGGAGAGTAAAGATAAAGACGAACCAGTTAAGGATGGGAATATAGGTGTGATACAGTTGCAAAGGTGGAGAGAAAGGAAAAGATATACCGGGTGGTGTAGAAAGAACTAGAGTCAAGTGGTTAAGAGATGAGTATCTAACACCACCATTTTCAATCATGACTAGTTTGATTTTATTGTACCAGAGGAAGAAGGTAGCAAAACCCACAGACACCTGTATCATTATAATTTTCCTATCTTGGTGATTTAACAAACTTCTTTATTCATAGCCCTTACAGAAATGCTATTTTGTATATTGTTATTAATCACCTCAGACTATTTTGCAATTGGTATTTCATATTTTTTTTGGTAAAGTCACTTTCTTAAATGAGTTTGTGATTTTACTATTACTAACAGTTTGTTATTTAGTGGTTTTAACATCACTGTTTACACAGCATGTAATAGCCCAACCACTTTTTTTAAAACCACATACTGTTCTGGTACATGCAGTATCAATAATAGTAGAATCAGGAACTCTACAACAAATATTCATTCTTAGAAATTCTATCTGAATCAAAAGTGTGGTGTTAAACTCTTCAACAAAGAATTTTTTATTTTTATTTTGAAGGAATCAGTTTTGTATCAGCATTTTCTTCACTTTGGAAAATTCTATATATCATGTGTTTACTATATTTATTCAGAAGACTTGTTCTTTTGATTTTGGTTTGGATTTAGGAAATCTTCTACATTTTCTTTATGTAGTGTACATTGCAGTTTCTTGTTTAATAGTAGTCAAGCATGCAATTAGGGCTGTTATTGTTGATACTTTAAAGTAGCATTGTTTAACGATTTGAAGTCATCAAAGTCATTTTACATTCAGTGCCTTTACTTTATCTTGGATCAAATTCTGCAGTTTAATATAGGCAGTTTCTGAAAAATCAGCTAAGTTTACCACATAAAATTTAGTTTAAAGTTTCTCTAGCATTATCAGTATGTGATAATGTTACTGCTAGTACCTGTTTTAGGGGATTTTTTTATCTTGGTCAATCATGACCTGTAATATTTTTAGTTATTTTTCCTTCAAAATTTGGTAAATTCTTGTAATTTGAAACCATTTTCACTACACTATTTTTAATTAAGTATAAGTAAAAATACTGAACTTTTAGCTAATATGACCATTTAAAGAATAAAAATAAATTGTTTTCTATAAATCTCTACTAGAATTCCAAGTTTTCTTTGCAAAAGTACACTTGCAAAAAACGAGCAGTTCCTAGCAAAGTAGAATACCACAGAATATATTTTTAATTATAACATAGGTATAAATTTTACACCAAACAAAAATTTAGATGTGCAAGAATACCATTTAAGGTGTTCAAAGAAAATACTGGGTAGGATTATTCAGTCACCTATAATAAAATGCTGTGTAGAAACCAGATTCACACTCACCCTTGTGGCTGTATTTCAGGCCGACTTGACCAATCCCAAATCCAATCAGTTCCAATTGGATCTACCTAAAAAAAAAATTATCAAGTCAATTTCTTAACTTTGAGCATATATGCTGCTATTTATAAAGAGATATGGTTTTATTTATGTATACAGTTACAAATCTACATATTTAATTAGACACACATTCCAAAAGTAAGTGAATTTGCTAAAATATTTACATTCCAGAATAACTCATTCCTTCTCAATTACAATGAATTTTAATAAAAGTTATTTTCTCATCATTCAGATTATTTTGTTTGTGAAATTTGATTATTTCTCAACATCAAAAATCAGTATTTGTCTATATTTCTAAATGAGGTAGTATTTACTATTGTCCTCATCTTTGTTGCCATTTGTACAATGTTTCAGCTGTTGCACATTCTGGCCTTCTTCAGGTGCTAAGAATTTCGAACTGAACCCTTTATTACAATCACTGGTGTATATCATCTCCATTCCTTGTGTAGAGCCTCTTCCGGTAGTCATGAGTTATTTCCCTCTAACCCCGTAAGTTACTTGTTCATGATTGCTGCAGTCTGGCATTGAACTCACAACTCTTTGGGTCAAGTTAAAGGAACTGACCAACATCTATATCCACTGGGCCATATGTCAAGTGGTGAACAAGTAACTTACAAGGTTAGAGGGAGATAACTCATGAGAAGGCCAGAGCGTACAACGGCTGAAACATCATAAAAATGGCAACAAAGATGAGGACAATAGTCCGAATAATCAAAGATCAGAACTTTTCGACTGAAATTTTATCAGTAATGTATCAAAATTTAGTTGACACACCCAATTTTATTTTTAGAGGTAAGAAAAAGCTATAAAATGTTATTTAAAAACTTGAAACTTTTTAAACTTCTTTTACTTCTTAAATATGACATAAACAGAAAAGTGACAAACCGTTATTAAAACATGGCAATCCATATTTAAGTACATCTTACAGTTTGTGTAAAGTAATATTTAAAAGCCAGAGATTTTACAATTATATAAAATAATTTTTCAACAGCTAAATCTTTTAAATTTAATCACTTGTCTTATAGGTAGTTTAGTATAAATTTAATCAAGTATTGGGCACTCAACAATAAGGAATAATCTCACTAAAGTAGCAATGGCTTACTAGGTTAACTGGCTAACCAACCATTGCTACTTGATTAGACAACCCCTACTTGTTTCTCTCATACCACACACACACATAAATTACTTCACATAACTTATATATGAATTTATATGTATATACAAACATGTATTTTTTTTTAACAGTTATTTAACTTTAGCAAGAACCACACATCATTTTCAATGTATGTAATTATTAATTAATTTTTTCGCATCATATTTCGGTAAGGACATTATGTGATTATTTTTAAAGAAATATCTATATATAGTATTGTTATATTATTATTAGGAACTGATGAATTCTTTAAAAGGTACTTCGAGCTGCAGCTTGGTTGTTGAAGATTAAAATTACAATTATTCCCCCCATTTAATAGTAGTTTACAAAATGCCAGACATCCTCAATTCCTATTTGGATTTTCAAAATTTTTAAAAAAAATTACTCACCTGTGGACCTTCAGTATTAACCCATTCTTTGGGGCTGGTTGGAAGTTTAGGACTAAATAAGAAAATGTGAAAAGTGAAATAAATTTATTTAAAATAACTTCAAAGTAATTATCAGATTAAATATAGCTACATCAATGCAGTATTTTTGGCAAAAATTTTGCCCACTCTAATGCAATTTGAAATCAATTATTTATATTTTGATAGAACTACAAACTTGGAAAAAGATAAAATATTAATTTTCACTATCAAAATCTAAAAACATTTAATTCTTTTATATTTTTTCCATAACTATTTAAATCATAAGAGTCATTAAGTTCCAAAATTATATTCTGCTCTTATAATTCTAATATATATCTAATTTTTTTTATAGTTAAAAAAAAAAAAAAAAAAAAAAACTTAAATCATAAACCATTGTACATGAATTAAACACAACCTGAAGCAACCATCCAGTATTGAAGTGTTCTTAAATACTTCTAATCGTTTTTTTTTCTAAAAAAAAAAAAAAAAAAATTTGTTTAATAATTTACTTATAAGATATTCACACCAATGAAAACCTTTCAGATAAGACTGTATCAGAAAATTGAAAGAATGATCAAGTAAAATATTAAATTATGACTTATTACTAACAAAACAAAAATCAATAAAACAGTCTTAAATTCTAAGACTACAAAAAAATCTTATTTGAATGGTGATATTAACTTTCAAATTAATTTTTGAAATGATTTTGAAAACGATTTATGCAGGTTTAAATAACTATTGAAAATGTCAAAAAAGTATATATAATTTATGTCTATAACCAATTTTAGTCACTAAAAATGTCCTTGTTTGGCCTTATTGACATAGACAAGCTTTAATACCGTTGTATTAATTTACTTATTGTTTAGAGTGTTACATTTAACTCATTATTCTTATAAAATTCAGTGATGGCCATTAGCACATCAGTGGTAGACCTGGTGAAGCAGAAACCATATTGTCAGAGAGTAGGTTGTGAGATGAACTATTTCAGCATTGATAATAGCCTAGAACATTTTGCCAAAAATCAGGAAGAGGCTAATATGGCAATAATTAGAAGGGTCAGGGAGCTGCCCAGAGTTTTTAAAAACAGAAATTACAATATATAAAACACTTTTCTCAGCAAATAAAAAAATTCTCAGTGATAGTCTGAATATGACAGGTTTTATAATTTATTCCTTTAGTTACTATCAAAACATAAAAATATAATGCATTTTAGAAAATTCATACGGTGAAATGATAAACACTAGCAAAAAAAAAAAAAAAGAAACTAATCTAGTTACAAGCTGGTTCATGTGACTAAAATTTATGACACATACATATTCTGAAAGGTGTCATTTCAATGCATTTTTATATCATTTGTGTAGGGATTGTGACTTTTAAACATTTTAACATTGAAAATAAAATGAAGATGCATTTTTATCATTTGATGCTCTTTTATTTCCAGAAAAGAAAAGAATGCTACACAAACAGAAAAAAAAAAAAAAAAAATAGACACACACACACACTATTTAAGGAGATGGTGCCATGGCTGAAAGTATTGTTTGTAAGTGATTCACTGGGTTCAGAAGGGGAGATTTTGATCTGGAAGTCCAAGAACATTCTAGCATCGATTATGCTAAACTGAAACATTGATTAAAAATAATTCAGGTCACAGCTGCTCCACACATATATGACTGTTGTAAGGCATTTGAAAACTTACAATGTTTTGGTGCCTCACAATTTAATGAAAAAGTAATTTAATGGACCACATTTCCATCTGCGATTCTCTGTTCAAATACAACAATGACCCATTTTTGAAAAGAACAATCACAGATAATGAAAAATGAATCGTTTATGACAATGTAAAGCAAAAATGATCCCGGGAAAAACAAAATGAGCCATCATTAACCACTCCAAAAGCTGGTTTACATCCAAAGAAAGTGATGCTGTATATTTGGTGAGATTAGAAAGGTACTGTATATTACAAGAACCTTCTGCAAAATTAAATGTTGAGTTCAGACAAGTACTGTCTCAACCGGATTGATTAAAGACAACAACAATCAATAAGTGTCTGGAATTAGCCCATTGGAAGAGAATTGTCTTCCATCAGAACAATGTCAGACCTCATGTCCCTTATCGGATTCAGCAGAAACAGGTGTATCTTAGATGAGATATCCTACTCCACCTACTATACTCACCTGACCTAGAACCTTCAGATTACCACTTATTTCAATCCCTACAAAATCCTCTTAATGGAAAGAACTTCAATTCTCTGGAAGCCTGTAAGAACCACTAGTTCATCATTTCTGGGAGGATGGAATCATGCATTTGTCTCAAAGATGGTGAACTGTAGTGGACAAAATGGCACATTTATGATTGAATAAATCTATGTAGAAATATCTAAATATTGTTTTTGAAATTCACTTAAAAAGATGCTACAAACTTGTTCCAACCCAATATTTTCTTGTTTCTTAATCAACAATTTTATATATGCATACTGGTGTTTAAATAAGTATAACAAGGTGGGTAAAATTTTACAAATATTTCAATGTTACAGAGATACGAGGGAAAGTCAAAAATTATCTGCACTATTGTCTAAAGGATATGTTATGGGGAAAGTGCAGATAATTCTTGCCTTTCCCTTCATACATATTTCCAATTGTGAAACTAGAATACTGAAAAAAATTCAGTTCCTTTACGAAATACTCTAACATTAAATATTCATAAACATATTCCCTGGTTTAGTCTTCAATCTTTTTTCTGATGGAAAAGGTTTTTAAAATATTTCTACAAAAGACTGACAAAACCAGATAAAGAGAAATCTAAATGGTAGATAGATAAGAATAACCAACCTGCCTCTGTTGGATGATACTGTGCTGTTTGGTCGAGAAGGAGTACGTGACTCTTGTTGTGCCTCTATTAGTAGCTTCTCCATATTGCCATTGTGGATAGATTCTGTAACTGTGTCTGGAGGTATTGAATGGTGGTAGAGCTCTACCCAAGAACCTACATTAAGGAAGAAGCAATTTTAGCTATTGACAGTTAATATTTACTATATATTTTACAAAAAAAATTTAATAATTTCAATCATAAATGTAACAAGTACAGAAAGTGTTAGTGTTATTAAATCACAAATATTAGTTGATCTAAATATTTTTAAAATTCATATTTATCTGGTATGTGTAGACTGATGGTCTGAGAAGAAACTGAAAGTAAGTTGAAATGAAAGTCAAAAATTGATTGATTATGCTTTATCTAATAATAATAAAAATCAATATTCAAAACATTTTAAATATCTGGAAAAAAAAAAAGAAAAAAAAAAGAATAAATAATTACAAAAAAAAATCCAGAAATATCCTATTTCTTTATAGTGGCTAAAATAGTTATATGAGAATATGCTTTCTAATGACATTAAGTTAATGAAAATTGAATTAGTAATTTAAATGTATTTGTCTTGTGTGTCAATCTTTCAAATGTTCATAAGAGTATCTAATTTAAAAAATACAAGTGAGTTAACAATGTCCAATATTATAACCCATTTCTAGAATCAAAAAAAAAAAAAAAGAAGTCTAATAAAGGGTTTTAGTTGATTCAAAAATAACAATCCACCTGATCTTGTTAATTTCTATCAATCTCAAATTGCCAAATTTGATGAAAGTATGCTAAAAATAGAATTTTATGGTTTTGTAAAATTCAACCATTATCTTTTTAAAAAATTAATTCAAAATAAAGCTGATAGTCTTAACATTTTTCCTGAACTTAGATATGATACCATTTATTTTGAACAGAAAATGTTCTATGAGAAAACCATTGTTCAAATTATCGTCTAATATATTAAAAACAAAAATTGTTATATAATCTAGTTTTACTGAAACATTATCTTTTAGAAATTATGCAATTTTAGATGATAAATGTTCAATTGTTTTGAATAACTGAGAAAATATTAAATGTTTTTTTTGTTCACATACTTTAAACAAAAGCACTGGCCTATTTAAGAATGTAAGAAAAAAAACAAAAACTAAAAAACTTACTTTATAATTTATGTTCATCCCGACGACAAAGGGTTACTCAAAGTTTCCTAAAACTACTTAGGTGAAATTTTTGACTTTGTCAATTTATATTTATTTACTAACCTTCAGTGAAATAAATTAAAAGTTACTATTAGAAGAATGACAAATACAAATTTATTTTAATTGCAGAATATTTTATATGAACATTTAAAGAATATTTTATTTTTTTAAGTATTTTATTAATGCATATAATTATCAAGAATTTTTTATTGAAATCTTTCACTATCAATACAGCTGTCATAGATATAAAAAAAAAGAAAAAAAAAGCACAAAACTGAAGATTAAATCATTGGTTAAATTCATGTGATTTGTATTTAGAATAAGTTCAAATGTCCAAACAAAAGTAATTAAAGAAAAAAGATATTGAAGTTAATATTTTTAAACAAAATTGACCATGTCATTTGAGATTCCATTGCTGAACATAAGTACTCAGAAAACACTACAGGATTAGAAATTTAAGTCAATAATATAGATCCTATGAAAAAGATTTATCAACAAATATACTGTATGAGAAAAATAAAGAAATTAAATTTAATCATAACCCTAGAAGAAAAGAAAAATATTGGAAGCTTTGGTTAGCATAATATTTTTATATGATGTAAATCCAAAAAGCAAAATATTGGGGTATTTGATTATTTCACAGATAAGAGATATATAAATATCCAAGCATTTTCTTTAAAATAAAATTAAGTCTAGTATAAAAAAAAGCAGTCAATCTAACAAAACCAACTGATATTTTAAACTTGTATTAATTTTCATCAGATTCTTCTCCAAGTAATGCCAAAGTATTCATTAGTTTTGACAAAATATTTTAGTCATATAAAATTCACAGCCGTAAAGTATTTTCTCTGATTTTCCTTGACCTTACACCACCTTCCAATTGTATATTCTATCATAAAAACATGGTTTTGGTTTGATAAATTCAAGGAATTTTTTGTATCTTCAATGTGCTGGGACCAGTACCCAGATAAGGTGTGTTGCATGGAGAGAAAAAGAAATGATAATTTAAAACTGACAAGTATGATGTATACCAAAGAACTTCCTATTCCAACTATGTGATTGTTGTAATATATTTGGAAATTATTATGAAACGAAATCAACTGGTTGATTTCCTTGCCCAACAAAACATTTTTGTTTCAATGTTACAATCTGTCATCAAGTTTGCCAATTTAGAGAGTGTTCAATGATGGATTTTCTCTCAAACATCCATAATGGTCCATTTCAGCTCCAGAGTAGAATATTGGGTGTTTTAACAATGTATACATCTTTTGTTATCATTCTCCAAACATTTTCTAAGGAAGTAAAACAAGGAAGGCTACTTTATGGCAGAGAAAAAGTGATCACCGAGATATGAAAGTCATCTTTACAGAATGGTAACTTGCATTGTTTCAGTGTAATATCAATCCTCCTCTTTCTTATTGGTAGGTTATAGCATCTCTTGGTACTTGAGAGTAGTCAAATTTCTGTTAACAATTAATTACTGTAGCCATCTTGGACCATAATTCTTCAACCACCAAAACTATGAGCAACCGTTTTGGGAGGTTTATTGCTATAAGGAAAAAAAAAATGACATAGTGAAACTCGTCAAGAATGATGTGTTTTTTTCTATGCAGATGAGGATCATCTTTGTCTATTAGTATCTCAATTCTTTGTGGTGTTTTCACAAACATTTTCAACTCAGCATGCACCAGTACTATATGAGAGTTACTAGCCAATATACTGTAAACAAGATTTCATTATTTGTTTTATCAGGTTTTTGTAAATTTCTTAATAACATCTGTTACAATTTGTCATCTAGCCTACTCAGAAACTCTAATTTTCCTGCCAAACCAAGATTTTCCAAACTTTTTGAGAAGGCCTCACGGAATTCAAAGGAATGTTTGAGTTGCATCATCATCTAGAGGTCTCTTCAGCATCAGAATTACAGCATAAAGTTTACAAATTGTTTTTATAGTGGCTAGGCATCAAGAAATGTGCTTTATTAAAAATCAAAACTCACTTGACAATTAATAATTGAATAAAAAGTATTTGTACATTTCAATCACACATGACTTATAAAATCATAAGATAAAAAAGAAAACAGAAAAAAAAAAACAATCATTTTCTTGCATTCCTATAATTTTTAGATAGAAGGTACAAATATTTTTGGGTTCTTACAAAAATTAAACATCAATCAACAATTTATAATCAATTTTCTAACTTTATTCAAACTGATTGTCTAACATCTTATAAAACATCAAATACTATAAAAACTAAAAAATTCAAGTTATATTATTATTTATCTTATTTGCCCCCACCAAAGAGAATTGTAGTTATACAGTGAAACAAACATCTACCACAAAAAAAACAATAACATGCTTCATATTAAAATATAAAAAAACAATTCATAACATTTTAATTAAATTTGCATTGAGTTACAATTGTTACTGCAAAGTTATACATTATTAAAGAAATAAAATTAGGGGGGGGGGAACAAACAAGTAAACAATATTTTTCACAAAACCATAACACCACTTTACTTTCTTGAGATTAAACTCTTAAAAACTTACCATTACTTTAAATTGCTGCTTATATTATATAGCCACACTCTCCAGAATCTTAATACTAAGCTGTTGGTATTTAAAAAAAAAAAAAAAAAAAAAAAAGCATGTGCATCTCATTTTCTTCCCATTTGCTAATAATGGCTTACAAATATATACTTGTTTGCCATCTAATTTTCAGATGCAGTAAAAAGCTGCTAACACAGAAAAAAGAGGAAAAAGAGAAAAAAATGGTTTTTAATAGCTTGAGCTTCTTATTTATTTTGATAGTAATAATTTAATGAAGATAAAACATTACTAGGTAATTATTAACAATAGCATAAAAGGAAATTTAAATTAAAATATAGATTAAAATGAACCACAACTTCATGAAATTATATATTTCAATAATAGAAAAGATAAGTCAAAAGAAATTGTTTTTATTTTTAGATTACGACTTACTTGGCAATCAGTAAGCATTTTAGAGTATTCTTAATTTTTTTGTAAATACAGAAAAAAAATCTCTAGGATGATGATTTTTGTTGGGCACTATGCAAGCTATTTTTAATGTAGTAACAAATTTTTGTTTTATAAATTTCAGATTATTTATAAAGAAGTGAATTTCTTCTTTATGTGCAGTGTCCCTTCAGGACACAGGCAATCATGCACTTCCACTCTACCCCTGTCTCTTGTTTTTCTCAATATTTTTCCTTTTGGGATCTCTCCTAAATCTTGCTCTGCCATCCATTTGTGCAAACCTACAAAATGTCTCAAACTGCTTTTCTTATCTCTCTTTCCTTCTATCCATCCTGTGAGTATTAAATTCTCCAGGCCCTCCTTCCTCATTATGCATCCCAGGAACCTCATCTGTCTCTTCCTGATGTTAAGTATGAGTTTTCTTCTTGTCTGCATCTTCTCCAATACCTCATCATTGCTAACCTCCTCGGTCTATAGTATCCTCAGCATCCTTCTGTAGAACCACATTTCTACTTCCCTCAAGCCTTTCCTTCATCCTTGAGGAGATCATCCAACATTCACTGCCAAACAGGACAGATATAACATAGCAGTCCAGCACTCTTTCCTTTGTTTCCAAAGAGATTTTCCTGTCACGCAGTGCTCTGGTTTGCTTTTGAAAAGTACCCTAGGCCATGCGGATCTTAATGTAGCACTTTCCATCCTCTGTCAGAACACTTCCCAGGTATTTAAATTTCTTTGTTTTATTTTAGCTCTCCGGTCTGTAGTTGGCAATCAGGGTCTTCTTTTTAATGATGATCATACATTCCGTTTTCTTGAAGTTTATGCTCAGTCCTTTCTTCTCGCTTTCCCTTGCTACCTTCTGGAGGAGGTCCTGCATTTTTCTTTTCTGTGTCTACTATCATCACTACATCATCCACATACCTTATGTTGTTGAGATTGTGGCCACTGATGATGAATCCTGGCAAAGATTTTATTTCTCTCAGAATTGTTTTGATATATAAGTTGAATAGATCCAGTGAGAAAACACATCCTTGTCTTATGCCTCTTTTTATTTTTGTATACATGCTGAATTCATTTTTTATCCATACACAAGTGGTTTGCTGCCAATATGAATTCTTGATTATCCTAATGTCTTTTCAAAAAATGTCGAGGTTGTCGAGCATCTCTATCAAGTAGTCTATAAAGCACAGATGCAGATCCTTCTGCATTTGTATAAGTGAATACGTTGCAATAGAAGCAAGTTAAAAGAAAAAAAATTTCATACTTCAGAAGTAACTTTAAAATTTTTTTGTTTTCAAATACCTAGTGATTTTACGTTGTTAAGCTCCTAAGCTAACTCAATATGGATTCATAGATGCAAAAGGAAATAGGTTTGAAAAATATTTCATAAGAATGATTTGCCAGCAATATTGATGAAAATCAATATTGTAAAATCTTTTTTGATTCTTATTTATAGAGCAGAGTATAGAATTAATTTTTATGAACGTATTTTTATAATTGTCTAATCACTGGTTGAATGCTAAACTAAAAAGAAAAGAGGTATAATAAAAGGTTAGCTTCTTGAACAGTTCTCAACTTCATGATTTTACCAGTTAAGTATTTAAAATGGGAACACAAATAAAGTAAGGGACAATGAAATTTTAAAAAAAAATATTAATGATCACTAAATGATTTAAAAATATTCTTTAAGAAAAACTAAAATTGATGCAGCTTAATAAAAATGGCAAAAAAATATTTTTTTAATTGATTTTCAGTAAAAACTTTTAAAGATAATTTTAAAAAATAATTTCAAATTTCAATAATTTAAAAACTATTGAGAATTAAAAAAGAAAATTTAAACTGGAGTTATAATGAAATTTTCCTACTTCAAAAAAAAAAAACTTTTAAACCAAAATATACAACACTCTTGTTAAACCAATTTCTTTTGAGGAAAATTTGTTTTGGGTAAAATATAAGATCAGTACATTTTTCATTATATGGGGTATATTGGAGATGCTTCAGAAGACTATCAATATTAAATATTCCATGTCATATTTCTGTATAAAATACAATATCTACTGATGATAATATTCTTAATACTTCTAGGATGGGTAAAATTTATATAAAAATGTGAACCCAAACTAAAAATAATCATCTAATCACATTAAACTAAAATAGTTGGTAGATTTTCTACAAATATCAATTTCCTTTAAGTGAAAAAAAAAAAAAAAAAAAAAAAAAAATGATTTTTCCAACATGGTTCCAGTGTAAAACATTAATTGACAAATGTTTAAAAAATGTAATTTTCAGGTAATAAACAAAGAATTTGAATAAAGCATCTCCCAAAAGTGATTGGAAATCAAGTAAGAGCAAATAAACTACATTTGCTATTAAAAATCAAGATTTGGACAAAAAAAAAAAAATTCTGTTATTAATAATTGTTACCCTTCAGTTATCCTCTTTAAAAATGAAGATTAAAGTAATGAATACAAATTACTTTTTTTTTTAAATATCATTTTTCAATAGTAAAAAACAACAGAAAGAAACCATGATTGAGGAACAGGAATTTATAATGAATTTCATTTATTTTGACTATTTAGGTGATTCCTATTTCATTTACTTCAATTTGTATTTCCAGAGCAGGATAATGTTCATAACTGCTCAAGTTACACTGAACTGTTTTAGTTCTACAAGTCAATGAATCATCGAAACATGAACAAATAATTCTAAAACTATTATAACAAGAATATATAATAGTTCATAATTCCTGACCTGTTAGCAGAGAATTTATCAAATTTTGAAATGAAAAGAAAAAAATATTCAGTAGAACAAATCATTCAAAATTTAGAAATTTCTTGTTTAAATCAGGTCATAATATCAATCAGTCAGTTAAGTGCCATACATGATACATGTTCAGACGATCACATCCCTTTCAATTCATGAATGACTAGGAAGATTTTCCCGCAGTAGGTTGCCATTTCTTTTTGCAGTAGACTGGTTGCCAACCAAGGCTATAAAACCTAATCTGTCCTGCTATTCAACCTATAGCTGGAAAAAGAAAAGATGGATTCATACCTTTCCCAAGGATGTTTGCATGTAAGTGAATGCAACAATTCAACTAGAAACTGAACTCTGCTCTGCAAGTCTCCATTCAGAGCTGATATCCATTACACCACAACAAATCTTTAGCAAGACAAAATAAAGTGTAATAAATTCAACAGATTGTACAACAGCCAGTTATCTGTTGTAATATCTGTTTATTGGAGTAGATAGACTAAACTATCACCCGGTTCACACTCCACCCACATCTATTGAACAGGTGAAGAGGCTCATCCCTTGTTCCCTGTTTAGGATGTGGTTTCCGGCTTTCTCTTTTCCATTCTTTTTACCCTTACGTAGCTCCCTGCACATCAGTGGCGTTATCGCCTTGCTTGGGGTGATATGATTAAAAAAAAAAAAAAAAAAAATAGAATAAATAATAAAAAAAAACAATTTGCTATTTTATGGTTGAGAATCTTTACTTTATTTGGATGTAGAATAAAGATCAAACAAAGGACAATGTGTTGTTTTTATTTTTTTTTATTTAAAACTGAGCATTTTCAACAGAGCAGGTTGCAGTGTTAATCAACACCATCCATGTATCCACGTATTAGTTGCTCAAAAAGTAAGGAAGAAAGGCTCTTCATAAATACTCTTAAAATACATTTTTATTCTTTTGAAATGCTAACTGGTTATTTTATATATAAAACATTTCATGTTGTTGTATATATTACAATATAAATTTCTATTTTCAAACAATGATTTAATATTCCATATTTTATTATGCAAGTAAAGATTTATTGAATTTTATATTAGTAAATTTTACTTTTTAAAAAACAAATGAAAAAAACACTTTGAAATGAATTAAGTAAATTTTCTTTTGTAGGTTTTCTGAACATTTTCTTTTAACAGTAAAATGGCTCAAACATATTCAATGGGGTCCATGTCAGGAGAGTTGCTTCATATCTTTTTTGCTTTGTTTTTTTATGTGATATTGTAGCCTTTTGTTTGGCATGGGCATCTATCCATCAAATGAATACTGGAAAATATCTTTCCTGCAGAATGGAAATACATTTTGCTGAACCAATACACCCCACCCCATTTAAAACAGTAGTTTTTTGAATAACTAAATGACTAGACATTATGATTTAGAATCTACAATATTCAGATAGGATGCTGGTGGTTCAAACAAAATCTTGACAAGGTTATCTTTAGACCTATAAAGATCTTTTATAGAAAAATAAGTAAATGACAACTTTTTCCAAAAGATTAATAGAGCAAAAACCTCAAAACTGTTTACCATCTCAAAATACACTAAAATCATAGAGAATTAAGGAAAATAATAATGATATTTTAAGGTTAATTACTTTATATTTAAATACATATTTTATTTATAAATGCACATTTAAAAATATTATTTAGGTACAAAATAGAGTTGTGCATTACCGGTTTTTATTTCATCTTTTTATTCAGAAAAAAGAAGAGTGAGAAAATGAAAAAACTGAATATTTTTATAGCTAAGGGTTAAAAAATTCAAAGATTGCCGACTTTAGAGTGTGCATCATTGTTTCAATATACATCGACAATATTGTAATAAATAGAAAATTGATTAAATTATGATAAACAAATGCACATTTATGAAGAGCGTATTGATAAATAAATATTTATCAAACTTTTTTCACAAAAATTTCACACTGAATGAGCCATTCATTTTGAGAAATCAATTATTTTTAATAAACTTTTTAAAAACGTTTCATCTAAGGAAAATAAAATAAATAAAAAAACTATTGAATTAATGTAAATTTTATAAACAATACTGAGTTTAGTTTAGTTTGCACCTCAAACGACTTTCTATGAAAATCAAATTCAACTACACTACACAGGAGGATAAAAAAATGGTCTAAGCAAAATTTTATATTGACAAGTTTCTTGTTTAAAAAAAAAAATAATAAAATAAACTGAAAGGAAGCTAAAAAACCAAAATAATTCACTTTATGATTGAATTATTATTTTTTTTTTTTTTGATCACATTGAAAAATTATCACAGACTTAGATTCAAAGACTTAAAGAGTAAGACTCAGACTCAAATAGCACTACAAATAGTACTTAAAAAAGTTCAATGACTAGTCACTAAGTGTAAGTTACGGTGTAAAAACAAACTACAAACAAAAATGTTTTTCATAAAAATAATTTAAATTATTTAAACGAATGGTCACACTTGGAAAATAAATTTATTTAATTAAAAGTTGAAAAAATGAAGTATTAAAAATAAGTTTTCTAATTTGTAATTTAAAAAAAAGAGAGAGAGAAAGAAAGAATAAAAAAGACATCACAGAAAAATTAAAGAAAATCTCCAATACTTCCTGTTGTTATTGAAATAGAGATGAAAACTAAAGTTTTATCAAATTAATTTGTTTTGTTTTTTTACTTTATTTCATTATAGCAAAATGAATAACCATAATTTCAAGAATTTTGCCTTGAGACGCCAGATTTAAAGACTTAAAGAGCAAAAAAGAGGAAAGGTAAAAAAAAAAAAAAAAAAATTAAGTACAATTTTTATTGTTGGCTCTGTCCCAAGTTCCACAGAACATTTTGAAATTAACGATGGTTTGAAGTTTAAAAAGAGAAAAAAAAATCATCGTAAAAATAACCATAGCTGTTATTAGTAACTTTAACGAACATAAAAGGCAACTTAGAACAACTCGAAAATTGTTAACCTAAAAAATAAAAAAATAAACACTCAAACTGAGTCGAAGTAACATTTTATTGTAAGTAAAAAAAAAAAAAAAAGAAAAAATGAAATCACACACTCAAACAAACAAACGCGTAAATAATATGGATGGAGAAAATTCAGAATATTTGATAACTGTTTTAATTTAATGCATTGATGAAATAAAATAAAAACAATCCCACAAATCCTGACACGCACAATCCCCGCCATTACCCATATTACCATACTGTCTGTTTTCAGTGTTTACATTTTGAATATTGGTTACAGACACTTACATTGATTTACTAATAATAGTATAGTCTATATCATCTATGAAATTCAAGAATATTTTCTTAAAATACATCTCTTTTGTTGGATTATTCACACTTAAAGTAATTAGGAATAGCTCGAAAAAAAAAAAAATTATTATTTCAGTAACAGTTCCTAAGTAATAACTTGACACTGACAGTTACTTGTTCTGGGTACGTGACAACTAGCACATGCATGTAGCCATCGTTATAAGTGAGCGATTTACGAAACAAAAGAAGAAAAAAAAAACAAAGAAATAACGGTAGAAAATACTGTTTTGTTACAACAGTAAAATTAAAACAACTAACTTGTGTCGTTGAAGGCAAACGTCATTCACTGATAAGCAAATGAACAAAAAAACAATAACATTTTTATCATCACATACACAACACAATGTATCGAAATAAATGCAAATAAGACAATTTTTTCAGAGTTTTAAAGAACAGAAAGAAAAACAATATTTTAAACTAAAAAAAATCTTTAAAAGAAACAGGAGGCTATGTTTAAAGACTAGCTTAGTCAGTCACCCAGATTTTGTACAGTTGTAGACCAACAACACAAATGCCAAATAAAAATCTGGCTAGACAACCAAAAACTTGAATCACTGCTAAAAATAAATAAAGCGCTCAGCTTAGTATTTTGTGATAAAAATGGTTCAGATGAGCATTTATTTACAAATTATCTCTATATTTAATGTGGCCACATGAATCTACAAAAAACAAACGGTAAATAAAATTCGCCAAATTAAATCAATCACTAATTAAAAAATAAGTCAATTGTTGATTATTTCATGTTTCAATATCAACAAAACTACTACACAAACAAATCATTTTTTTGTTTGTGTGTGAAAAGACATTAATGGGCAGCAATGTTGCTTTTTTTTTGTTATTTGAACGTTATTTTTAATGCCACGTTGTCATCAGAAGTCGTAGACATTTCGACAACAAACAAGTAACCCTCTTCATACTGTTACTACTAGTCGTAATTAATACGAGCGCGGTCATGTTTATTACCAAGAATGCTGAGCGCTCTGCATTGACGTCATAATCATGCAGGTGTTGCCATGGTTATTCTTTCAGGATTTCAGTGATCGATATTTTCATGTGCAAAACAAAGAAATTGAAAATAAATAAAAGGGATCCTTTGGAAACACTGTTGAATTAGCAGCATTCGTATTTTAGTATCAGAATTGTTTACAAACAAATAGCAACAACAAACTACATTTATTTAACTTTTTCTTTTTATGTGATTTATTGAGATGATCGCAACGTGGAACAATAGAGAGTTAACTTACACCCCCAGTTAACTTAAAGAGGAATGAATCGGGACACTGTCAGACGAAATATTTCTTGCTATCTTGAATTTATTAATCGCAAACATTTAACTTTTTTAAATGACGCATACCGCATAAAAACAGATTGGCATATTAACTACAGTAACTTAATTAAATTGAAGGCAAGGGGTAATTTTTTTCTGTAAAACGATTAAAATTAAAATGAAGACAATTTAATGCAGATGAGAAAAGAAAGATCTATCGATATTTTTAAAAATTTGTATGTGTAATAAGTTTTCTGACAAACCATTATCATTATAAACATTTTTTTAGGTTCTCAAACATTATCTCGTTTCTGAGGGTATTTCATTGAAAAAAAAAGAAAAAAATGGTAATTTGTTTTAAAAAAAACGTGATGAGCCATTCTCACACTTGAACTTTTATTAAAAATAGATAAACCCTTAAACTTTAGGGATGTTTTTCTTTTTACTCAGACTTGACAGCTTAAGGTTAATCTTCATGAAATTTGACAATAAAGATTTGCAAATAGAAAGTTGATACCGACGCTCAAGGCCATTATTAAATAAACAAAAAAAAAAAATAGTGAAAAGTAAACAAACAAGCATCTCTCTACTAGTCTATTCCGAAAACAAAAGTCTAGTCTATAATAATGAGCGGAGTTCAAGGCAACCTACTGGATATCAGTAAGTACTCTCTCTAATAGCAATACTACTATTACTACTTATTAGCAAGTCGTAAGTAGTTTAGTTATTTTTGGTCTCTTAAATTGAGACTTTTTTCCTCATAATTCTGTCCGCAATACTCAAAGATTAAGTGAAATCGCCATATTGAATTGAATAAGGAAGAAAAATACAGAACGGCTTAAAAAAATAGACTAAGATTTTGATCATTTATTTAAAACATAAAAAAAGGAGGAAGAAAAAAGTTAATCAATTCACGTCATTTCACGGTAATTTAATCTGTCATGGAGTCGTGTTTTCCAACATTTTTTTTATATAAGACAATAAAAAATATACAGAAAAAAAAAACAAGCAAAAAAAAAAATATTGAGTCAAGTTATTTAATAAAAACAATGAAAAACTAAAGTTGGAGGAAATTTTTCTAAAGCCACGAGATCGATAAAGTAAAACAAAAACAAAAACAAAAAAACAAACACTAACACAAACAAAAACAAAAATCCAAACCAAATAATCAAACTTCGGAGGTGGAAGAAAGAATGTAGTCGAAAATAAATCATTTTTATTTTTATTCTTTGTTTTTGAGAAAAGTTCTATGAAAAGTTGGTATAAACAATTAATTCGTTTTTTTAGCTGTGTTTATTAATTAATACAGGTTGTCGATATTGCATGAAGTAAATAAAACACATGACATTTCATTTGACAATAAAAGTTTCCATTTTTACAAGCAAAACAAAAAAATATATATGATAAAATGGCTGGCAAGTGGCACTTAAAATCAACCATTTTATTTTATTTTCATGAACACATTCTTTAAGGATCATATTTTCTTTATTAAAACAACCAAAGAATCATATGACATTTTTTGACTCAAGCAAGTAAAAAGGCCTGCTACATTTTATTTCTTCAACCAAGTAAAAAAAAAAAAAAGTATTAAAGAAGAAAAGTCAACTAGTTCTTAAAGATAAAAATTATCACCAACTAAAAAGCAAACAAAACAATAAAAAAAAAATGGTACTTAATTTTTTAACTTAAAAAAAAAGCTTAAACTAGTAAAACTGCTGTTGTTTTTTTTGTTTTTTTCGTTTTGTTTTTTTGGTGCTCAACAATTGGGGAATACTTTGTTCTTGAAAACAAATTCCGACCGATGATGCTTTCTACTGGAACTAATATTTATATAGATGATGATCATTTACTATATCCAAATTTGATTTATAAGGAATAAAAACGAACATGTTGACAACAATCATATGAACAAAAATTTTCTTTCTTCTTCCATTACTTACTTACCATTCAAATCATCAATTAAATCTACGGCTTCGTTGTCAGCCATCGCGACGCAGCCGGAGAATAGATTCAAAAGCTTTTTTTTTCCTCACCACTATCTTTTTTGTTTAATAATGAAGTTATGCAAAAAAAACGTCGCAGTATATTTGTTGAATACAGAAAGTAGAAGAGCTGCACTATGATGCTTACTGTCACGATAGTTTGTTGATGTTTTGGTACGATTGTCTTTTTTTTTCCGAGATTGAGGCTTCAGCTGATGACGTCAAATATCACATGATTACTATTATAGCCATTGATTGGCTGTTGCAAGAATACTAAAAATACATGAAATTAAAATCGAAGGGTAAGTTAAAGGGAGAGTTTCAGACTATCTGGGAAAACTAAGTTAACATGGAATGTGTTATTAGGAACATTCAGGGAAATCTACCCACAGAAAACATCTTTTCTTTTCTTTTTTTTTGATAAGAAAATTAATTAAGTGTTGTTATTATTCCCCGATTAAGCGTTAAAGTAAACTAAACCTAAATGTTGAATGAGAATGCTTTTTGTTTATGTTGTAATTGTGACATTTCCATTTTTTTTGCACTTCTTGCAGATACCTTTTTTTTTCTTTTTTTTTTAGAAAAATTAGAAATAAATTTCAGTGACGGTATATAAAATTAAAAGGCATATACAATTTTACTGAATTACATCAGCTTACCATTTAGCGATGTTAGTTAATTGATTCTTCTTCTTCTTCTTCTTCTTCTTCTTCTTCTATGTGCCTTGTTCTTTCGGGACGTAGGCGACCATGGCTTTATTTCAATAATGAATACAAATACATCATAAAATGTTAAAACTGCAGATTTAAAATTTTTGAAACAATTCTTTTGTGTGTGTGTAATGGTAAAAAGGTGTGTAAGTAGAATTTTTGCGTGTGTATTTTTTCGTAAGAAAGAGTCCTATTTGAAAAATGTTTGTATGAATGGACATCTGTCGTAGTGTAGAAAAAAGTTCGTACATTTTAAAATTTTTATAAAAAAAAAAACAGTTTATTTGGCTGTAACCTGTCTTATACGTTTCTAAAAATGTGACAAACAAGCTTTTTCTCATGTTCAGAGGAAGGGATTTATTGTCCCAACCACTTTCAACCTATTCAGTAGCCATTTTAAAGAGGCCTGTTGTCTATATGTTTTTATGTTCTGACTAGGTGAGATGTGGTGACTCTGTAGTCAGTGTAAAATAATATTAATTCCATTATTCACCCCACTTCCTTCAATTTTGGAGAACTGAAAAAGAAGGAATTAAATTTATGAACTTTTGTGAGATTTTTCAATTGTCTTTCACAGAAATTAACCAGTGAGCTGAGAAGAAGGAAAGAAATTCACGAGCCTATATGAAATTGTTTTAATACCAATAAAAACCTTGCTTTCATAGAAATTAACCGTTGAGCTGAGAAGAAGGAAAGAAACTAGTGAGCATATGTGAAATTCTTTTTAATATAAAATGACGAGAAAAATTAAATTAATCAGAAGAGCGTCTGAGGTTATGTGAAAGGATTCATTTCAATTCTTTGCGATTAGTGTTGAAGTATTTGCCAGTGTAAAATTATTATTATAACCAGCACACGACACTTCAAAGAATTATCTCTCAATAATCCAAGAAAGCTAAGTATTTCAAACTATCTGTTGTCATCTATTTTTGAATGTTTGCAAACTATATATCCCTTTGGTAAGCTACAAACTCTTTTATCTTGTAGGGGAGTTATAACTCTGAGTAAATATAAAACCCACTTACATTTATATATACAAATACTCATAAAAGAAGAAGCAGCAAGACATGGAAACAATAAAATGTGTGTTATTTATTATCTGGTTGTTATATGGTGTTAGAGACACAAGAGACAGTAATACTAAGTAAAATTGTGAGTTGGGGTTCAAATGTAAAAAAAAATATTGGTTGGAATCTGACAGAAGGATGAGACAAAGTATAAGTAAAATGTATACAGTATTTCTCGTATGTTTTTTATAGATGTGCGTAATGAGTGCCTAAATAATTTTGTTTGAAAAGACAAGCAGTATTTGGGGTTTTCTTACTTCGATTTTTGTAATGTGTTAAGAGATAAATGTTACTATTATGATTTGAAAAAGGAAAAGGAACCAAAATTTTTGTTGATGCATATATTGATGGCCAGTCTGGGTTAACTACTTGTCTAATAGTGAGTGCGTCACATCTTTGTGTGTGTAGAGGAAGAAAGTGGGGTCAATTTTCATTGGTTTAGAAAATGTGAATTAATGATAATTATAATTGTTATAATTATTTTATTATAATTATTTTTGACCCTATAATTAATTTTTATTTATTTTTTTATGGACATGACACAGCAAGAGAATAATTATTTTTTGATTTATGCATCAATGACTGTGAATCCAGTGTGGTTTGGAAAGCTTTGATCTACTGTGTCATGTCCATAAAAAAATACCTTTAAAATTTTCACACTCTACCTATGTTAATTATTATCTTTGTCCATTACAAAATCATAAAATTAACCCTATTTCCAATTAATAGTTTTAAATATTCTATTACTTTCTTTTAATAGATTTGCTTAGTTTTTAAGGAAATAAGGTTTTGTTTTGTTTCCAAGATAAATATTAACTGATTAATATATAACAGATTATGAAACATATAACATTAATTTTATTTTGAGAAAAAAAAAGATATTTTAACAAATGAATTGACATTTAGTTGAATTTGAACACAAGACCTTCTTGTACTTGATGAAGGCATTTAATGAATGTTTACAAATAAGTTATTGTTTCACTGAAATTAGATTATTTTTATTTTATTTCATTATGTTTTAAAATTTCTAACTAAATGTCATATATTTCTGTGACCCGACAGAAATATGATTCACATCAAAAGCAGTGACTGACAAAAGTATTATTAACATCAAAGACAGAAAATATAAACAGTGACTGACAAAAGGCAACAGCTGGCAAAAATGATTGACAGATATACCTGGTCATAGATGACACAATTAAGTGAAAACCCGTCATGGTAATAATGCATAGAAATTTCAGCTTATATAAGTTCAAAGTTTTTAGGCTGAAAGGAGAATGCAGAGAGAATGCAGAGAACGAAGAAGAAGAGAAGGCAACTCCCACTGGTCAACAACTCCCACACATATGCATGATTCTCTCTGGCCACTCCTCCTCCACACAACCATCACCGACAAATAATAAAAATATAAGTTTATATTTTTATATATACATGTTTGTATCATTGTTAATGTCAAGACAATCATTATCCTTGGTTTCAAGGTTATACAACATAAAGAATTAATTTTATGTGAATTCAAATTTTATCAAAGACGTTAATACCTTTTCAGGTTTATACTGTAGCAGGGAGGTGCTACCACTTTGTAAAGGATGTGGTTGAAGAAATGAATTGAAGGATTTTTATACATACATTTATATAAAGAAAACATATCTCAAAAGAAGTGAAAGAAAAAATTATATTTATATGTATACAGATAACTCAAAAATAGGAGGGAAAAAATTTAGTAGTGTGTGTCTGTGATGTCTATGTGATTTGTTTAAAATTAAGTAGTTGGTTTGTAATGCAACAGTCTCCCTAGATGGAAAGACTGGATACATCTTCTACCTACTGCATTCTGGAGCAAAAAAAGAAAAGGGTTTACGTTACTTTCCTTTATAGCCATGAATACAACAATACCTTGTGAGCATTTTGGCAGAATAGAGTAATTAATCTCCACAAGAGACTGCTTAAAACATTTGCTTAATTCTTCAAACTTCTTGTAGAACATGGAACCACAACCACACTATATTCTAGGCCAGGATTTTTTCAAACTGTGGGTCCTAATCCTTCTGTGGGTTATGTGATAAATGAAATGAGTCATGACAAAAAAGAAAGAAAGAAAAAATATGCAAATGAGGGCAAAGTGCAAAATATAGGCAACTCTAAATGTTGCACAACACTCATAAATGATCACTAGTTTTCATCGTGGTAAGCTTGTATTATATATATATATATATATATATATATATATATATATATATATATATATATATTCTGTTCTCATTGAGTTTATGTTTCTTTTTTATCAATTTTGTTGTGGACTGAGTGATGTCACAACGAGATTTCATGCCAAAACTTAGTTACAAAGGTGTGCCATGCATTCATCTTTGTTGCTGGGGAAAGCCATTAAGATTGTTAAATAATTTAGTTGTATCTGATGTCAGGGCTAAAAGTGAATTTCCTAACTCAAAGTCAAAGTCAAGTACCGGTACATCCTTTCTGTGGCAGAAAGACAATGTGTTGTGTTCATTTGAAGTCTCAGAATTTTTGGTGAGTTGGCTGTTATTTTAGCAAAATTTAAGAATGGCAAATTTATTATTTTCTTTACTTTTATGCTGTTATTCAACTGCTGCTTGAAAGAGAAATCCAAGCCTATTAAATATGCCTCATTTTCAAGAATGCAGGTGTAATTCTCTCCCTTACTGTACAGACCCATCAGTCTCCTCAGTATCATTAATGAAATGAAAATGACTAATAATTATTACAACTTAAGCTTTAATAAACTAATTTTACAGGCTACTCTTAGTGACTTAAAAAGTCTGGCTTTGTTTCCTCATGGCACACTGGGAGTGTGTCATAGTCCAAGGAGTTCCTCAAGGGCTATTAATTGTTTTTACTACATTTTCCCCTTCTATTTTTATTTGGTTACATGTCCAAATGGTGGGGAGGTTTTACTAATTTGCAAGACCTACGAAGTACTGGACAGTCATCTTTAGTTAATGAAGAGGTGGGTACATCATTCAGCTGACTTGGATGACACCTATTCATTACTATCAATATTTTGATTTTCTTGTCAGTTCTTTCTATCAGAGTTAAAGGGGCCTCAAAGGTTTCCTTTATTACACCAGTATTTTCTGCCTCTTATACTGGACATGGTTCTAGATTCCTTAATGATACCGTTGATTGTCTCTCTTGGTGCTTAATAGTAGCGTAGGATGGATTTGCATCTATCAACTCAACCTCATCCACCAGACAATCATTCTTGTTTCAGATAAACCAATGAAAGAGTACTGGTCAAGGGCTTGTTAGCCAAGTTGGCAGAGAAGTACCAAAAGAAAAGTGTCTTTTGAAATTAAAGAACCGTTCATGTGAGATGAAGTTAGTCGCTCTTGACAGGAAAGTCTAATGCAATGTAGGGCATTGGACAGTACTGACTCCTAATGATGATCATCTAGTTTGTTTTACTTAAGAGCAAGTTTAATTGCTTTCCAGATGATATCATTGTAACTTCCTGTCTGTTAATTACCACTTGGGTGTTAGGGCATTGTCTTGCTTGCAGTAATGCCCTTATTTAACAGGTAGGCCTTTTCTTCTTTTGATAGAAAAGAAGTGCCTCTATCAGAGTGGATATAGCCTGGGAAGCCAGTTATATGCAAATAACCAGCTCAAACATTTTATTACTGTCAAGGAATTGTTTGAGAAAGGAAAAGAAATTGGAAACTGGGAATACTCATTCACAATGGTGAGGATATAAATATTACCCGAAGTTAAAGGTAGGAGACCTTTAAAATCCATACTTAGACATTCCATTGGTTGGGTAGCTTTAATTAGAGTTCCCTTTTCCATACAAAAAAGTCTTGGCTTTACTGCATATAGTCAACATAAAAAAAGTACTTTACTTCTTCTGTTGAGAAGGGTAGGTTCTTAGTTTACACAAAATGGTTGGTTGGTTGGTTAGTTGTTTTGTTTTATGGCATATCAACCTCGGCAGGTCATTTATTGCCAACTAAATTTTTTTTTTTTATTTGTTTATTGCTGGTAATACCTTTTTCTTTCAACAATTTATTGTTGTTTTTTATAAGTTTTTGTGTCTAGTAATACTTTTTTCTTTTCAAGTATCAAGATTCATTGGGATTTGTTTTTAAGGGCAGGGTCCCCAAGTCCTACCCTGTTATTTAACCCATAACTGGAGGGAAGGGAGGGATTAATACCTTTCCCAAGGGTACCAGTGCTTAAGTGAATGCAGGGTATTCAACTGGAATTCAAACTTGGCTCACCGATTTCTCTTTCTGAGCCAATATCCACTGCACCACAACGCACATTCGTCACTAAATGCTTACAGCACCTGGTATTCCCAAGCGGTCACCCATCTAAGTACTGACCAGGCTCAACGTAGCTTAACTTCAGTGATCGGGCGAGAATCGGTGTATTCAACGTGATATGGCCGTAAGCCTATACAAAATAGAGTATTTGTGTAATTCTAGGATGGCATAGTCCTTGATGCAGATCAGCAAGGGTTGATGAAGACACTGAAGCACAAAATGTTCTACTGTTTCAGGAGCAACATTGTCTTTTCCAGGCTGATCTTTTATCGAGTAGCTAAAGGTAGATAACTCAATTTACCATACTAAAATTTTATTGTTTTTAATTTTTGTCCCCTTGCAGTTATCAAGCATGATTACAACCAAATGTTGATCTGTAATCAAGGTAAAATGTCTTACAAGGATATGGTTACATTTCCTAACAGCGTAGATTATTGCTGTTGCTTCTTTTTCTATGGAAGGATAGTGCAATTCACTCCCCTGAAGAGTCTGTGATATAAAAGCTATTGGTCTACTTCTCTGGTTTAGAGTAGCCACTGCTGCTACATCTGAAGCATCACACTCAACAACAAAGGGTAAGTCTTCATCTATATTTTTTTAGAGTAGCATTTTCCAGCTGTTTCGTTAGAGTTTTAAATGCTTTAATAGCTGTTGTGTTTAATGGAAAAGTCTTGTTTTTAATCAGTGGTTAGACTATGTCAGAAAACTTTGGTATACATTTAGCATAGTATGCAAACATACCAACTACTCTCCTTAAGGAATTCAGGGTTATTGGCACAGGTGGGTCTTGGAGTGATGAATGTTTTTCTGGGTCAGGTTTAATTATCCTATTATTTCCCCAGTAGCCAAGGATATAAAGTGAGGATACAGAAGATACTGTTTTTATTTCATTCCATGTAAAAAAATTTAGCTCTGATGGCTGTTAGGAATCTTTTAACATTTCTGTTATGTTCTTTTTGGTTTCTTTCTCCTTGCAACAGTTATGTTGTCAAGGTAAGGGAAGTTGTCTCTTAATGTTTGTTCTTGGATAAGTTTGTCTATTTCCTGCTGAAAAATAATCACACTCTTCGTCACACCAAATGGCACTCTACAGTATTGATAGATCTTCTCATTAGCTTCAAAAGCAATAATTTTTTCATTTTGCCTTAAGAGAATTTGGTAATAAGTGTTTTACAAATCAAAGGTAGAAAAGACTGTGTATGTGGCTAGCTTATTTACAATCTCTTTGATATGTGGAAGAGGATAAGCATTGAGTTTTGTAAATTGGTTGATAGTCTGTGAGTAATCAAAGCATAACCTCTTCTTATGTCTATTAGTGGGGTCGTTAACAACCATCACCTGGGCCCTCCAGGAGTATGAGGTTGGTTCAGTTATGCCCTGTTTTAATAGCATCTCAACTTCCTTTCTGATGTAATCCCTCTCATCCTTTCCAAATTGCCATGATTTTCTTGTGATTAGTTTACAATTAGAAGATTAGTGTGGAAAACTCTCTAGCTATATATACATTTCTCTGGTATAATAATTCATCACAAAAAAACAAAACAAAACAAAAAAACAGTTCTTTTTATTAAAAGTATGAAGCAAGTTTCCTTTAATAAAGGATGCTGTAATGTGTCTACTTACAATATCTTCCCTTTGAGTTTCTTCAGGCTCTGTAGTAGCTGTTGTGACATATTTTGTTGATGTGTAGTTATAGGCATCTGAGTTTTTCTGCACCAGGTCTAAGGAGTATGCCTGTTTATAGGCAACCTGCAAATCCAGAGTACGATTCTTGAGTAGTCACTGGTGCAAAGCTAGACTGCTAATAAATGCATCCCTTACAAATTGTTCTTCATATTGTTCCATATTCACTATTTTAAAAGCACAAGTTTTGCTTAGTTTGTGAAGTTCCAGCAGGAATTTGTCAAGAGACTCGCAAGGTTTCTGTAGACATGTAACGAGAATGTGCCTGGCAAAAATTTTGTTTGGAGTGTTAATATATATTTTTTCTAGCATGTTAATAGCTGTCTTGTAGGTAGTACAGTCCTTTATATATTTATGAATTCTGACAAGCTAACAATTGCTAACAAGCAACCTTAATTTGTTAAGAGTAGTGTCACTGCATTCTTCAAAGAAATTATTAAACATTTTAATCCAGTGTTTCCATTGCTTTACTGCTGTGGAGAAGTTTGGATTGAGATCCAGTTTTGGTGGTTTAAATATTTTTCTCTGTGTTGTCAGTTACGAGACAATATTGATAGAATAAATATGACAAAAATTAAATTGTAATGAAAATTACAAACAATTATTACAACTTAAGAAGCTTTAATAAACTAATTTTACAGGCTACTGTTAGTGACTTAAAAAGTTCACCTTTGTTTCCTCTTGGCGCACAGGGCATGTGTCACAGTCCAGGAGATGTTTGTTAATGGCCAATAACTTTAATTCACCAGGAAGTTCCTCAAGAGCTATCAATCATTATTACTACAATCAGTAAGTTTTTGAGGTCATAATCAATAAGAAGGTTGTTGAGGGCCTAGAAAAGAACAACCTTTTCAGCGACAAGCAGTATGGGTTTGGCCAGATCCACTGATGATGTTATAACCACCATCACTCACTGAATTAGTGAGACTCTTTATGATGAACATGCCTTGAGGACCATAGCATTAGATATCTTGAAACTAGTTACAATTTATCATCACCAATCAACCCAAAACTCCCACCAGTCAGGATGAATGGATGCTTCCTCAAGGAGCCATCGTGCCTTGAAAGACTATTGGGCCTCAAAATCGCACATGACCCCAAGTGGAACTCATGCATATGCTCCATTGCTAAGGATGCAGGTAAAATGGTCAGCTCTCTGTACAGCTCCAGCAAATACCCATTGCTATCCTCTACATTTACGAGAGTCAGATCAGGCCAAAACTGGAGCACCGTTGTCATATTTGGGTGGGAGCTGCCCAGACCTCACTCTTCACCTTGATAGAGTCAAAATCCCATTCCAATGGATTATTCTCCCGCCTACAACCTCTCCCTAACAGGCAAGATGTGGCAAGCCTCATGTTGTTTTATCACTATTTCCACATAAAGTGCTCCGATGAACTACATTCCCTAGTCCCACAAATTAAAATTTGCATGGCAGGGATAACTATGCAACTTACATTGTTGCAAACCACCCACATTGCCACTGTATCCATTGGTGACAAGTAAGTTCCACCCAAACAGATTCTTCCCACAAACCACTGCTCTGTGGAACTAACTCCCCAACCACTACAATCTGTTTAAGGCTAGGGTTAACCGTTATCTTCAACTCTTATCCACATTCTAATTTAAACCTCGACATCAATTGTCATTATAAAGGTTGAACCTTACTGTAAAAAACAAATATTGTGTAATACTTTCCTGCATAAGAAAAGTGTACTCTTCTGGTGATGTCATCATCCATTTTACATTAAAATTCTTAAATTTGTTAAATTTAATATTCAGGAAGACCTGAACATAAGCAAGAAAATGCAGAGCAATGTAAAAATTTTTATATTTATAAGTACAATACAAATGAAAAATTACTTAAATATGGTTTTCATTTTTTTGATGGTACAAGTAAGCTTGTCAGATATAAAATGACAAAAGCATTTCAATTTTCAAATATTATAAATTTATTTTTAGTGAAAATTTGAAAGAGTTAATGACAGTAATATATTAACTGAAAAGAAAATTTGAATCTTATCTGTATTTAAATAGGTTTCACTATGCTTACCTTCTTCTTGTCTTATATTTAATAAAAGATCTAATAGGCTAAATAAAATTTTACTATGCTAACTTTATTCTCATCTTGTGCAATAGAAATTAAACTCACTATCACAAATTGTTTGTAAGACAATCTTACTCTGATAATAAACTGTATCTGAATAAATACAATTTTCCAAAAACATGGAATAATATCCTCACTGTTGAAAATTTCAGGTGTAGTAAATGTTTAGCATCATCTTATTTATCCAAATGAATGATATAAAGCACTTAAAAAGAAGGGAATAAAGACAGATGTGAGAAATTCTTTTTTGCTTGCAGCTATTAGATATACTTTAACAGTAGTCTTGAGTCTCTTTCCTCCATTGTACATTTGACTGAGAGCTGTTGGCAACACTCAATTTAATGACCAAACAAATGGTATTAAGCTGTATTTTGATTGTTTTATATGATAATCTCATTTTGTTATTAAATCTTCATTTAAAGAAAAAGTTTGGCACATAAGCAAAAATTATATTAACAATCCTTATTATTTGTCTAGTTCTATTTTAATAGTTGCTTCAATAAACAATATAGGTGGAGAATTATGTTTGATTCTTTATCTTTTTAAATTTTGTTTTATTTTATTTTTTGACCTAAGTATTTGTTTAGTTGTGTGGTGGATAGGAAATTAAGAATTAAAAGCAACCTTCTTCTTCTTCTTCACTTTTACAAAAATTCACAATGACGTGTGAAATTCTGGTTTTGCCAAATAGAAAAAGGCTTGACCATGTGCTAAAAGAAAAAGTTGAAACTGGATTTTGCACGTAAATGTTAAATTGATTTTCTGACCAATGGAAGCGATTTGCAAGACTTTATGATCCAGTGCAAAAAATCTAAATAACTTTGATCAGCATCGCACAGTCAGATGGGAGCAGCAGGACGACACACTGAAATGTAACAAAGGAGAAACTTCAAGCTGACCGGGACAGAAGGTAGCATTGCACATTGTCCTCTTTCTCCTTCTTTCTTGTGTGCTGATTCCTTTTACTTCTTTTTCTCCATTCAAAGTCATTCTTACCAAACAAATGCTCATACATGCTTACATATGTACAAACTCTTTCCAACAAATTACTACAAATTACTAAATTCTTGTTATCTTTTACATCAATAAATTTCTATTTTAACATGCAGAATGTATATTTTTATTCTTCCACTGTTCCACACAAATTCACGCATTCCAACTTGCCAACAACTAACCTTCTGATGAAAATAACAAATGAAATCCATAAGCTGTAGGGAGTTTGGCTATGTATGACACAAGGCTGATTTAACCATCTCCCTATAGCTACAGTTGTTTGTTAAAGACTAAACAGAAAATGACACAATCAAAGCTGTGCCAAATCTTTCTATTATCCCATTATATTTTACATGAAATGAAATTAAAATTATCATATTTGATAACATTTAAATTCCATTTACATTTTATATTACAGTATTTGAGTTAGACTAAGTATAGATATTGGTAGTTTGCTGTATTTGGTTAAACACTAACCTAACTTTGCATACAAGGCTAAAAAATATCTTCTAATATTTTTAATTAATTTTTTTAAAGCCCTGGGTATCTTACAAATAGAGTCATCTTATTGATATGTATGGTAGCACAAAAGAACAAACAAAACAAGTACTGCCAGTAAAAAGAAAGGGAAAGAAGACAAGAATTGTTAATATAAAATTCTCTGTATTGCTGACACAAGGGATAGGAGTTGATGTCACTTTGTGGGAATGGGAAGTAACTTAGAGGGAGAGTAAAATTTGTAGGGTCAAGAGTTGATGCATTTGTTGGATTGGTTGTCTGAGGTAAATGTGGTTACATTGACATTTTGCCCATTTGCCATGATTCTTCTACAGTGTTGTCAGTATTCTTAAAAGCATAGCAGATGGATCATGATTATCATTCTTTTCACGTTTTTTCTTTGGCAGCAACATTTGTGATTGGCTCCTTTTATATTGTATTTATATTTTTTGAGGAGATTCAGAATCTCTGTACAAAGAACAACTTTTTTATTTTTGTTTTCTTAGCATTCATATCCACCCAACATGTAAAGATTAGAAAAATATCTAATTTGAAGCAGAGTACAACAGCTCCTGCAGAGCTCAATCTGATTTAGGTGGTGAGTAGATATTTTTGTTGTGACTTTAATCTGTTGGAATATGTCTTTGTTAGGTAGTTGTTTGTTAGTTTTGATGAATTCATCCTTCATTTGTGAATAGTTGGCAAGTTCTTGTTTGACTTGGATCATACATGCTTCATTCAGATCCATCATGAAGCAGTGAAATTGTTGCCCAGTTCAAATTTTTTGATATCATGCAATGCATCACATAGTGATTGATGCTACATTATTGGTTCATAGTCTTTATGCTGTGTCTGTGGTTGTAGTAGTGGTAGATTTTAATGTGGGCAACATATCTAGGATGTCTGATTAAAGTCCATTAATAACCCCTTTTGTCAGTTTTAAGATTCAGGATTGCTGTCTGTTCTTGCTTGCTGAGGGTGAGAATTTCTCTGTGAGTGCAGTCCTTTTCCTGCTGACACCAATTGTCATAAACACATGTATAGCAGCATGAGAGAACAAATGAAGCAACAAGTATAGCCTGTGTTAAAAAAAGGAAAAGACAATAAAAATTGTTAATATAAAATTCTTTGTATTGCTGATAAAGAGAATGTGAGTGGAATGTTTCATTGTGAGCAAGGGAAGTGACTTGGAGAAAGGGTAGAGTTGAGAGGGCCTGGAATTGATGCATTTATTAGATTGGTTGACTGAAGTCACTGGTAGTGACATAGAGATTGCCAGTGGCAGATTAGTTGAGGTTTGCCTGTTCTCTGTGATTCTGTTTCAGTCATTATGAGCAGCATTCTTAAAAGCAAATGTGTTGATTTATAAACTCATCTTTTTTCAGGTTTTTTCTTTAGTAACAATATTTGTGATTGGCTTCTTTTATATTGTATTCATATTTTTTGAGGGGATTTGTTTTATAGGCTAAATGTGGTGCTCAGAGCTCGTTTGCAGAGGACAACATTTTTAGTTTTGGTTTTGCTTTATTAGTAATCACGTCCGACCAATATGTAGAGAGAATCAGAAAGAGATCTATGTTTAAGCAGAGTATAACATTATCAGTCAGTCTGGATGTGTGTTGTTGTGCAGTGGTTATCGGCTCAGAATGAGAAATCGGAGAGCCGAGTTCAAATTCCCATTGAATTTCTTGCAATCGCTTATGCACAAATAACCTTGGGAAAGGTATTGATCCATCTCTTCCCTCCAGTTATGGGTTAACAACAGATTGGGTTATATAGCCTTAGCTGGCAACCAGTCTACCACAGAAAGTAATGGCAACCTACTGCAGGATAACCTCCTGCCCAGTTAGTCATGTCTCTTTCAAGACATGATTGTCCAAGCGTGTATCACGTATGGCACTTAACTGACTAATAACATTATCACATTTTCACAAATAGAGTAATCTTATCAAAACCTGGGGTTTTACAAGAAGATTAATTTTATCAAAGCCAGAGTGTCTTACAAATAGACTAATCACCATATCAATTGAAAATGTTAGGCTAATAAGATGCAATGAGTTACTCTGATGAATGTTGGCATCAGCCATACTGATGGAAGGCAAAAAAGTATTCTTATATAATTAGAGAAGTGCAGTTTAATTTTGTAAGCATTAAAATTAAAAGCAATTTCTTGCCCCAGTTAACAACTAATTGGAGGTCATTTTCAAGATCAGTTGCCAATTTTACTTTATCAAACCTCTCAAATTGACCATTAAGACAGGAGTAAATAGTTGTGTCATCAGCATAGATACAAGTATTAATGATAACAGGAAGGTTGTTGATGAATATTAGGAACAGAGCTGTGGGAACACTTGCATTAGAATAAGAAGATCTAGCAGAGTGGCCATTCAAGATCACTTTCATCTTGTGATTTGATAAGAATGATTGACTCATTTAAGCATTTAGTTTATTATTATTATAAAAATTATTTACAATATTGTACTTGCCTTATATGTACATTTTTAAGTTTATTCTTTTTAAGATCAATGTAATTAATTCCCCAGTATATATACTATATGTAGACAAAATGTATTTTCTCTCAGAAATGGAGCTGTCTAATAAATATTCAATTATAACTTATATTTTAATTTTATTGTAAATATAACAGATTTGTTTTAGGAATCAATATCAGTGACAGTGACTGAAAAAATGTCATGTGACCTTATCATATTAACTTCAACAGCAATGTTGTTTTTGGTTAGTTGCTAAAAGGTGACATACCCTAATACCAGTCTGTTCATACTAATTGCTATAGTTTATAAAGCAATGCATTCTTTCAACCAGTGTACATATATTTCCTAGCATTTTGGGTTTTATCATCTAGTTGATTCTTTAAAAAGATAAAAGAAACATTAAATCTACTGCTAAGAAGGTTGGGTCACTATGTCGATCCAGGATGTTTTTTCCGCCTGAATCCATCATGCATATATACAAGTCAACCATCCGTCCGTGCATGGAGTACTGCTGACATTTATGGTCAGGCACCCCTGCCATTCTCCTCAGTGTTCTCGACAGGCTCCAAAGGAGAGTCTGTAATGTGATAGGTACTGATCTGGCGGCTCAACTGCAGCCACTTCCCCACCGTCGAAATGTGGCCTCCCTTTGTCTGTTCTAGAAATACTTTCATGGCTTCTGCTCAGACGAACTTAAGTCACTGGTGCCTCTGCAACAGGTGTTTACTCATGCAACCAGACTGGCAACTGGGTCCCACCCATTCACAGTCAGGTTAGCCAAATGCAGATGACAATTCTACTCCTGCAGCTTCTTCTCTTGCACTTCCCGCCTGTGGAACTCGCTCCCATATTCTTGCTTTTCTGACAGCTACAACCTCCAGAAATTTAAATGCAATGTCAATACTCATCTATTAACCACTGGACTCTAGCTCTCTCCCCACCCTCGTATATCCTTCCCTTTCTCTCCACCTATGTATCTGTCATCGCACCTGCATTCTCAGCTTTCTATTGCTCCTTTCTAACTAGTTTGTACTCCTCACTCTTTTCTAATTAATCTTTTTACATTTATGTAGCCCCCCGCTCATCAATGGCATTTCTGCCTTGCTCTGGGTGAAATGATTAAAAAAAATAAAATAAAATAAAAATATAATTTAGCAAGGAGCATTTATGAAAGAAACTGAAACTATCCGACTAATGATTCATCCACACTTATATATCAGTGCTTTTGTATTTGGATATTGATTTGTAATCCTAATTTAATTATTTATAATCATTAAGTAGTCATTCCAGGATTAGTGTCTCAAATTATAACATTTACTTACATATTTGCTCAAATCCAGCCATTAAGATTTAACATTTTATTTTAAGTTTTTTTTTTTTATGTGGACATATTATACTCCATTTCAAATTGGATCTTTTTTTATAATCATTTCACTCCAAGCAAAGCAGGACCCCTACTGGTGTGCAGGGGGTTACAGTGAGAAAAAAACAAGGTATGGAAGATGTAAAAGAAATGATAAGAGATGGATGGGAATCAAGTAGATAGAAGATGGCAATTGATGTTGCATTTAAACTATTAGAGATTGTAATTATCAGGGAAGCAAACAAATGGGAGTTCCACAAACAGAAAGTGTAAGAAAAGGAACTGTTAGAGTAGAAGAGATTATTATATGTAACTACAAGGTAACCAAAAACGAAATATATATGAAATGCATGTAGCAATTGTTTTCAAATTTAGACAGCCAGAAGTAGTAACATCAGACATTATAAAAGACATGCGCACTGTGCCTGGCCATCAGTTATGAGCCGGACAGCTGTGAGAAGGATAGAAGCGTCTAGAGATCTTGTTCAGAGCTGTTTGTTTACGACTTCAAAGTGGGCTTATCAGCAGCTGCATCAAGTCGCCACATATGTTAAGTGTTTGGGGATAGTGCTGTGAATGAATGTACTGCAAGGCGTTGGTTTCGAAAATTCAAGTTGGGAGATTAGTCTATTCATGATGAGCCTAGCAGTGGACAACCACAGGTCTTGAATGACAGAGTCCTGAAGGCGGCCATTGAAGAAAACAGTAGTCTAACGTGTGGTGAACTTGCAAGACAGTTCAACGTTTTCAATGAAACAGTTAGATTCACCTGCACTGCCTCGGTAAGATGTACAAACTGAGCAAGTGGGTTCCACAAATGCTGTTGGAGGTCCACAAGGGACAACAAGTAGCAGCCTGTGTATCATTGCTTTCTCACCACTGTACCCCATCCTTATTCAATCAAGTGCTTACCAGTGATGAAAAGTGGGTTCTGTATGAAACTCCCAAGCATTCCAGACATTGGTTGTCTCCTCAGGATGCTGTCCCTCACACCGCCAAAACTGCCTATGCACCCACGCAAGATTATGCTGTGTGTCTGGTGGACAGGTCGTCAAGTGGTTCATTATGAACTGCTACCAACAGGCCAAATGGTTACTGGAGACCTATACTCACAGCAATTGAAACATGTGCAACAGGCATTGCGCCAGAAGGAGCCAGCACTGGTGAATCGCAAAGGTGTGCTTTTCCTCCATGACAACGCCAGGCCACATGTTGCACAAGTGGTCAGGGATACCATACAGCAACTTGGGTGGGAGACTTTGTGCCATTCACCTTATTCGCCTGACCTTGCACCATCCACTTACCACCTCTTCCACTCCCTGGATAATCATCTTTGTGGGAAATCCTTCACCAATGAAGCAGATGTGTGCAAAGTCATCACGGACTTCTTTATGTCAAAACCCCCCAAGTTCTACTGCAAGGGCATTGAACAGCTGGAGACATGTTGGCAGAAAGTGCTGGATGTTGATGGCAATGACTTTGAAGACTAAATATAAGTTACACATACTGTGAAGCGTTTCCTTTTTTTCCTTTCAAAATGGACAGAACGTTTTTGGTTACCTTGTATTTCGATGGTAAAAGGGTGGAACCTTGATGCCAATCTAGTAGTACAAGTAAATGCATGTGATAAGGGAACAAGGGAAAAAAGCTTGTCAGGGCAGTTGTCATGAAAATACTTGGAGAAAAGACAGAGGGAAGCCACATCATGTCAGTGAGAAAGTGACTAAAGGCAAGCTGCTAAGTAAGGATTGATTATATTACAGATCTTCCTTTGGATTTTGTCAAGAACCTTAAGAACCTGAATAGCAGGTGCACCCAACCAGATATGGCAACAGTATTCAATGCACAGATGAATGATAGATTTATAAATGTGCAAAATGGATTCTGACAAGAAAAACTTCCTGGCCTGACACAGTGACTCAACCTTCCTAGCAGTAGATGCAGCTATGGATTTGATGTGGTCATTCCATCTGAGATTATTTGAGAGAGTAAGGCCAAGAAGGCAAAGTGTGTCACTCTCTAGGAGACTAGTGTCATTCATTCTAATGGTAGGCAGGAAAGTTTCTTTATAGAGGTTAAAGGAGACCAGCTTTTTTGGAGGCATTAAAATTTACTAGATCTCTTTCTGATTCACTCTACACATCAGCTGAATTTGAATGCTAAGAAAGGAAAAACAGAAATAAAACAGTCAACTGTGAAGGAGTTCCAAGGATCACATCTGGACCACAAAACAAATCCCCTAAAGAAAATTATATAAAACACAACATGAGAGAAACTAATCCTAATCCTGAACATTGCCTGCAAAGAAAAAATATGAAAAAAAAGATGAGTCTGGGAAGTGCTACATTTGTTTTAAGAAAGCCACTCATAAATGAGTGAGTCAAATTCACGGTAAATATTAGCGTCATTAAGCCACTATAACCCTCTCTAGACATCACCACCATGACTTTAGTCAACCATTCTGACAAATACATCAACTTCAGTCCTAACTCTGTCCTTGCTTTGGGTTTTATCATCTAGTTGATTCTTTAAAAACTCTGAGATAAAAAAAAAACAATATAAATAAATCTGAAACTATTTCACTCACCAGAAACAATACATATCAAGGAAAAGTTTACAAAAATATCTTTTTATTTAAATCAGCAAACAAATGTGGCTAGATTTGTTTTTAAACAGAAGTATGCCAGTTTTTGTAACTAAAGTTACTACAAAAGCATGATTTTATTTTATTTTATTCATGATATCCTTGTCTTAAAAAACAATAGAATAACAGTTAGAATCAAATGGCATGTCATTAGCACTAAATTATATGATAATAAAGAATCGATTATCAGATGTCTGAAAAATCAGGAATTAGGTTGTGGTATCTGTTTAAATCTATGCATCTTCAGTTTAGTATCTGCACTTCTTTCCCCAACTTTTAGGTTGGGATCAAAGTGTAATTTATATTCTCATCTCTAAATTTATGGAAGCCTAGTTTCAAAGATTCCAAACTAGAAGCATCACCTTTCTAATTGAGAGGGAGGGTTGGTGAGTACTGATGACAGGGGTCAAAGGGATATGGCAATTTTTCTCATTGGCCCATATGTATGAATATAAGAACCACACATTTGTGTCACATCCTACCACTGTAGAGAGGTGGGTAAATACTGATTGCTTATACCTGGCCTTTGGGCTGGGATTAAAGTATTATATTTGTTTTCTCTTTCTCTTGATGTTTGAATTCTATGGAGAAGAAGGAGGGCTTACAATTTTTGCCCTTGGCTTGTATGTACTGCACTTCAAATTAAACTAACTTTGTGTCATATACTGCCATCCTGGACAGATAGGCAAATAACATCAAGCTAGAAGAGAAAACCTATCACCCACAGATTTTGCTATCATCCTGCCTTGATGAACTGAGCAAAATGTTAGGGCCAATTAATCAGATGCTGTTATCCACCTTGAAATTCCCTTGTGCAAATATGAAGGCTTTTTTCTTTATTACAGTAATGAAAACAAAGCAAAAAATGGAATATATTAATGGAAGCCGCATTTCCAATTATGTATGTGAACAGCTCAAAGAGTTCAAAGATATTAATTTTTAAGTGGAATACTTTCCTAAAACTTAATTCATAAAACCAAGCCATGAGGACATAATACTACAGGAAATTTAAATGGGTGTAGTCTTTTGAACAAAAAGCATACTAAACATTGTCAAAAACATTTTTTTCAACTAAGGTATTGTAACAAAATGTAAAGTATACAAAACACCAATAAACAATTTAAAAATTACATACTTTTCAACATCCTTAAACATTTTATACTGTTTACATTGTTTAGACTGTTGTCCTCATCTTTACTGTCACATTCATGATGTTTCAGCCATTGTATGCTCTGGCCTTCTTCAGATAATATTTATTTGAATTTCAAACCAAACCCAGAATAGTCAATCTGTATATTGGCATTTCTGAAGATTGTGTAAATAGTTACAATACCTCATCTCAGAAATATACACAGATCCTTAAACTTCTATTGTCTTCTTAATTTTCAAAATACCAATTAGTACATCTCATCTTTGTACTTCTTTGTAAGTCAAGGTTTGTTTTCTTAGCAGTAAGAATGCCAAGATATACACAAATATTTTTATTCTTTTGTTTTAACTTTATTAAGAATTTTGGTTAGAGAGAGAATAAGAAGTTGAATCGTAAATGAAATTTCTTATTGCAGTCTGGTTCTCACATTTCTCCTGATACTAATGCCAATTTGGCACTTCCCAATTTTTCCGGTTAATTCTGACTATTAATAGCCTGAATGGGTGGATGTCAAACCCTGACTTCCAATTAACTTCTTGGGATATCTGAATGGTGAGTCCTTGGTTACTCTTATTATATGTATACATGTCTAAAGAAATGTTTTTTACATTTAAATATATAAATATCATTGGTGACCTAATTGGTGCTTCACTTTTATAATACATCTAACGTCAAACCATACCATTGAATATAGTATAGTGCGGATAATAAAAAAAGAAGGTTGTAAATATCTAAAAGCAAATGTCTAACAAATGTAAGTACATTTGTACTTGACGAAAATGTTATGTCTACAATAACATCTATAATAATTATTGTGGGAGTGAAAAAAATTATCATCCTGTGCCTCCTGGTACATTTGTCTTGCAAATATATATGGTGGACTTTTGTGAGTCCAGGTAAAATGGACACAAAACATGGAATTCAAACAGATGACAATTTATAAATATATTAAGAAAACATGTTACAGAAGGATAAAGAAAGAAAGAAAGAAAGAAAGTTGAAGTTAGGAACTGTTCAATACAATCTTTAGTTTGTATCTCTGAAATACTTAAATGTTTTGTCTTTATTGGAGTGAAAGGTTTGTCACTCTAAAGTCAAAGAGAAAAGAGCAAGAGCCTTTCAAATATCCTGCAACCTGTAATTATTAACAAGGGATGGTAATCCAATGAATACACTCCTTAAATTAAAAAAAAAATTCTTGTGAAATTTGATTTGTTATGTATGTTTCTAAATAATTTACATTGCTTGGACTATTGTCCTCAATGTTTTGGTTGTTGTATGCTCTGGCCTTTTCAGGTGCTTGGAATTTTTAATCAAACCCTTTATTTTGATCACTGGGGTATATCATTCTCATTCCATGTGCCATGCCACTTCTGGCTGTCATGCAGTTATCTCCCTTTAACAACAGTCTAAACAATGTAAATAATGTAAATACTATGTCATCTCAGAAGTATAGACAAATGTTTCTAAATGTTGTGGCTAATGCACTGTGTGAGAAATTTTGATTTGTGTTAAGTGTTTGTGTGATTTTTCAATGTAGGTAAGTTTTAAGCGATCAACTGATACTGTATCTTTCTTTTCATTTTTTTTAATCATGTAATATTTTCTGTGTTATTCCAATACTTTATGCAGACCTGAGTAATTTGTAAGTAATAGTTTCTGAAATATGTCAATCTTAAGAAAAATATATTCACAACCTTGTAGATCTACACGATGAGAACAAAAGTTTGAATAAATTGAATACATCAAATGATATTGACAATTCATCTCAAAATCAAACAAAATTATCAAAAAGTATAAGTACCAAATGTTGAAGCTATCTAACATTGGATTTGTGGAATCCACCTTGCAAAGTTTAATTAAAAAAGCAGTTACGACAAATTACATAATCACACGTCATGAGTCCAGATAAAAAAAAATTAACATTAGCACAATATTTACTTCAAAACGATAACTTGTGTTTCTAAACACAGATGCAGGATTGAAAAACATAAAGTTTGAAGCTTGTATTAGTCTTTGCTGATTGGTCAATAAATCAAAGACACGTGATAACACATCAGAACACATTTAATTCTGATAAAAACTTACAAGTCTTTTTGATCCACCTCACCAGTATAAAAAGAAAAAACTTAGCGAGACTCTTCACTTCAGTCAAAAAGCAGACATCCCTACCAGTTGCCATGTAACAGACAGAAGCATAATTGACCACTTTGTTCGCCATGCAGCATGAAGCTGAATCATCCAGTGAGAAATTTATTTTTCAACTCTCTGCCACTCACTTACTTCAATTCCAACTCTCATTCACACAATTACTTATTCACTTACTCAATATTAATCCTCAGTGAGAATTGGAACATCAACCAAGTGCCACAGCAATCCAAGCAAATACAAACTGTTGAATTTTGTCAAGTTAAGTAACTCTTAACACACACCAAAATTGCTACACACTCACTCACTCATACAATTAATATATTCACTCACTCATTCAATTATATTAATTTTCTCAAAGGAACAATCATTCAACATTTTCTACACGGCACCTTTGAACTCACTTTCAAGTAACTTTTTTTAATAAACTGTTTTGTGTACTTGCTTTTTATTGAACATAAAAAAGAGAGAGAATTTATTCTTATATTAACTGATGAACAATTAAGTCACAATTACTTTTTCTACTCACTCTCTCCACACATAATTTCAATTTCATATTTTGTACATGTTATGAATATAAATATTATTTGTTTTTTGTTACCAAAAACCAGAACTTTCTTCATTCATTATTTGTCCATGTGTTTGTTGTTATTTACCTAAGCTATGAAATTTAAATCTGTGAAGTATAAGGCCAAATTCCACTACAGATTTAAAAGTATCAAAAAACACATTGCTGATGTCTTTTGGGGCAGTGGCATAATGTATATAGGTGTGAATTACTCAAGCGTTTATGAGTTCATTTCCTGGATCATGTAGTGAAATCCATGTACTCTATGTTGGAAGCAATGGCAAATACCCTTGAAATGGATCCCAAAATCTTCAGCCTGGAGAATGGTATGACAGCTCTCTTTGCCAAGCTGGATAACTTATTCAAAGATGATACAAATTTGGCTGCTTTAATGGCATATGAGTCATTTGAAAGCCATACTAGACCCAAAGATACTTCCATAAATGACTACCTTATAGAATTTAACCATCTAGTTGCCAAGTTGAAGGAATTCAAAATATGTTTGCCAGAACCAGTTTTGGCTTATCAAGTCCTGAAGAGTGCTAGCCTTTCCAATGAAAATGAAAGGCTTGTTAAAACTACAGTTGAAGACTTGACACTAGATGCAATGTCAATACAAGTGCAGAAAATAATGGGAAGCATATGTGTCTCTAACAACTCTCAGACAAAATCTAATCTGATAAAAAGAGAAACAAATGTTGCTATTCTGGATAACAGTTACATCAAACAACAGGAGGAAGAGACATTTTTGGTCAACAAATTTGGTAGCCATCGAGTGTCTAAACCCAAAGAGAACAGAAAATGTCAAGTAGGATACAGTTACAGCATCAAGTCTCCAAATCATAAAGGAAGAGTCACCCCCACCTGGATGTGATGATAGGCCCTCTAAATGTGCTATCTGTGAATCATTTAAACATTGGGCTAGAGACTGCCAACATTCTGAAGAAGAGATAGACAGTGCTGTACATGAGGTTAACGTCGTACTCATGAGCCAGTTAGGTCATGAATCAAAAGTGTCTCAAATAACCCTACTTGGAAAGACAATTGGTTTCGTTGTGCTGGATTTCAGCTGTTCACAAACAGTCTGTAGTAAGACATGGTATGAGTGCTATCCCTGGATACTCTGCCTTGAGTGATGAGGGAGTTAGGAGAACCAAAGGATGCAGCAAATTCCGATTTGGCAATGGTGATGTTTTACCATCTCTTTTTCATGTGGAATGGTCTTGTGTGCTTGGTGGTAGAAATGCAAAAATAGGAGGCAATGTGGTTGATTCTGACATCCCGAGGTTGTTAAGGAGCTATGAAAAAGGTTAATAATGTGTGCATTTTTTCCAAAGACACTAGAAATTTGTTTGGTACCATGCAGAAATTGTTCTGCACAGATTCAGGACACTATTATGCATCCCTAACACAGAAAGAGTCTGCTGAAGTACTACTTATCAGTGTAAATAAAAAAAGTAGAAAGGAAAAGTTTAAAATAGCTGAAAAATTACACTGCCAATTCAGCCACCCCAGTGGTTTAAAATTAGCTTCATTGGCAAAGAATGCTGGTATAAGAGATTGGGAATTCCTTAAAATCCTGGAGGAGTTTCCATCAACATGTGACATTTGTTTAACTTACAAAAATGCAGAACCAAGACCCATTGTCGAATTCTCATTAGCCACACAGATCAATGAGCATGTTGTGATGGATATTAAAGATATTCAAGGTCATAAGGTGCTCCATATGATTGATCATGGGACTAGGTATAGTGTTGCAGCTGAAATACCTAACAAAGAAAGATCTTCCATTATTAAATGCATTTTTAAATATTAGATTTCTTATTTTGGAACACCAGACTTTTTTCTGTCAAACAATGGAAGAGAGTTTGATAACCAAGAATTTCGAGACATGGCTCAAAATCTAAACGTGGTTATAAGAACAATTGCTGCTCAGTCTCCCTGGGGTAATGGGTTATGTGAGCATCATAATGCTGTTCTAGGAGATATGGTAAGTTAGACATTGAGTGATGTTAAGTGTAATTTTAAAGTAGCTCTTAGGTTGGCTGTTTGTGTAAAGAATGCATTGTACAATGTGAATGGATTCAGCCCAAATCAATTAGTGTTAGGTAGTAACCTAAACTTTCCTACCCACTACTAAATAATAGGCCTCTCACTCTGGAAGGGATATCTACAAGTAAGCTAGTTGCCAACAAACTAAATGCAATGCATGCTGCTAGAAGATCATTTGTTGAAAATGGTTAGCAGGCTCATCCCTTGTTTCCAGTTTAAGATATGGTTTCCGGTTTTTCTCTTTTCGAATCTTTTCACTCTTTTTTTTTTTATTTAATTTTTTTTCAATTGGAGTAGATAGACTAAACTATCGCCCGGTTCACACTCCACCCACGTCTATTGAACAGGTGAAGAGGCTCATCCCTTGTTTCCTGTTTAGGATGTGGTTTCCGGTTTTTCTCTTTTCCAATCTTTTCACTCTTACGTAGTCCCCTGTGCATCAGTGGCGTTTTCGCCTTGCTTGGGGTGATATGATTAAAAAAAAAAAAAATTCCACAGAAATATACCAATTGTGATCTAGTACATTTCAAGAGAAATGAATCAGAAAAATGAATGAGTCCAGGAGGAACAGTTATTGGATATAGAAACATATGTAATAGTACATTCCTGTTGGCTGATGCACCACTCCCATCAAATCAAACAGCCAGTAGTTAACAGCGATTCAGACACTGTTAGAAGTCCAGAGATGGTACATGGAGATGTTACAGACAGTCTAACACAGGATGACATAGAAGGAAGAATATCTAATGCTAGAAGAATCTGGTAACAATATAGATATTAGTCCCCCAACAAATAAAGCATTACCTGAAAAAGTCATGAAACCAGTAAAACAGGTGAATCTACCTAAACCAGGATAAGTAGTGAATTGCCAAATGATCGACCAGACTGAACTGGATAACTTGAGAATAATCAGTAGAGCTGGAAAAGCCACTGATTCCAATAAATATTTCATGAATGTTGTTTAAGAGGGCATCATTTTGTCTTGATTTTGAAAATGCTGTTATTTCTTGAACACCTGTTCCAGAAGTGGGTTCAACAAATCCAGCAGAGACTTTTATATTATCTATATCTGATCCTTATGTTGAACAGGCAAAACAGAAGGAATTATCTAATTAGCTTAAGAATAAAGTCTATACAGTTGTTCCTGACATGAGGCAGAGTAGCATCACCACATAATGAGTGTGCACAGAAAAGACTGCACAATAATTCTATTAAGGCCAGGTTTGTTGCTAGAGGATTTCAGGACAGAGGTGCAGGATCCATTAGATCTGACTCCCCCACATGCTCCAAAGAAGGATTTAGGATTGCTTTGGCTGTGATAGCCTAAAAAGGTTGCTCTTGCAATTCTCTAGAAATAAAGACGGCTTTTCTTTTTTTCAAGGTATGAAAATAGACAGACCTGTTTATTTGTTGCTAGCACCGAAAGCTGTCAATGACAGAAGTAAACTTTGGAAGCTTACCAAGTGTGTTTATGGTTTGACTGATGCCTTAAGGTCCTGGTACCTTATGGTAAAAAATGCACTGCTGAAACTTGGAGCCAAGGTATCCTGAAATGATTTTTACTTGATTCCATAATGGGAAAATTCATGGTATTATTTTCACACATCTTGATGACTTCTGTTGGGGTGGCTCTGAGCTTTTCAGAAGATTCATCATTGATAAACTAAAGGCCATTTTTGTTGTAAAATCTGAGGATTCAGCTAACTTCGGGTACCTTGGATTAGATGTTAATCAGCAAAAAAACAACATTGTTATTAGCCAAGACAAATATGTTTAAGGACTTTGGCTTATCCCTGTTCCTTATGCTGTTGGAGATGGAAGACTGAGTTCTGATGAAGAAACAATGGTTAGACAAGATAATGGCAGATTAAATTAGATTACCACCCAGACCAGGCCTGGTTTCAGTTTTGATGTGAGGGAATTTCCATCTTTTATGAAGAAAGGAAGATTTTAATGTGTACGACAAGCCAACAAGAACATAAAAAAAGTCAAGAAGAAGACTTCTTGGATTTATATCCCAGCTCTCTTAGAGGATGATTGTTCTCAGGAGGGCTATATAATTTTCACTCTGGTTCAGTAGAAACCAACAAAAAATCACATCATAAGGACAAAAATAATACAATCATTGTGCTAATATATACAAGATATACTATATCTGGCAAAACTAATGGACATCTGAAAATGGCCAGAGAGTACTTGGTTGAAATGTTGTGTCTATAATAATCAAAGATGAAAACAATAAATTAAGTCAAATTTCTATGGTTTTTTTATTTAAAGAGCTTATGCTTTTAAATTGTATCTATTTCATAGATTTCTATATGAAAAAGAGACATAACAAAAATAATTATTTTAAAAATGAGTTAAATAGCAGGACAGATTGGGTTCTATAGCCTTGGCAACAAGTCTACCACAGATGGTAATGGCAACCTACTGCAGGAAAATATTCTGCCCACTCAGTCATGTCTCTTTTGAGACATGATCACCCAAGCATGTATCACATATGGCACTTAACTGACTGACATTCTTGCTATTGCTACTAATCTCTTGATAGTGCCACCTAATCCATCATGTTTCTTTCCCTTGAAATGTAGTAAAAAAGTGCCACTTTGCATCAATACTAAAGTCAATTTTATTTATAATTGCACAAATTGATAAAATTTTTATAATGTAATGTGGCACCATCAGAAAAATAGGTCAGATTTTTATTTTAAAATTAAGATTTTTTTCAGTACTTCTATAAGTTTCTTTGTAACAAATGGAGATTTACTGTCATGCTTAAAACAATCTGATATAATTACAATATTGATATTATTATGCTCTAGCTCTTTGTAATTTCTGTAATAACAGATAAATGGATGTAATGTGGTTTGAGAATTATTCCAGTGAAAGCCTTGTGCAGCATCCTGTAAAATAAATTAATAATTCTTAGCAAAATCTGAAATAACTATGATTTCACCGTTCATCAAAGAACTTTTCTTATTAGAACAATATTTTGATTGTTCTTTGGCAAAGAAATTCTGCTTTTTCAAGGTTTAAAGGTCTTCACAAAAAGTTTCAATAAATTCCTTTGTAGATTGTGATACAGTTTGCAATATGGCTTGATCAGTTGATAGCCACTTTTTGTAGATAAAATCAAATATTAAGTTTTTATTTAGAATTTCTTTGATATATTAAACAAAATCCTCCATCAAATTGCTACAAGTTGAGCAGTCACCTAAGTAGCAGTTAGATGTTGCTTCATTGCATGTAATAGCAACTATGCATTGGTGATATTCTGTTAAATGATATTGTTCATCTTGAGTCAGTGTACCAAGAATCACAAATTCACAATCAGATTCATATGTTGATGTATCGTGCAAACACAGGCACAGTGTGTTCTAGCACTACCTGCTAGGATATATTTTTTGGTCTAAGCTCAGAAAATTTTGAAAAGCTAATTCTGTTTGGATTCTTTTTAAATAATTGGCATACCACTTTCAGGTTACAGAGTACAAGATACTTATTTTTTCTGTACTCTTCTACCATTCTTTAAGGCTGTCTTATAGTCATTTTTTTCTGGGCATCACTTTTTCACTCTTATAAAACAGCACAAATTTGACAATTGTCGCTTGGAGAAATCTATATTTTTATGTATTTGGTAGAGTTAATATTTCTGGTTCATTTACAAGTTTTTTGGCTTCTCTTGCTATGTATGTTGTGGTACCAAATTTAATTTGAATTCTTTCGATACTTCAGCATTTTAGAAGTATCATTGAAATTTGTACCTTTTGGGACTTTTTCACTAGCAGCAAACTTCTTTTATTTGTGCAATAATTTCACTTTCATCAGATCATTTGCGCTCTTCTAAATTGGTAGATTCTTGATGAGAAATTTTAGTCAAAATCAGTTTAACTTTCTTTGATATTATATTTTCGCAACAAAAGTTTACATGATTATTTATACCAGTAGTATGAATTAAGAACAAAATTATAAAATGTCTCAAACGATATCTCATTGTTTTGCAGTAAATCACATTCAAATACTGAAGATTTATCAGTAATAATTATGTTGTATCATTAGACTAACATAATTTTAAAAAAAAACTGAATATGAAATTAAAAATTACATATCACAACTGTTTTGGTTTTCCTGTATTGGGAAAGAATCTCAAATACAATGAAAAGCTACTGGGGAGTAAGTGACTTGTTTCATAGGGCCATATTTATAGATGCCAATGTAAAGTCATGTTGAGGTCATTTTTTTAATACTTAATAAAAAATTATATTACTTTTATAGCCAGCACATATTTTGACTTCCTAAAAAGTTAAAATGAAATAATGTAATCATGGTTTAGCTATTAGACAGAATTATGCAGTTGTATAACAATGAGTTTGATTATAACTGTTAATCTTAATCCTATATACAATAATAAAAACTTAAAAAATTGATTGTTTTGTACATTTATTTTGAAGATATAGGTGTGCGTGGTCTTTGTACGTCAGGAGTCACCACTGAAGCTATTTGGAGATGGTTATGGTTTATTTAATTTGGCCTTGTGTCAGACATAACCAAACTCCCTACAGCTTCCAAATTTTATGCAGAATTATCATCATCAGAATTATCAGGTTTTCATCAGAAGGTTGGTTGCAGGTTGAAATGTGTGAATTAGTGTGGAATAGTGTAAGAATAAAAATATACATTTTTCATGTTAAAATAGAAATTTATTAAAAGGAAAGATTAACATAAGTTGTAGGAGTTAATGTGCAATTAGAAACATTATTGAGAAGTTAAGAGTAGAGTTCGTGTTCAATGAGAAAGTTTAAGGTATCAAGATTTGTAGAAAATGTTCATAGTAGTAATTGTTGAAACAGTATATGCATACGTACGTATGTATGTATTAGTGTTTGTTCGATAGGAATGTCTTAGGATGGAGAAGAAGAAGTGGAAGGAATCAGCACATGAGAAGGAAAGAGAAGGAGGACACCGTGCAACCTGACCTTATCTCCGGGTCAATTTGAAGTTGAAGTTACATTTTAGTTTTGTCTTTCTTGCTGCTTCCATCTGACTGATGAAGGTCATTTATAGTTCTTTTGAATTTAGCACTGGATTGCTAAGTTTTCAAGTCTTGCATTGGTCAAAAATTAATTTAACACCTATTTGTGAAATCTTGTTTCAACTTTTTCTTTAAGCACATAGTCAATTGTTTTTCTATTTGGGAAAAACCAGGATTTCACACACTATTGTGAATTTTTGTAAAAGTAAAGAAGAGGACTAATTTTAATTCTTAACTTCCTATCCCTACACTTTAGTATGCCAAGACAAATGTCAATAAAAATTTGTTAACCATTAATATCATCTGTTGCATATGTTCATATTATTTTATGATATCATATATTATTAATTCATGACAATTTTTTAATTATTTTCATTATGTCTCTTTTTCATATAAAAATTCATTTGTTGTATAATACAATGTAAACAAAACCAAAAATAAGGTTGTTTAGTTTCCATCAAATTGGTCAACATTTAACCACAAATAACTATAAGTTCTATTGATTTTAGAATGATAGTTCTTTTGTGAATATTAATCAGCATTCAAAGAGCTTTCTAAGGATATACAACTTAACCATATTGGGAAATATGAAAATATTATTATACAGTGACAAATAGTAAAATCTGCCATTCTGAATTTGGCCCAACTCAGTAAAACCCTGGTAACTCAGGCCACAGTCAAAAATTCACCGCAAAATATTGTACATATCTTACCACAAGGCAGACAGATTGGTTGCCAAATTTTAAGAAATTGAAGATATACTTTTTAAGAAACTAAAGGACAAAGGTTAAAATCAAAAGATAAACACAAAAGATAAATAGATAATTTTTTAGATTTATACAAGTACTTTAAAATGGTATATAATTTAGCTTTGTAGCTAAAAAAAAACAACTCAGATATTAGTATTTAAAATTTATGACTATTTTCTAAAATTCACCTTTTTTATCATCTCCTCTACAGAGCCAATGGCATCACTGGCAATAACTATACATGCAGCTGAAAACAATTTAATTTCATTAAATGTATTATTTTCATTTCATTTCATTATATGTATTTATGTTTTTCATATGTTTTTTGTAGTCTAATTATGTTAACATATGTCATAGAAATCTGTTGTTACTTCATAAATTATTACTTTATTATTGCACTATCATAGGTGAGTGACATAAATGATTATTATAGAAAATTACATGTGTGTTCTGACTTACACAGAAAATTGTGTTATGACATATCATAAGAATAGAACACTGTCATATGTCAAGGACCAACTGTACTTCTTTCTATCATTATAATATATGAAAAAAGTTACAGCAAAATATTAATGATAATATCATAATATTAATGATATTGCAGAGTCATAGATAATTGTAGCAGAGAGATGCTACTTTGTAACACATGCAATTGTTTAAGAATTGTGATGGAGATTGGGATTCTTTCATGTATAGCATATCTTGGAAATATAGACTTGATGGCGTTCAACCCTCTCCAGGTCAAATAACAAATGATTTTTTTCAAACTTGAAGGTTCACCTGGGTCATGGATACATGGTTGTTGATTCCATGGATGAAACCCTCCATCCTGGCTGTTAACTTCACTCTAGGAAGCCCTTTTCTGGCTGAATACATAGCTATAGAGCCCAGTCTACTTCCATTGTTTTAAATGGCTGTTGACTCTATAATAAGGCTCATTCACTCTTTAACAGGTGTTGTTTTTATTCCTGCTGACTGTCTTACCACACTCCTAACAAGAAAAGCCTGGTGTGGGAAACTGGTTAACTTGCTAATGATCCAATCATGTGGCAGGTATCACTAGGTTACATGGTACCAGCAGTACTTGTAGAATGACAAAAAAACAAAATTAAAGGTATATAAAACTTAAAAATACATAATAGTAATAATAATAAAAAGCACACACACTGAAAAATTGTGTGAGCCCAAAATGCAGATTCTGTGGTAAATATCCAAAAATAATTGATCATTTTGTATCAGGTTGCATAGTATTGGCACCCACTAAGTAAAAAATCAATTTTATCGGACTCTACAATAGACACAGACAAAACAATCAAAGCTAATCGCCTAGACATCATGATCAGAGACCACTAAAACAAAATGTGTTTTTTATTGGCAAGGCAGACCCTGCAGACTGTAATCTATCACTGAAGATCTTCAAAAAACAATCAAAATACAAGGACTTTGAAATCAAAATCTCAAAAAATTGGCAAATGGGAACATCAACAGTTCCAATTGTAGTTGAAGCCCTTGGATCAATTGAAAAAGGTTTCGATAAATGTAATCTTAGTTTTATTTGTTTGTTTTTTATAAAAAGAATGATTAGTGGAAAAGGCCATGATGCCATTTCTGACTCATTGAACATATTCCTGGTAGCCCAAGCCTAAGAGAAATAACAAAGTGTACTCACAAGTACAGCCCACATCTTACAAAGGGCTTTATCTATATATGTGTGATCCTAGATTTTTTTTCTCAAAAAAATGCTCAGTGGAAAATGTCATGGTGCAATCTCTGACCTTAGGTTGCTGCATGGGACCCGGAAAAAAATGAAAGGAAATAAATTAATAATAATAATGATGATGAGGGTTCTGTGATAATGCAAAATGCAGACTCTATGATAAATATCCAGAAACAACTGACTATCTTGTATCAGGTTGCATGGTATTGGCACTTATTAAAGAAAAACTTAGCATGATATAATGGGTGTAGATATCTGCAATGGAAAAGTTACAACTTTTATGGGAAAGAAACTGCAAGAAACTGTTATACCCAGACCTAATTACAGAGATAGGACCTGTAACAATTTTAGGGGACTTTACAATACACACAGAACAATCAAAGCTAATCACCCAGACATTGTGATCAAGGACCACAAGAACAGAATGTGCTTTAATATTGACATGACAGTCACTGCAGACAGATTGTAATACATCTTTCAAGATTTTCAAAAAACTATCAAAATTCAAAGATCTTGAAGTGAAAATCTCAAAAATGTGGCACATGAGGATATCAATAATTCCAGTTGTAGTTGGAGCACTCGGATTTATTGGAAAAAGTTCTGATAGGTGTAATCTTTGTTTTGTTTTTGTGTTTTTTTTTTACAAAAAAAAATGATCAGTGGAAAATGTCATGATGCCATTTCTGACTTTAGGTCTCTGGTTGTAACTCAGAAGGAAATGTGTATACAGCATAAATCCAAGGGAAAAAAAAAATAAATAATAATAATAATAATACTCTTACAATATGTGAATTGTAAAAATCTTACTCTTGGATTTTTCTCACATCTTGTATAGATTTCTTTCTATACAATGACCACAATTACATTATTTTTTTTTTCTATGATTACATCAAACTTTATCTGACTGCATCTTTTGATAAAAAATTGTCATCTCTAGAAGTTTCTGGTTGAAACTTGAGAACAGTTTGTACTACACAAAGCAAAGGAAAAACGATAATAATAATAATGACAATAATAATCTCTATTTTTATTTCTTTGCACCTAAAAATTTAGATATTTATGAAATTTATTAAAATTTTACCCTATTTTCTACTGTTTGCTATATGCATGTTATGATGATTGAAATAATGATAGTGGTATACCATGATATGAAGATTTGTCTCACGGCTGCCAATGTGATAATAACAGGATTGACACAATTTCTCTTACATTAACCAAAATTGTATGTAATCGTTTTTGTTCATTTATAATGAATGAATTTAGTCCTGTATTGTATGATTATGTGATATGTGGTATCTTTATGATTTCTACTTTTCTATTTATTATTGTAATTTACATATAGAGACAGTAATATTTTTAACCCTTTACACTAAATAAAAATGCAGTTTTTTTATTCCACTTTATTTGTTTTAACTATGCAATAATAAATTGGTTAAAAGTGTTTATTTTCCAGTTTTATGTTACTCAATAAATGGTGTAACAAACACTTTGATGCGATCCCACAGCAGAATGCCCAGTTCATTCATGGTGTTATAGGAAGGGATGTGAGGGGTTTCAGCTTCTTCACTTTATATTGGAGCTAAGAACTAAATAGAAAACAATATCTTCTTCACCTCAATCTAAGACAAGGATACTGAGCTGAGCTGCATCATTTTTGATGAAACTGAGAACTAAATAGAAGACTATATTTGTCTTCTTGAACTCAATCTATGACAAGGACATTGAGCTGATCTTTATGATTTTTGATGGAACTGAGAATTAAATAAACAACTATATTTGTCTATTTGGCCTCAATCTATGACAAGGATATTGAGCTCAGTTCTATGATTTTTAATGAAACTGAGAACTAATTAGTTTGAATTTGAGTGAGTTTTGTTTAATGGCATATCAACTGCTCTAGGTTAATTAATACCAAAAAGTTGGGGTTTTAAGGTTTTTTTTTTAATGTTTGGTTATTGCAAGAAGGTTGATTTAGTCAGATTTTGATGAAAATTTAAAATTTTTTTTTAATTTTAGAAAACTGAAAATGTCTTCTAGTTTTGTATTCAAAAACCTATTGCTGGTAATAATTTTTTTCCCTTCAAAAATGTGTTATAGTAATAATTTTTTTCCTTCAAAATGTATATTATTCTATAAAAGGTTATTTTTATGTATATATTTCTATAAAAGTTTATTTTTATACTTTCATAGTGCTTTCAACCCAGTTTGGGGATTAACTATTTGCCCATAGCTGGAACCCTAACAGGTGTTACCACTCCAGGTCAGGATGAACCTGGAAAAAAAACAACAATTAAGAAGTGATTCCATGCTCCTCACAACATTCCAATCAGAGGCTTTGTTATCGGATACAGTTTACCGTCATACCCAGGACCAAACTAATTAGAAGACTATATTTGCCTGTTTGGCCTCAATCTATGACAAAGACATTGAGCTGAGCTGTATGAACTTTGATAAAATTGAAAAATAAATAGAAGACTATATTTGTCTTCTTTGCCTTAATCTATGACAATGCTGGTGAGCTGAATTTACACATTGATGGAACTACAAATTAAACAGAAGACTACATTTATCTTCTTGGCCTCAATCTATGACAAGGAAATTGAGCTGAGCTGCATCAATTTTTATGAAACTGAGAACTAAATAGAAGACTATATTTGTCTTCTTGACCTCAATTTATGACAATAATGTTGTCTATATTGTCTGTATTCTTTGTTTAAAATCATTACTGCAATTGATTTTCAAGATAAAACATAAAACTTCATCTTCCTTTTTGCTTCTTTCAAGACATTAGCTTATAAAACTTTTCTATTAGTTTTATATACAGAAAATATCTCTAGGTCTCATTCCAAATGTAATAAAGTGTATCTGCTGCTTAATGATAGGACATGAGTTTAATCTTTAATATTTAACTTTATTTCACTCCAATACTTTGTCAGTTACTCTTAGTCAAGCTGCAGAGTAAGCCCCACTGAGCCCTTCATTCAATTATGAGCCCTTACATTTTCATGTGGGATTTAAGAAACTGCCTACTTCTTCTTTGGAGTGGTTGTTTATATAACTGTGTATTGCAAGTTTTTCCTTACATTAAAACCTGGTGGGAGGTCATGTGATTCAGCATTCAGCAGCTAGGAGTAATCCCAGATTTACCCTCTGCACCTGGCTTCCTTGCTCTAGTGTGAAATTAAAAGCAAAGCTTATTCTGGTGTAATAGTATACAGAAAGTGAATGTAAATGAACAGTAAAAAAAAGGTGTATTTAAAATAAAAACAAAAATTGATTTACAGTAGGATAGATCTAAAAATATTAATTTTATGATAAATAAAATAAAGAATCAAAAATCTTTCAAATTTAACATCTGACTTAGCACCAATCCCTAGACTGTCCTTTCAACATCTGATTTACCTGGATACATAATTTCACAAACAAGTAATAAGGTGATTGATGGTCTAATCACTAGAGTAATGCTTCTCTTTTATTGAGAGAGATTGATAAGCTCACTTAGACTGATTCTAATGTCATGCAATATAGCCTTTGACAATAAGATATCTGACTGCCACACTTACAACTAGTATTTAGATACAAGTGAATCTTAGTTTTTAATTTCATTGCAGACACTTAATACCTAACTGTAAAATTGACAATGTAGAAACTCTCTGCTCTGCATGCTTCCACTATATTTGTTTACTTGTGAGTCAAACAGGAAGAAAACAAGATAAACATTATCTATTTTATCTCCATTCTAGGTGTAGCAAAACCTACTTTCAATTTATGTCAGTAATGCTGAATTGAAATATGCCCATTGATATTTTACATGTAAAAAACCCTTATTCTATTGAATCACTTGATTTTATTAATGAGAATAATTTAATCTATTTTAATAACATGCCAAACAACAGAAGTTAAATAGTTAGGAAATGGATAGATTACAACAAAAGTAAAAATCATTAGCACCAAGCTCTATGTAATGACAGACAATCTGACTGTGATCTTTTCATGAGATAATATAGCAAATGTTATGAACAGTTTATATCAATGCTATTATTTTTTTTTTTTTGACTGAAGCAATTTAAAATAACACTTTTCCAATTTGATGTCCGTAATATCAATCAATCAATCAATCAATATACATCTATATCTATATATATATATATATATATATTTTTTTTTTAATTTTTTTTTGTAAAAAAATTTCAGTCTGATGAGAGTTTTATTTTTTTAAAGGAAATATGATTTTTATGAGAAATCTTTTATAAAAGATCATCATCTCTTTAAAATATTCTCAAAATAAATTATCACCAATGGATTTGTAAATTCTTCCAATTTATTTTTATTATAATACTCTGTTAAATTCTAACATTGAGTTCTCATCAGATTATGATCCCCTATGGTATTTACCTTACAAATTACCTAGGATACTACTTAATTACACACACACACACACACACACACACACACACACACACACACACACACACACACACACACACACACACAATGCCAAAGTATATTCATGTTTTCTTTCCTATTTTTTAGAACTATCTGTAAACACATGAACATAACTTTTTTCTCTCTTTGTGAACAATGTTGTTCTTTATATAAATATATATATGTAAAATTCCTCCACATGCATGATGAATTCATTTACTTTGAAATTCTTCTCTTCAGCAACAAGTTGTAACTCCTCCCACTACAAATTGGTGACTTACAGCAACCTCATCCAATACAAACAGTAGCACCCCCTTCACTACAGGATCAATAAATTTTTAGGAATAAGTCAGTTAATCTATTTAATTAATACTAAGACAAATTAAGTTAAGCAATTGAAAACAAGATAGTGTTCAGCAGAAGACTGTGGTTTGTGAATTATAAAGGAAAGTTTTATTTTAAATTCATTGAATTTTTTCAATATTTTTGATATTTGAAGGTGTGAAGCTAGTTTACTTGTGTCACAAAATCACAGAAAATCTAACTAATAATGTAGCGGATATTTAAAATGTGACAAAGAAGGAATAACATAGATCATTTTTTAAATGGACTAATAAGACTGTATAAAAATATTTTGAAGATGAAAAATAAAAAAGATTTGCAAAAAATCTTTAATAAATCATGAAATAAAAAATGTGTTTTAATTGAAGTCCACATTTTTATGTTCATATGGACTGATACAAAGATAATTATCCCTCCTTACATGTAAAGTGTCACTTGAAAACCCTACACACTTGGAAAAATAAAACCGGTCACATTCAGTTCTGTACCAGCAGGCAACTAGACTGACTTCCTTTTCTTTATTTGTCTATACTTCTGAGATGAGGTAGTATTTACATTATTTACATTGTTTGGACTGTTGTCCTCATTTTTATAGCCATTTTCACAACATTTTGGCTGTTGTACGCTCTGACCCTCTTTAGTGGTGATTGAAATAAAGGGTTTGCTTTGAAATTCCAAGCACCTGAAGGAGATTGGAACATACAATGGCTGAAACATCATGAACATGAGAATAAAGATGAGAACAACAGTCCAAACAATGTAAACAATGCTTTTTTTCTTTATCTCATACAGCTTTGATCTCTCGACTATAGAGTGATTTGATGATCAAGCCAAGTCAAATAGTGCCTTTAAACACAGATTCTTGTCTGACTCTTGAAATTATATCAAATCTATTGATGGCTTTTCCCCTAGGAGAATACAGTTTTAAATCCTGCTGGAGAGTGCATATTTTTCTCTAATAAGATTCCTATAATATTCAGGCCAGTAGATGAAAATATAATATTTAATAAATAAAAAGAACATGTACTCAAATACAAGTATCCACTAAAAATAACATTCAAGTAATAAAATATTATATATATATATATAATTTTTTTTTTTCACCAGTTTCACAAAGCAGGTTGTGATTTTTACAACTGCTGAAATAAATTCTAGATTTATAACCGTTTAATCATATGTTGAATTTTCCTCTCAGTATAACATGTTGCTCTGGATAATATCCATTGAGTTCTCTAATTTTATCTATTTAATATTTTATACTAATTAGATAACATTTTTTTGGATTATCCTCTCCGTTTTTATGGATGTGTCATTTTTTCTTATATGTGTGTGTGTGTGTGTGTGTGTGTGTGTGTGTGCATACTAGAGTCAGCTGAAAAGTTTGTAGCGAAGTCATAACTCTAAGTAAATAATTATAAACTCCTGAATATTTATATATACAAAAATGAGAAACAGTAAAACATAGAAACAACAAAATGAGTATTATTTATTATCTGGTTGCTATGTGGTGTTGGAGAAATGAGAGACAGTAATACTGAGTAAAATTGTGAGTTTGGGGTCAAATGTAGATCAAATATGGATCAGAATCTGACAGAATGATAAGATAAAGAATAAGAAAAGTGTACACTGTCTTTTTCATAAGATTTTTTATGAAGTATGTAATGAATGTCCAGATAATTTAGTTAGAAAAAACAAGAAGTCTTTGGAATTTTCTTACCTTGAAATTTTGTTGAGATAAGAGATAAATGTTACTATTATGTCTCGATAAAAAAAATGGAAAAAGAATCTGAATTTTCATTGACACACATTTTGATGACCTGTCTGTGCAAACTGCTTGTCTGATAGTGAGAATGTCACATATTTGTGTGCAGAGAAGAAAAATTGTATCATTTCTCATTGGTTTAGAATGAGTGAATTAATGATAATTATTAGTTACATATTTATGTTATACACTATAATTAAAATTTTATTTATTTATGAGCACATAATAACAGTAGTTAATTCATTTTTTATATATATTTCATTATGAATTGTAAAGTTTATAGATTTGACCTTCAAGATATAAATGTATGTCGACACCCCAGTTGGTACATTTGCATGTATTCTTGTCTACTAACCAGTGTGTCTACTTACATTTACATCTTGGTCAGTCCACAAACTTTTCAGCTGACCCTCATACATGTAAGTGTGTGTAAAAATTGAAAATCATCCATCTGTAGTTTGTGAATTCTTCTGGTTTCATAATGAAAAAAGCATTTTAGATTATGTTAAACTTGATAAATAAACAATTTACTCACCCCTCTGTAATGGACTCTGACATAATTTATTTTTAATTTATTTTTATTTTTATTATGCTGCTAAAAATTTTCAAATTAAAGATACTGAATGTCAATATCTTTTATAACATGTTTGCAATGAATATTGTTTTAAAGGAACTTTTTCATTGCACTTGGCTCTGTAGATAAATACACTTTTAAAGTGTATCCCTGGGTGCTACAGGTTTGAAATGGACAAGGTGGTTGTTGGTCACCAGTTTGTTGCAGGTGTTGAGAAGTTTCAAAATAAATGAATTCAGCACATGTAACAATTTTACATATATATATATATATATATATATATATATATATATATATATATATATATATATAGAAAGAATAAGGTAATTCAAGAAGAGAAAAAATATACTTGTTTGTACACAGATAGCTGAAAAAGGAAGAAAAATATTTATAGGTTTTGTTGTTAGAAAATATGTGTGTATCTGTGTGTGTGTGTGTGTGTGTGTGTGTGTGTGTGAGAGAGAGAGAGAGAGAGAGAGAGAGTGATATCCACATGGTTTGTTGTAAATTAAGCAAAAATGGGAAAAAGAGGGAATGGAATGAAGCTTTTCTTTTTATAGTCCTGAATAGAACATTACCTAGAAGGTTTCCTGGTAGACAAGGTGGGGTAACCATCACAAAGGTAAGATATGTTTAAATAAACTCAGTATAAAATAATAATAGTCTTGTATACTAACACATTAACTATTACTCCATTACATGTTTTTGATACTTGCTAAGCTTATATTAGTCTGACAAAGGTTGTCTTTCATTTAAATACTCATCAAACTGATTGCTGCTTAACTTTAGGAATCAGGCATGAAGCAGTAATTTCAGCATGATTTAACCATAAGCACAAAATATTAACTAAGTTTAAACCACTAAAAGTCACAGTAATATCTAAGGCAAACAGAGTTCACTATACTAGTGAATTGTTCAGTAAAATGAACTTGCTTATATTAGTTACCATTTTTAAAAAGTATTTATCCCTCATATCAAATGTTGCAAGATTTAAACTAAGATTTGAGTAGGTTTTGGCACTCAATATGCATATTGTGCATTGAAAAGAAATTATCATTAACCTGGAATTAGTACTAAAGTTTTACTAACAGAGTAGAAGAGATTAGGATTAGTTGGCACAAAAGGCAGAATGGATCACTTGCTTTGGTTCAGACACAAATCCCAATACTGGATGTTCAAGCAACAGATCATCCTGATCCAAAAAGTTATAATATGTCTATGTAGAACAAGTGCGGCCTGAGATATAGGGTTTCAGACACATGAACAGACAGACAAAATTTGCCATTTATTTATTTAGAAGACTAAAACTATAGCCATTTATTTTGTTTTGATTGGAGAACAAATAGCAATAACTAAATAAATAGAATTAAGGTATAGTTATAATGACTTCAAGTATTAGAATTTGTATCAGTAGGCAACTGAACCATGATTGGCACCTATGTTACATATTTTTTACAGATCTTTAAAAAATGGTTCAAACATATAAAAAGAAAATCTCCCATGCTCTATATACACTTGATGATCTGAGCTAAAAAAAAGGACTTAAAAGCCTATTATAAAAGAAACATTGAGCAGTTGAATGGCATCTTGGCCCAGGTTCACAGACTTTGTCAAAAAACAACCTCCCACATACAAGAGACAGCTTGACAAAGACTGTCACCCCAGTAAGACACAACTTATCCTATCTCTCCTTCTGTACCCCTCACTGGATGCCTTTTATAACTCCACTTATCTCTTTTTCAATGACTGATTTATCATTTGTTGTATTTTACATTTAATACAATTGTTTATTTCTTTAAATTGTCGTTGTTTCTTCTTTGTTCTGCCACCATACACTTATCATAACAATTACATTGTGCACAACCTGACCCAGTAGAAATTATTCTACACAAATTACTTCATTGTTACTTCAATATCTTTGGTCAAATAGACATTACTGTGCTGTCATTAAGTCTTAGAAGGCTGAGTTTGATCAAAGCCCTATACTTTCCATGGAGATGTATTCATCAACTGTAGATTTCCTCTAAAAAATTTGCCCTTTCTACCTAAGCTCCAGCTAAAACTTGTCTAGTGAAGATCAGAAAAGTAGGAAATTGAAGCAGATAAAAAATTAAAAATAATACAATTTGCAAAATAACAAAAGTGTTCAAAGGTGGTGAAAAAATAGGAAAAAAACCATAAACAAAAGTAAAAACTAACAACTGTGATGAATCAACAGTTAATGAAAACTTTTGTTTGATGTAATCCAAGACCTGATGAGTATTGGATAAAGAACACATCTTCTCAAATATGAGGATGTACATGGATTACACTTTTTTAAATTGTACCCCTGATGGTTTGTTTTGATAGATATATCATTTTATTGGGGTTGGAATATCAATAAAATTTTGTTTAGTGTTGTTATTTTTTCTGACTGTTCTGTGGAATTCAGTTTGTAATATTGAATAAAAAGAAGCATATTTGCTTAATATCTCATGTTTCTTAAACACAGACATTGGATGGGAAAATTTTAAATTTGAATTTTGTGCTAGTCATCACCAATTGGTCATAAAGTAGGAAACGTATAAGAACACATCACAGAACATGTTTAGTTACATATCCCACCAGAAATTTGGACAAGTGTTCTTGACCCTATTATACTGTATATAAAGAGAAGATTAAAGGCTGAATTCTTAGTGAGAATTATTACTTCAATCAAGTGCCACTGATGTCGATGTGACTATTAACAGTTGAATTTTGTGAAGTTAAGAATCTCTTAACACAAACACAAAATTACAACTCGCTCTATATTATATTCACTCAAAGGAACAAAACATTTAATTTTTCCAGACATAACCCTTGAACTCATTTAAAAATAACCTTTTCAACAAACCATTTTGTTTACATGCTTTTTGCTTAACATTAAAAGGGAGAGAATTTATTCATACATAATTATATGAACTTTGCATTTATGAGACACATTTTCATTTTCTATTTCCTCTCTCCACATCATTTTCACATTTTGTATATTTCATGATATAAATTTTATTTGTTTTTTTACCAAATAGGAAATTCTTAGTTTATTGTTTATCCCTTGTTGTTCGTTGTCCATTGCCAAATGTTTAAAATTAAAAAGTGGTGAATAATGACCTTATTCACTAAAGTTTTTTTTCCCACCATCCACTTTATTAAAATGCATCTTTGAGGTATATTTATATGTGCTTGCACTTGCCTTACCAGATGACCATTGCATTCTCAAAATCTTATTCTTACTTAAATACATTTTTTATTAATGTTTGGCCTAAAATTTTGTATTTTCCATTACAATAATATATTCATATATCTGAGTCTACCAGCACTATCTTATCCATTTGTGTCTACTAATTTACCATATCAGATTGTACTAACCTAATTTGTTAGCAGAGTAGATAGGTACACTGGTAAAGATACAAAAGGTGATCATCACTCTTTGGTGGAGATGAATTGTCAAGGGTCATGTGATGGCAATTTAGTGACATCAATTCATAGACTGATGAAAGCATTCAGTCATTGCTGCCTGGAGTCAACATGATCAGTTTGCTTTTTTAGTATGAGCAAGGGTTAAATCTACCCTCCTAGGCCAAGACTAAATTTACCTGTCTGGGCCAGATCACCTTATCAAATACATAGACAATATATCTGATCCACTCAAATTTCCATTGAGAAATATAAATATGTCCTCACCATTATTTCCATTAGGAAAAATATAGCTTCTCCAGAAACAGAAAAAATCCTCCAGCAGCTTGAATTCTTATGAGGAATTATACCAAATAAAACCCTATATCTCTTTGTCATTTTCAGACTGCTTGTTGTTTTATACATATTATTATAATTTTTTTGTGAAGGACAAGTGTAAATGTTGGTATATAATTTTGTGTATGATTTTGCATTATAAAAATCTCTTTGAAAACAAAGCATGTTTGTTATTTCTTTTCTTTCAGCTATTCTGTTCTGTCCATGTATTAAGGTGTTACTATATCATGGATATAGTAATTACATTTTTCTCTGAATGTTTAAATTATAATAACTTAAATAATATTTCAGATTTAAATGAGTCATCCAAAGAAGTCTTTTTCCTCAGTAATTTTTAATCAAATTTGCATTTTAATGAAGTAATTTAAGAGGCAATTGCAGCCATCTTGGAGTAGATAGACTAAACTATCGCCCGGTTCACACTCCACCCACGTCTATTGAACAGGTGAAGAGGCTTATCCCTTGTTTCCTGTTTAGGATGCGGTTTCCGGTTTTTCTCTTTTCTAATCTTCCCACTGTTTTTTTTTGTTTTTTTTTCAATTGGAGTAGATAGACTAAACTATCGCCCAGTTCACACTCCACCCACATCTATTGAACAGGTGAAGAGGCTCATCCCTTGTTTCCTGTTTAGGATGCGGTTTCCGGTTTTTCTCTTTTCTAATCTTCTCACTGTTTTTTTTTTGTTTTTTTTTCAATTGGAGTAGATAGACTAAACTATCGCCCAGTTCACACTCCACCCACGTCTATTGAACAGGTGAAGAGGCTTATCCCTTGTTTCCTGTTTAGGATGCGGTTTCCGGTTTTTCTCTTTTCTAATCTTCCCACTGTTTTTTTTTGTTTTTTTTTCAATTGGAGTAGATAGACTAAACTATCGCCCGGTTCACACTCCACCCACGTCTATTGAACAGGTGAAGAGGCTTATCCCTTGTTTCCTGTTTAGGATGTGGTTTCCGGTTTTCTCTTTTCTAATCTTCTCACTCTTATGTAGCCCCCTGCACATCAGTGGCGTTACCGCCTTGCTTGGGGTGATATGATTAAAAAAAAAAAAAAAAATCTAAGTGAAAAAAATGTTTCAATTAGCCCTCTTTTTTCCCCAGTAGTACTTTCCACCTGAAACCAGCATATGGTGCATATTGTTATTCAATCCTTTTAATCTTTACTGTGTGATTTCTAATGTGCTGTAAAGTTGTTATGATCCTTTGGGTGTCTTTTGGACTAAGAACAATAGTGGATACCCTGTGGCCTCCCCCACCTTCTTTGGTCTTCAAACTGCTCAATTCTTGAAGTTGGATTGATAGATCAATCACCTTGGACCACACCTGATCTTATCCCATGTTGTGTTTTGATTTGATCCTAAGACAAGGGAAGCCGAATAACTTTCAGGAATCACTGCAAATGAATTCATTCAGGCTGAGGGAAGTCTTCTTCTTCTATGTGCCTTGCCTCTTCAGGACGTAGGAGATCATGGTTCTTCACGTCTCCCTATCCCCGGTGGCTCTTAGTATGTTTGCTCCTGTTACACCTTGCAACCCCACTTCCGTCATCCACCTGATCAGGCCTTGCAAATATGTTATTCGCTGCCTTCCTCTGTCTCTTTTTCCTTCTATCTGGCCTGTCAGTATCAGGTTCTCCAAGCTCTCCCTCCTCATTGCATGTCCCAGGAACTTCAGTAGTCTCTCCCTGATGCTCACTATTAATTTCCCTTTCGTTGCCATTCTTTCCAACACCTCATCGTTGCTTGCATGCTCAGTCCACGATATCCATAACATCCTTCTGTAGAACCACATTTCCGCTGCTTCAAGTTTTGTCCTCATTTTCGCTGATATTGTCCAGCATTCATTGCCGTATTGAAGAACTGACATCACATAGCAATCCAGCACTCTTTTCTTTATTTCTAGTGAAATTTTCCTGTGTGTTAGTACTTTACTCAGCTTCTGGAATGCGTCTTTTGCCATGCCAATTTGCCTTCAGGTCTCTGTGTCACACTTTTGGTGTAAAGGGGACATTTTACTCCAAAACTTGTCCCTTGCTCAGGAAAGAACGACATGAGCAACAGGTGTCTCTGGACTGTTACCCTGCGACTGTGCACAACAAAGAAAGAATTACTTTTGGTACATGGAATATCAGGACACTTAACATTTGTGGACAACTAGAGAATGTCAAGCAGGAGATGGACAGACTGAAGATCAATATCCGAGGCATGTACAAAACCAGATGGTCTAACAATGGAGACTTCAGTAGTGACACCCACAGAATAATTTATGCAGGAGCCAAAAACAACGAAAAAGGGGTCGACTTAATACTAGACAAAGAAATGCGTTCTTGGATACTGTCAGCTTTCAAAGAGAATCCTCTTGGTTAAACTGCGGGGAAGGCCCTTCAACATAGCTATCATAGTAGTTTATGCACCGACAACTCAAAGCACTGAGGAAAAAATAGAATCATTCTATTCCATACTGGACAGTGCTAAGGCTCAGTGCAAAAGCTAAGAAATTAGGATCATAATGGGTGACTTGAATACCAAGGTAGGTAAAGAAAGGGAAGGAGACATGACTGGCAACTTTGGACTAGGGGACCGCAATGAATGAGGAGAAAAATGGGTCCAATGGTACACAGAAAATGACCAGGTAATTACTAACACCTGGTTTCAAGAACACTCACAATATCTATAGACAGGAGGCAACACAAAGAACCAAATAGACTACATAACTATAAACAAGAGATTCAGGAACACAGTGGTTCAATGCAAAACATATCCAGGTGCCGACTGTCCCAGTCATCTGCAAACTAAGGATAAAACTTTGGAGAATGAAGAAGTCCAGCACAGCCCCAAGGCTGAAATACAACATGCTCGTGAATGACCTCAACCTGCAGAAAGAATACACTAACAGCATGAGAAAGAAATATGAAGAACAAATTGGAAAAGGACACTCAAAATAGGACTCACTAAAGGAAGCGATGGTGACCTCAGTGAACAACATTGCCGCAAAGGAAATCAGACGCAGAAGAAAAAAACAAGTGGATAACTGAAGAGATTCTCCACATGATACAAAGGAGACAAAAAATAATGCTAAGATATGGAGGATAATACAGGAAACTACACAGGGAGATAAGGAACAAATGCAGACAGGCTAAAGAGGAATGGCCCAACAACAAATGCGCAGAAGTGGAGAGACTGAGCAGGAGCAATAAAGCAGGGATGCATAAAGAGATAAGAGAACTGACAGGACAAAAAACCTGCTCCTCAACAGAATGTGTAAAATCCAAGGACGGAACAATCATATTGGAAAAAGAAGAAATACTCCAGTGATAGGAAGAATATATAAAGGATCTTTTTTGTGATAGGAAAGAACAACCGAGAATACACAAGGAGGAGGATGGACCGGAAATACTAAAATCCAAAGTGGAAGCTGCAATGGCTAAACTGAACAAAAACAAAGCAGCTGGTCCAGACGGCGTCGTGATAAAGCTGCTGATAGCCCTGGAAGAATACAGCATAGAAAAAATTACCGACATAATAAACGAAATTTATAATAGTGGAATAATACCAGATGACCTATGCAAGTCGATATTTATAGCACTGCCAAAGAAACCAGGTGCAAACGAGTGCAAACGAGTGCAAACTACACAGAACTATCAGCTTAATGAGTCACATTACAAAACTGATTGTCAGAATCCTGATGAATAGAGCAGGAAGCTGAATCAGGCCAGAGATAGGACAGGAAGAGTGCGGGTTCATCAAGGACACTGGAACAAGGAACACCAAATTTATGATTAGGATGCTCTCCGAAAAGGCAATACAAATGAAGAGAGACTTGTACCTATGTTTTATTGATTATGCAAAGGCATTCAACAAAATACGACACAAAGAATTGATGGAGATGCTCAGCAGCCTCAACATTTTTGGGAAAGACATCAGAGTAATCAAGAATCTCTACTGGCAGCAAACTGCCTGCATACAGACAGGTAACAATTCCAGCAGATTTACAAAGATAGAAAGAGGCATAAGACAAGGATGTGTCTTTTCACCAGATCTGTTCAACTTGTACAGTGAGAATATTTTGAGGACCCTAGATGATATGCCAGGATTTGTTATTGGAAGCCACAACTTGAACAACATAAGGTATGCAGATGATACAGTGATGATTGCAGACACGGAAAGGAAACTACAAGACCTCCTGCAAAGAGTAGTGGTGGAGAGTGACAAAAAAGGACTACAAATAAATTTTAAGAGTCACAAGAAAAAAAAATATCTTCATAAAAAAACTTTATATCTTCAATTCTTTATACAAGCTTATCCATTCCAGCAGTCGAATTCTATTTACTTCATGCAGACAGCTATCTTCCCAACCCACATCTAAAGTCGAAATGTAACACTTTGGCTGGTTCTGTTAAGTTTGGCACAGGGTTTGAGTTGAAGTTCTTAGGCAGGCAGTTACATGATGTCAGGCAGAAACGTCTCTTGTCTCAACCACAAATTTCTTTGGTTAAAAATACTCTGTAACTTCTTTTTGCTGCTTTGGGCTCTCACTTATATGGATTTCTACTCAAAACTGGGGTGGGTTATGACCAGTCTGGGGAAATTGGTGAATTACTTAATTCAAATAAAGGTCTTTTTGTTCTTTGGCTTTTGAAAATTTTCAATTCAGGGTTTTTCTTTTCTGTGAGCAGCAGTCACAGACATCGATCTGCCCAAATCAGTTCCTTTCTTTCTTCATTGATATCTCACACTAATACACTTCAAAGGAGTGTACAAATTCTCTGCCTTCCTTAGTTTTTCACCTCTGCTCACTACCAACCAGTCCTCCTTCAACTGATTTGAGTTGTTGGTCTCAGGTCACATTTACTTGCAGTCATTAAGAAGTCTTTGTTATTTCAACTTTTTGCTTGTATAAAGTCTCTTTATCCAGCCCTGTGTTTTGATAACTTGTACCAAAAGACAAAGTCATTAATCAATTGTCTATATCTACCACATGGTCTCTTTTGCACTTTGCCTCTTTGTGAGAACTTTCTTCTTCAGGTATTAGAGATTCCACCTTTTTCTAACAAAACAGAAACAAATCTTTATTTAGTTTATCTGTATGTGTTTCCTTATATTTTTTAACCCTTTAGCACCAAATAGTGTTGCACCCAACATCAGTTTTCAATATATTAAGAATCCATTAGAACAATACTTCAATTGAGATAACTAATCATGTCATGGCCACAAAATGTCAGTTCTTTATTTCCCTACCAGTTGAACTTTTACATTGCATCTGAAAAGCTTCTTAAAAATTAGGAACACTAAACTTTAAAAAACCAAGTTAAAAAAATAGACAGAGAGCAGTATTAGAAAACAAGATGCTTGACAAAAGCAACACACTTACTGAGCTCAAATGATCCGATATATGGAAGCTGCAATTTAGGGAAAAATCATTACATCAGATATATACAAATATCCCCAGCAAAAAACAACTGTGTGTTCTGGAAGCATCATCTAATAGTTGTTGTTTTTATTATTATTATTATTAAAAGAAGCAGATGATGATGATGATTACACAGCCAAGTTCTCAACTGAAATTTCAATAATTGAAAGTTAGTTGATATTTAACCCATTTAGGATATTGTTGTATCCTTGAGAAAGGGTTACAGTATATGAGGTTGTTACTTGAGGGGAAAGAACAACCAACATGGTAGTAAATGGAAAGAAGAGAGGGTTATTGCAATAGAAATTACAATAAGTGGACAAACAGAGATTAGTAAGACATTACTAGCCTCTAAAACCAAACTCCGGTGAATGCGGTGCTTACTATATATAGTTTTCTGTATTAGTAAGTCCACATAGTGAAAAGTGAGTACAGGATATTTTATCACAACACCTCCCCCTGAGCTAATTTCTCATGAAATTCTGCTCAATTTATTTTCTTTTTTGGGTCGGAACATAACCGTCTCACTTTTTTCTTCTCTCTAAAACTCTCATGTCTCACCAATTTTTGTGCTGGTGATAGTTGTGGTATTAGTGGGTTTACAGAGCTGATACTTTCTTCATTGGTGGTGTTAGAGGAACTGATACTTCCAGCATTGATGGTACTAGAAGAACTGATATGTCAAACATATCATACAATACTTCCATCAGCATTTCTTCATTCATTCCTTGTGTGACGTCTTTAGTATGTCTGGGCCTTAATTGGTTTAAGTGTCTCTTATGTTCAAGTTTTTTACCTTTCAACATATAGGTTACTCTGTCAAGTCTTCTAGTGATTTTTTCATCTTTCCAGAGATTCTTTCCACTTCTATAGCTTTTGAAAAAACTTTGTCTCTGAACTTGAAAGATTTGTTTGCAAAATTTTCTTTTTTTCATGTTTTCTTTTGTTGGACTCAGCAAAAGCCTGTCAAATACCAAGTGAATTCTCCTTGGAAACATTAGTTCAGCTGGTGACATGCCTGAAACTGTGTTTGGGTTAGGAGTGACTCTGTAGACCAATAAAAATTTCTGAATGCTCCTCTCATCTGTGTCTAAACCATGAATCTTTCTTAATGCTCTTTTGAAACTGTCCACAAATCTTTCCACTTGACCATTGTACCTGGGATGGTAAGGAGGGGTTGCAGTGTGGTCAATGGCTAGAAATGTGCAGAAATTTTAAAATTATTTTTGGTAAACTGTCTTCCATTGTTGGTTACTATTTTTTTAGGCACACCAAAAAGATTTGGTCAGCACATTTATAGTAGGATGTTAGATGATTACATTTGAAGATTTCCGGCCACTTGGAGTAGCTATCCACAACTATGAGGTAGTAGTGACTGTTTAGGGGTCCAGCATAATCAATGTACAGTCTTGTCAACAGAATGTCTGTTTTGGGCCATGGCTGAAAATTTATCTGTGGTGCTTTTGACACTAGTTGGCAACCTCTACATGCTTTCACAATTTTTCAATATCTTGGTTCATCCTAGGCCAATATGTATAGCTATGCATTAAACTTTTCATCCTTGAAACACCAGGATGACCAATGTGAAATTTATTCAGAATTTTCTTTTGTAGTAAAAAAGGCATTACTATACTATCTGCATAAAAGAGTACTTGATCACATTTTGAAAAAGTTGATATTTTATATCCCTTTTTATATCTTTCATTTAGCCATATTTGTTCTTTTCCACTTCTCCCTTAATATCTTCCAGAGTCACTGGCAATTCATAGATAGTATTACTTAGTAACACTGATAGTCATTTTTCTTTTTCTTAGGACAGCTATTACTATATCCTCTAAAGGCATTACAAAATTTGGAATTAGTCTAGACAAATCATCGGTATGTCCAAGCTTCTTTGAGGGTAAAAATTCCATTTTGAAATCATAATTTAATAAAATTATTCCCTAACACTATAGCCAATTGATTGTATGGGTAGGGATACTCTTCTTGGATATGAAAATTGTTAGTAATGGTCGATGTTCCATTTGTAAAGTAAATTTTCATCCATGAATATACCTGTGTAATTTTTACTGTGTAGATTATGGCCAGACTCTCCTTTTCAATCTGGCTATAGTTTCTTTCTGCTAAAAGCAAAGTTCTAGAAGCATGGGCTATAGGCTTTGTGGTCCCGTCTTCAAATTTATGGAGAATTACTGCTCCAATCCTGTAATTACTAACATCGGATGCCATGATTATTTCACGTTCAGTGTCATAAATGAGCAGGGGATAGATCTGACAACAAACAACTTTTTTATCTTCTGAAAAGCTTCTTCACACTCTTTTGACCAATTCTATTTCCCTTTTTTAATAGGTTGTTCAAAAGGGTGCTAAGGTCATACATTCTGGGGATGTAGATGTTGTAGTAGTTGGCCAAGCTTAAAAATGCCTGAAGATTAATGACGTTGTTAAGTGCTGACATGTTCTTAATGGCTTCAGCTCTTTCAGGGTCAGGCTTTTTGCCATTTCTGTCAATTATTTGACAGAAATACTTGATTTGTTTCATAAGAAATTTACATTTTTTAGTATGAAACCATACTCGTCTATTTTCTGGAAAACTGTCTTTATATGCTTTTTATCTTTCTTGTTAGTCTCACTCTTTAGTAGGACGTCATCAAGGTATGATACAGAAAACTGTAATCCTACCAACATGGTATCCATTATTTGTTAAAATAAACTTGGAGTGACTTTCAACCCAAATGAAAGTCTATTTAGTCTATAAAGGCCTTTATGCATTTTTAGTGTGAGTAATTTTGAGCATTTTTCATCGATTTTTACCTGGAGGTAAGCATCTGATAAATCTATTTTTGAAAAAATTTTACCACCATTTAGTCTTGAAAAATGTCCTTTTGTGAAGGTAAAGGGTATGCATGGTTTTCCAGGCAATCATTCAATTCAGTTAAAAATCAGCACATGCTCTAATTTTATTTTTATTTTTTTACATACATGGTCAGTGACGCCCAATCTGAGTATTCCACTTTTGAAATCATACCCATTTCTTCTAAATGTTCTAGTTCTTGGTTCACTGGTTCTAAAGTTGAGAACAGTACATTTCTTTTGGGCTTAAATTTTCTGGTGTTTGGTGTTTCTGGTGACTTTTAATTCAAACTTATGTTGGTTTTCATGCATTCTTTGAGTCCTTCAGAGAATACATGTGGAAAATATTTTTTAAACCAGAAATAAATTTTTCTGTTTTTTTATTATTTTATTAGCTAGCACATCTACTTTATTGCAAAACAAATTCACAGATAGTTCCCATAAATTGAATAGCACAATCTTATCTGTACCAAACAGATTTGTCATACCAGGTAGCACATAAACTTTTGATCTGAATGTCTTTTCAAAAAGCAATACATTGCAGAAAAATTTACCTTTGAAGTTTAGCCTACTTCCTGATGGACCTTGCACTACTTTTTCAGTATTTTTTAATGGTGGGCTACCTATTTTTCCCACATTTGTTCATTTATAATAGAAATATCACTACCAGTGTCCAAAAGTCGTAGTTTCACTGTTTGACCATTTATCTTTGTATTCACATACTTTTGTTTCTCACCATCTTTGATTACATTTTCAGTCAGAACAACATTTACTTTAGTTTTAAATTTTGTCTTTTTGTTTTTTAGTTTATTTCTGCAGTGAGTGCTTTTGTTTCCTATATAGCCACACACAAAACAAGCCTTGTCTTTGAAAAAACAGTCTTTTTTAAAATGTGACCCCCACAGCCATCACATGGAGATGGTTTTACCTTACTTTTTGTAAATTTCTGTGGTTTAATAGTCTGAATGAACAGTATTCTTTTCCTCAACTATTATGTTGTCTTGTTTCATGTTTATCAATTTTTGGCACTCCTCAGTTACTTTCTGCAGTGTTATTTTTGGATCTTTCTTCATTTTTGTCAATATTCTGGATCAGATATCTTTATCCTTAGCCACTGTTAGTCCTTACAAGAAAATTAAGCACTTGAACATGTTGACCGACAAAATGCCTAATTAAATAATTGTGAACTAACATTTCTGGTATATGCGACAAAATCTTCATTTCCTTGTTACATAATGTTCAAGCATTTATATCTTGTATGAAACAAACTGTCCCATTCTTCAAAGTTTCCCGATAAAATCTTTATCATTTTTTCAAAAGAAATTTCTTCCTGTTTTTATTTTTGGTAATATAAGATTTGCATATTTCATATTTTCATCTGTACCTAGTTTTTGTAACAACAAGGTGATTTTCTGTTCATCAGACCATTGGGCTCATTTTTTCGAAAAAAATTGTTTTGTATCTATCAAAATAAGCTAGAAAAGTGACACCATTTCCTGTGTCACATTTAAATTTTGATAAAGAATTAGGTATACCTTTGGCTGAAAAAAATCTTGAACTGCATTACTGTATAGTACTTTTAGATAACATAGATTTGCATAACAATTTTGTGTGTTTAGTTTGTTGTTTGCCTAATTGCGTCAGTTTGTCCTGATAAATCTTTTGTGACGTTTCAAGTTGTTGTAGTTGCTGCTGCTGCATGTTAGCATATAAAGCCTTAGTCAATTTCGCAAATTGTCCCATTTTGCAACAAAGTTTTGTGTTTCCAACATTATTCCTTTTTAAAAAATAGATCCTTACAAAACCCATATTTGTTATTGTTATGGTTTAAAACAGTATTGTCAAACACTTTTGCATAAGTTCTTATTCAGACTCTGTCATAGTCACTTGTGGTCCTGGGTATGACCATAAACTGCATCCGGCAGCAAGGCCTCTGATTGGGAGGTTGTGAGGAGCGTGGAACCACCTCTTAATTGCTGTTGTTCCCATCTCTGCCCTGACCGAGGGTGGTAGCACCTGTTAGGGTCCCAGCTATGGGTAAATAGTTAACCCCCCAAACCGGGGTCAAAATGCTATGAAAGTATTTACCAACAAAACTTTTTTGAATGAAAAATATGAAGAGGGGCTAAGAAGTCCCTCAAACAAATAATAAAAAGAAAAATGCACTACAAATAAAGTAAAATAAACTTTTGTTTATTTTCGCAAAAAAAATAAAAGAATTATTTTTTTGTACAAAAATGAAATTGTCTGTAAAGCTGTAAAAAAAAGGGAGAAAGAAAGGAACTGGGAATGTGAGAGGGAAAGGTAGGACGATGTGTGGCAAGCAAGATGAGAGAAAAAGAGGGTGAAAGAATGTTCACTGATACGTGATAATGCCTGGTGTGTGAACTGCTGAATTCTGTGTGTGTGTGTGCTGTGAGCTGTCCGTATGCCCTTTTGGTGTCAGCTAGTCGCTGTTCCCTCTGGTCTGTTGAGAGTTTCTACCTTCCTTATATCTGAATGGTGAGGCTCCGGGGAGATTAAGAAATGTGTTTCTTATGTCGAGCCCTGATTGGTCAAAAAATCATATTTTTGACCACGTGGTGTACTTTCCACTACATCCGAGTTTTTGTGTGCACCGTCCTTGTTTTTGACCCCACAGGGTATGGTAAGGAGTGAATTCCCACGCAATTGTATTTTTTTGAGATACACGTGGTGTGAATTAATTTTTATTGTGTGTATGTGTGTGTGTGTGGAAAATAAAATAAGAAACAGCACAAATATTACCAACAAAACTTTTTTGAATGAAAAATATTACCAACAACTGTGATTTAAAATAAAAATACATTTCTGGCTTTAAATGACCCTTTAGATGTTGATAGGTCGTTAAACAGGAACAAACAAACAAATAACAATAGTCACTTGTTGTAAGTATTTTCAATATGAATCCTCATTCACTACTGTCGTATCCTTGAATCTTCAATTCTGAGTTGTTATCCATTATACTAGTTGCACATCCAAGCTTATAACACCTGATCTTCTCAAATGATCACCAATCTAGGTAATGACCAAACTTGACCTTGCTTAACTTCAGTGATAGGAGAACTGATGTTATGGCTATAAGCCTAATGCAGGAAGAACAGAAAAAAACAATGAGTAACCTACACAAAAGTTTGTGTAAACAGATGGTAGAACAGGGAGTAAGAGAGATAGTAAAATGGCAAACATTGCTAAGAGCTACAAAAAAATAGGAAATTGTAGAGAGAGCTGTGATCGACCACGTCTTGAAGGGACACAATACATGAAATAAGAAAATAAAATTGTTTTACTTTAAAATGCAATGAATCTTAGAAAGATGAAAATTGTAAATGGTTAAAAAATTAATGTAAGCCTCTTAGGGGTTTTGTATGCAAATTTATTATGGAAGACATTAAAAAGCAATAAAAGCAGGACTGGTATGAGTCAAGAATTTAAGCAAATCTTATTAACAAAATGGTGCTATTGTATACATAAATACAATAAAAATTATAAGTGATATATATAAGGGAAAGATTTCAGAAAGAGAATAAAAAGGATTACTGAAATAGCAATCGGATGATAAAACATAGGGATTAAACCATTTCTTTCTTTTTTTTTTTTTTGCTCTCTAATTTATGCTGATGCAGAATTCCCAAGCTTACACACACACACACACACACACATATATATATATATATATATATATATATATATGGATATACACACAAATACATATAGATATATTTCTGGTCTTAATAAAATAGTGCTCAATGTAATATAGTCAGTCATAAGTGCCATACATGATACACACTTTGGTGATCATGTCTCAAAAGAGACATGACTGACTCAGCAAAAGATTAACACGCAGTAGATTGTCATTATTTTCTGCAGTAGACTGGTTGCCAGCCAAGGCTATAGAACCTACTCTGTTCTGTTATTTAACCCATAACTAGTGGGAAGAGATGAATTAATACCTTTCCCAAGGGTATTTGCATGTAAGTGAATGCAATGAATTCAACTGGAATTCAAACTCAACTTCCCAATTTCTCGTTCTGAGCCGATATCCACTGCACCACAAGATATAACTGAGCTATAAAGTATATATTAATAAAAGTACATATTATCCTACATCAATATTACAACTGAGATAACCTGATGATTGCTTAGTGCATGATATTCTGAGTCATGGTATAGATGTAGGATAATATGTATATTTATTAATATTAATATTATGTTGGTTGAGCAATGAGCATTTTTTTCAAACTACCATCTTCTGGTTCAACTAGCCACTATTTGGCTAGTGTGTGTATATATATATATATATTATAAATTATGTTTTAGAACATGTACATTATTTTTTAATATATGTCCTCGACAATCATATGTTTGTTTCTACGTTGGGTGCCCAACGTTTCTTCAGGAGGTAAAAGCAAAACTGAATTCGTCTGCTCCCTATATTTGGTTCATTGTTGTTGTGGGAGGTTGGTTGGGGTTATTGATAATGAAGGGAACGCGTCTTGTGTTGTCTGTTAGAGTTTTGAAGAGCCTGATATATAAATATATATATATATATAATTTATTTGTATGAACAATTTTTTTAATCGATACTCGTATTTGAGTAGATATTCTGTTTTTAGTCAAACAATATGTTTATATATTTATTTCTACTGGCTTGAATATTTTTGATAAACTTTGTTACAAAAATGTGTGTCATTCAGCAGGATTCAAATCTGCAACCCCTATTAACATAGGGGAAGCCACCAACTTATCTGGTGTGTCTAAGACTGCTTGACCACGATTGATTCCACAGTCTAATCAAAGTCAAATCAAGCCTTATATAACACAATTTTCAATTCTACATAAATAACCATTTCTGCTCTTAAATGTATTGTAATGTCAACAAACTTAAACATACAATGTTACAGAAAATCCCAAAAATTAATGAAATGGTTTTAACAACCGACATATTTAATTTATTTGTATAAACATTATTTTTAATTGATATTCATATTTGAATAGATGTTCTGTCTTTAATTAAACAGTATATTTATATAATTATTTTTATCTGCCTGATTATTTAGGATAAATTTTGTTACAAAAATGTGTGTCATTCAGCAGGATTCAAACCTGCAAGCCCAATCAACATAGATCTAAGATGCACCTGATCAGTTGGTTGCTTCCCCTATGTTGATAGAGATCGCAGATTTGAATCCTGCCAAATGACACATTTTCGTAACAAGATTTATCATAATTAATCAGGCTGGTAGAAATAAATATATAAATATATTGTTTGATTAAAAACAGAATATCTACTCAAATATGAGTATCAATTAAAAATAATGTTCATACAAATAAATTAAATAAGTCAGTTGTTAAAAAACCATTTTGTTAATCTTCAAGATTTTTTATATATATATAGTCATCCGCAGACAGATCTGTTTCGCTGTATCACAGCTCATCAGTACGGTTAGACAGCCGATTACCTTTTACTCAGGATTGAAACCCAACTGAATTGAGTTACAGGCGCTCAGTAGAAGGAGGCAGACCCTTAGCGTGTATATTATCATTATACATGTCCAATAACTGAGAGTGTTCTAATTCATTACTGAATGAACAATGCGTAGATGCCAGAGTAGCTACTGTTTTTCAAAGTCTACCATTCTTCCAGAGTGCTCAATCAGGGTGTGAGAGTGTATATATATATATATATATATATATATATATATTTCTACCTTCCATCAGCATAACTGATGTTGCCCTTTAGGAGAGTGACTCATGCCTTCTCAGTCTAACTTTTCCCTGTTGACATGGAGTTAAATTAATTGCTAGGTCTGCTGCTAGGAAAGTTGATACAGTATGTTGTGCTAGGCAATTTTTCTCAACTGAACTTATTTTTCATATCTATAAGTTTAGCATTTGTGCATGCTTTGAATATTGTTGATACATTTACAGTACTCCTGCTATATATTTAGAGATTCTTGATAAAATCCAAAGAAGAATCTTTAAAGAAGAATTCTTATATCTACATATATATATATATATATATATATATATATATATAAATTCACATTTGATTAAAAAACAAAAGTTCCTAATTGATTTTTTTTTTTTATTTCTTCAATATTTCTAATAATTTTGGAGATTTCTGTGTGTTTTTTTTTGTAGATACAACTTACCAATTTAGCTTTATATACATATACCAACCAAAAATAAAAAAAAATTATTAGAAATACTAAAGGAGTAAATAAAAAATAATCAACAGGTAACTTTCATTGGTTTTTAACCAAACTTACATATACATGAGCCAGAATGGTGATTTTCAAATCAGACAAGTCTTCCTTATTCCAAAGCAAAACAATATTCTCCACACACATTTCCTTTTACTTAGCCCAAAATTAATGCCTGTATTAATATAACTGTAGGTAGACATCTACTTTAGTAATCATTGAAACAGTTATTTGCGAAGTTTCTAAAATAACATCAGTAGAATTTTGTTGCTTCTGGAGAGAGTCTTGGAGAAATTCCCAGTCAATATTACTGGAATGTTGTAGATTTTTTATATACCAGACTTAGTATTTGAGAAAAAAAATTCTTTAATTTGAAATTCATCTCTTTAGGTGAAAAACAGAACTTTCAAACCTCAATTGAAAAGCAAAGGCAAAGAGTAGGTGATAATTTAGTTGCCTCTCTACTTAAAGAATTAGGTTTTCTGCTCAATTTTTGTTTGGATCTTCTAAGCTTTCTTCTTTTTTTTTATGCTTTTCCTATGCTTTTTGCAGGCATAATTAGTAACAGATTTTAGCATTGAGAAACTCTGTAATGAATGTTAAAATTTTCCAAAACACAAATTTTTTGGAAGTGCAATTTTATGCAATCAATAACGATTTATGTGTCTTGGATTTGCAAAAGTGGATCTTTAAATTTGTGCTGAAAAAATCTTTTTTTTATAATTGAGAATTTTTAAAAATCATGTATTGAAATACTCTATAAATAATCACATGCCACAGTTACTACTTTACATTTGAAAAATTTGTAATATTTAAATTGTTTAATAATCCATTAATAAAATATATGAGAAAATAAAGTAACATTTGATCTTTAATTTCTGGTAAAGTTTGTGGACGTATGTATGTCCTATTATGTATTCAAATTAAGTATAACATCCTACCTTTTTTTAAAATATTTTTTTCATGTAAACAGGATGAAGTCATAGTGACTGCATACATCAGTTTGCTGTTTTATCATGTGACTTCCTGTTGTTGATTGTTTTGTCAGGTGCACTGCTGTGTTTGTTTTTTTTAATTCATCATTTTTTAAAGTTGAACATTTTGTTTAGCTTGACTTGAATCTAATTTGATTTGAATTTGATTTTTTTACTTCATTTTTAATTTTGTTTCTATTTGTAACTTATTTATTTTTGTTTTCAGGTTTTGTTTTATCAACATAGTTACTTGTTAGGCCAGATCTTTTTATTCTCTGTGTTTTTTGTTAAGTCAAAACTGATTTTTTATTTTTTTTTATGTTGTTAAGTCAAACTTGATTTTTTTTTAATGAACTTGTTATTCTGTTTGTATTTTTGATTGATTGATTCGTTATTTGATTTGATTTTTGCATTTAATCACTTTTTCTTTATTTGGAAGAAAAAAGAGAATTTGAAAGAAATTACAAATCGCCAGCAAAGGTCACACTTTAAAATATCCAACAAAGGTCACACCATTAAAAATGACCTTCTCCAGTCTGCTGCTAAAGTGGGGGTTCTAACACAAACCCAATACAAATTATCTTTTCTAACACAAAATCAGTAAAAGACCAAAACAAAGACTGCAAAGAGAGAATAATAAATATCATATAGTATCTGGGAAATCTCTTCCCACATGGATATCTACTCACCAAATGTTTTCTTCAGTGATAGAACTAAGAGATGCACTTACCTTATTAAAGATGGTAAACTTTTGGTTGATCTTCTCAAACTAAAGAGCATTGAAACACAAATCATATCAGGCATTGCTGTGGACAAGAAAACTAAGATTTATCACTCCACAACATACACAGTGATTTAATTACCTACTTTCTTGGAAGGTAAGTCCTAACAAATTAAAAAAGGGACTGGCATTTTCATACAGTGCATACTGTTATCCATACCTGAAGAGTGCCAAAACTTAACAAAAGAACATATTGTAAGAACAAAGTATCTGGGCAAGTAACAGATTTGTAGATGTATTTTAGTTACCAAGGTTTGTTAAAGAAGAACACTGGAGCCAGATATTTTATATAATTTGGTAGTATAAATCAATTTTGGTACAGTGGATATCAGCTTAGAAAGAGAAACTGGAGAGTTGAGTTTAAATTTTAGTTGAATTTGTTATGGTTTATAAAATGGTGAGTGTTCTAAAAATAGAAAAAGGTAGACACACTGATGCCAAGAATTCAAAATTGGGCGGCAAAATAAGGAACCGTTTCTTTTGGTAAAAGTAGGAGTAAGAGTAGGAGTTAAGGACAGTAGTTTTGTGTAGGTGATTTTGAAAAAGGGAAGTCGCTAGAGAGTTGACTACTAGAGTCGAGAAGAGATAGGCTCGTTTACTACTAGCATCCCACAGTGAAGAGAATTTATCTAGTCTGCTCCTGTATCCACACAAAATTTAAAGATTGTAACTTGATGTAAAACCCTAAAGTTTTATACCAAAAACAAACATCATTAATTCAAGTTTGTGTTATCTTCTCAAAACAAAGCAACAACACAACAAATTCATTGCATTCACTTATGTGCAAATATCATCAGGAAAGACATTAATCCATCTCTTTTTCCTCCATCTATGGGTTAAATAGCAGAACAGATTGGGTTCTCTAGCCTTGGTTAGCAACCAGTCTACCACAAAAAAAATGGCAACCTACTGTGGGAAAATCTTCTGATTAGTCATGGATCAAAAGAGACATGATAACCCAAGCGTGTATCATGTACAGCACTTAACTGACTGACTGAATCAATATTCCCTTAGACCATATGCATGGAGAATGGGGGTTCAATGTAACATTGTATTGCCAAATCTTTACCTGCATTCTCAACTGTTCAGATGATGAGGGACAAAAGTTACCAGTCATAGTGACCAGCCAAAAACTAACTTTTAGTAAAAATGGTCACCTTGCTACTTCTCTATTTTGTTTCATTTCTCCTCTCTTTCTGTTTGTGCATGGAGAGCTATCAGAGTGTTTAATATTTTTGTTGTAAATTCTCAGGAAGAAAAAGAAATTTATAAATCTACTTTCATATGATTAGGTTTTAAAATTTTAATCATTGCTTTTTGAAACAATAAACTTTGCAGATGAGTGAAGGTAGTTAAAATAATAGTAATGTCAAGGGAAAAATTGCCATTTTGACACCCAGTTTTTTGCCAAAAATATCCAATCCCTGGAAAACTGCAAAAGACATCTAGTGTAAGCATATAATGAGACCCTCATCTGGCTTTCCACTAACTAGCCAATAATTACTCTATTTACGTCTCGATTATCCTTCATGTTGGTGTGCACTAAAAACTGAAAAAGGTCCATTACAGGTCCACAATCTAACAGTAGACGAAAACTTCTTCCAGGTCAAGAAATGATAACACAATTCTGTTTCTAATATTATAAAATAGTTGTATTTTTATTCAGGGTTTCATTTTCCCAGTTTGGGTGGGTGGGTAGGTATGTGATACCTGGGGACAACTTCTACCATATCAGTCTAACAGTTCAGTTCTTTCTCCCACTGACTCTCTGAACATCTGTGACTGGCAATACAAATGGACAGCACTGAAACTATACAAAGAGCAGTTGGTAAACCAGAATCGGTTCTCCTGATCACAAGCATGACTGTCAATATAAACCAGCAATTGGGAATGATCAATGTCCAATTTATTGTTGCTTGATCCCCCCAAAATTTTTTCATTTATTTGTTCTTTTCTCTATCTTTGGTCAAGTGGGTGTTACTTATAATACTTGACTTTAAAAAAAAAGCACTTCTATTGACTATAAAACAGAGACACTTCAGATCAAAATAAAATCATACTTTTCTCCTCTATGTGGGTGTCCCAACCCTAGTGTCACACTAAGACAGTTTTTTTCTCAAAAAGATATAATGTTCTGGGACAGTAGAATTTGCTTGAAACATAGCAGAAACAAACGCAACAAAAATGTAGCTATGTTGAATGTTGAAAACAAAAAGATTCCATTTATTTTTAATTAATAAATTAAACAATTATTTTTTGTTAGTAACTAAATACTCTTATTGTCTTTTATGTTTTTAATTAGTTTGCTCAAAGATATAAATACATATTTTTTGGAAATAGATTATTACGTTTAAAATGTTTTTCTCATTTACAATGTTTTTTCTGTACATGAAAAGAACATGTCTACATGAAGTTTGTGTCAGACCAAGTTTGATTCATTTGTTTATTATAATCTCCACTAAAGGCATACACTTATTAATAAAGTAGATTAACTTGAAATTCTAGTCTCTTTATTAACTTAATCTAAAATTTGTTTCATGAAATCTCAGTACTTAATCAGTAAGAAATGGATTGTCAGTAGTCATGAATTAGGGAAAACATAAGTTTCAAAATAGGGTTATTATATGTATATTGTACGAGAGAGTGCTGAAAAATTATCACCTCCCAAGATTTGACTAAATCCATTCTTTGTTGAGCTTGGAACTTTTCAGCACTCCTTGTACATGCATTGCTAATGAAAGAATAGGATTTTTATTTGCATAATGTAAAATGATATATTGAAAATCAGGAAGTAAAAGTCTGTAATTTATGTTACCAAGGAATAGGGTTATTATATGGATATTATAAATCCATTGCTAAGCACTTTGATGTGTGTAATGGTTGGGAAGTTTGTCTCACTAGATCAGTTATGATTTAGTAGTGAGTGTAATTCTCAATGGGTGCTCCATACTTTTGCACTTGACCCACATGTAAGCTATGCTTTTTAAATTGCTATAAATACATTACAAATGAGTTTACTTTAGAAATGTATAAAAAAATAAAGAAATAATTTGTCAGTGATTTAGAATTAAGTCGAGCATTCACTGGCCATATGAAACTTAAAATTCTGTTCTGTTTAAGCCACTTCAGTTTGTCTACATTTTTTCTTTTACAGCTGAGTAACATAAACAATAACCTTGAAAGTAATTTTTTTTTATTACATTTTTTACTTCCTAGACTAATTGTTATGTGGCATATCCACCTATATAAAACACTGTATGCAATATCATATTTCCTGTCATATTACATGCACCTAAAATTTGGCAAGGAGTATTTCAAAAAATAATTATTATATTCAAATACTTATATTTAAATAGACTGGTCCACTCATAAAAATTAGGGAGAGTTTTTAAGGAATAATTTTAGATGAAATAATTGTAAAAAAGTCAAGGATTGATAATGTATCCATATTATAAACAGGAACTCCCGTTTTAAACAAATTAATATTTTTCAATTCTAAAATAATAAATGTTCATTTAAAGAACCCCAGAAAAATTCTAATCTACAAAAGTTATTTTGTAAAAAAAATTCTACTTTATCTTTATGAGTGGACCAGTTTATTTAAATAGTTCCCAACTGATGATTCCTCATAAAAAATGTCTTCTCCCTCTAGGATGTAAGTGATTTTTTATCACCAAAGTTTCCATTTCTTTGTTATCTGTGAATTACCATGATCTTTTGCACATTTTGGGAAAGTTAGTTTAGTGGTTTCCTATTGGCTTCTCTTTTTGAATTCAGAATTGTTCTTTTTCTAGATATACATCGAACAAAAGCAAGGCATATAAGTTTTTCCTGTTATTTAATCCATAGCTGGAAGGAGAAACGAATTCATTACTTTTCCGAGGCATTAATGCAAAAATGAATTTAACAGACTAAGCCAGAATTTGAAATTTTCTCTTTGATTCCATTTTCTCTGTTGATAACTGTTATGCTAATTCAAACATCAATAAATTCAAGAACATGGGGGTGTACTCAGAGGAGCAACACGAGCACTTCTACTTGGACATACTGGTTTTTGAATGCCACTATCATGAATCACATAATGAAAACAAGATGAGAGACTATATTTGGGGGCTAACTCATCAAAATAGTTTACAGTATAATCCTAAATCATTAAAAACTACTAACTTCTAAATGTTTTGTGGTCTTTTTTGTGTAGTCCTAGAATAAATAAATGCTACTTTTGAATCATATACTGTTTTGTTCTTACTTTTTGTGAATAAGAATATTCTTATTCACCAGTTTTTCCAATGGGAATAGGTAATATCATTATCCTGGTCACAAAAGCAAAGTTTGAAGGAAATAATAGCCATTTTTCATATCTTTTAGACATAAACAAATAGAAAATAATAACTGCTCACAGGGACAAAAATTGTGTTATGAATTGTGTGTAATACATGTGTGTGTGTATGTGTGTGTGTGTGTGTGTGTGTGTGTGTAATAACTAAGGTGAAAAAATATCACATCTGGGAAAAGGTCCTGATTGGTGTTACTTCTACCATATTCTAAATGGAAAAGAGAGAGAAAACAGGATTGTTCTATTTTTATAACTGTTAAAGAGAACCTCACTGAGGAAAGAGAGCTTAGAAAATGTAATACTCACATAACAGATTGAAGGTAAGTGTGACAGAGGAAAGTAACATGAGCGTGAGTGAATGAATGACAGAACAGGGTTTGGAAGAGATGGAAAAAAGACAAAAGTTATCAAGAGTTACAAATGACAAGAATTTGTGGTAAGCAACAATCACCAATGAACTGAAGATACACAGCCATGGAAAAAAGAATAGTCCCACCTAATGGCTTCTTTGTGAATCTGTCAAGACTAAGAGGAAGTAGCCCATAGACTCTTATAGTGATGTAATAAAAATAAATTTTTCATATTATGTTAAACTTGACAAATAAAAATCTGTAATGATTCAGTGGTGACTAGAATATTATCTATTAATTTAGGGATGGGGTAGAACAGTTTTAAATTTTAAATCCAGCATGCATGTATCCATGTATATATTTTATGAGTGTAATACTTTTCAATTGCTCAAGGCTAGATCTTCTAAGCTTTTCTGGTATGCCATCTACGAAACTTTTTTTACTATTTCACATCCTGCTGTTGTGAGGAACATATCTGTAGTCTTGTTTTGTTCTCCTTCATTTTGTCTTTCTCTCAGTTTCTTTACCCTAATCAGAACTGCAAATCACTTAATCCCCACATGCTACGGATTGTTGAGCATGGTCAGACATTTTATCGGCGATGCCATTGTTGTGAGGTGTAAATCTCGTAGAAAGTTATGTGATTTCTCCTTTCCCTGGTACCTGAGATTTGCTCTATTTGTGTGTGTATCTCATTTGCATACCATGCTACAGTCTTAATCATTTGCAGCCTTGAAAAGCTACATTCATAACCAGCATTGCTAAAAAATAAAGTCACTGTAATTTGAATCAGCCAAAAAAGTTGATCTTTGTAGGGATGCATAAACTCCTATAAATCAGTCAGTGTTTCCACATGCTGTGACTTTTGCTTTAAAAGATACCTTGCACTATGCCACTCTGCTTTCAAATCCTGCACATTGAGTGAGTAATGTTTCAGCCATGAATTTCAGACTATCAATATCTAAAAACTTGTAGCAATGTGGATTCAAATAAAACTGGCATTTCCTGATCTTGTTGTTTTCTTTACAAAAACAGCATTAAAGATCTGATACAATGCTGTCCAAAACAGGAATAAAGGTCTCTTGACATATATCAACAAACCTATCTATACTACTGGTCAGACTACTTCCAATAATTTCAGTCACAAGGAGTTTCCTAAGTACTGCAGTAATATGCTTTGTCTCTTTAGTTTGTGCCATTCCAGCTGGTTGTCATTAATAAACACAGTGGCCTGTTCTCTTTTTTTGTACCAAATGCTTTCTCAATTCTGCCTTTGTTTTTCATTAGTGAAATCATCAATGCAATTGCATATCAATCTGGTTGTAGCATCCAGACCAAGTGAAGCATATTTGACAGCGGATTAATTTTAAGGAGAACTCGTTAAAAAAGGATGAGGAGAACATAGAAATCTGCAGACAATAATGCCAACAAAGTCTTCACTTCATACACTTCTTTGATGATGTCAGATCTTTTCTAAAATCTAACAATGTGTCTAAAATAAATTTAAATATGCAACACATAATGTAGTATGGTGCATACTGACATATGCAATATGTTTCTGATAAGTTTTTCAGCTCTATTAGAGTTTTTTCGTTTTCTACCTGCAATTGCAATTTTATTGCCTTACTGCACCTTTTTATGGTTCAATCAGCAATTCATTTATTATGAATGAACTGCAGATCAAACCATAAAAAGATACAGTTTTTGCAGTGAGGTGAAAAATTTGCCTACCAATGTGACATTTTTCATGCAGTCAAGCACTATCAAGTTCAGGTGATGAAAATGGCAGTGGATATAAACTGTAGAAGGGACAGTTGCACAATATAATCATAAAGTACATGACAAAACAAAAATCATTACAATTCAAAATAAAAATAGTATCACTATATATGTATTCATTAAAGTGAACAACATTTTTTGTGTATTTTTTAATGCATATTAACAGAAACATGTCTGAATCCTATGGAAACAGCTAGTTATTTGAATGATGATATCTAAACCTAAAGCATCAAAATAATTAATTAAAAGAGTAACTCTGGATAGAGATAAAATAATGAAAGACAGTGGATTTTTTTTTATTTCACCTCAAGCAAAGCAATAAAGCCACTAAGATGTAAGGTGGATTACCAAAAGTGAGAGAATATAAAGAAAAATAAACATTATTAAGAAGAGAGAACAATAAAAGAACAGGAATTAAGAAGACAGTTGACATAGCATTTAGATTTTTTATGATCAAAGTTGAATGGAAAACCAGAAGAGTGTTTCACAAAGTGTAAAAGAAGAAACTGTTAGTATAAAATTTATGGATACATCTAGCAATTGCAATTGTAAAATGATGAGACCTTGCCACCAATCTAGTACTGAATTATTGAGAAGAAAGAAAGTAATTATACGAATTTGTTGTAGATGTTAATAAAATGTATGGAGCTTTGATGGAGTCACAATTACTGAAAGAAAGAAGAGAACAATATTGATGTGCTTGATCATCAGCAAATCCTTTTCTTAGTTTTTCTTGTTGTTATAATTAATCTTAGCAATGTCTTTATGAAATAATATTACTTGTTCTTGAAGTATATATAAAAATGGTTACATTTTCAGGACAGTGATATTCTAGTCTCTAGCTCTTGTGTTATAAACTAACTAGTGCTTAGTGTTATTTCCAAACATTTTTAAGATATGTCTTTGCAAAAGTGACATTACCAGCTGTCAATGTATTAGGTTGACCAAAAAGTTTGCTCACTTTATAAATTAGAAAATTTACCTATAAACTGAACAAACTTTTTGGACAAATAAAATATATAAATATTGTACCCTAAAAGGTTACTGCATGAGTAATCACCAAAACAAAGGTTGGGAATAATAGTATATCAACAAATATAAGACTCATATACTGCATGAAGAAGATAAACTGCTAGTGAACTAATAGTCAATATAATCACACTACTCCCCTCTTTACTCCAATAGCATCCACTTATTTAATGTGAGAGGAACATATCATTATTATATATAGGTAAGTATACAACAATAAACATTTTCAAGACACAGAATTATCGGACTATAACCTTTGTGTTATAAACTAACTAGTGTATAGATATACAGACATATAGCAGCATACAATACAACCATTTTTTGTTATGTATTTTTATCATCTTATGTGTTAGTAGTGTCATTTTGCTTAGTCTGTATTTCAGAGTATCTGATCTAAAACTAAAATAGTAGCACTCATGAGAAATTACCATCAGCATATCTATAGTCATTTATTCCGCTTAAATCACAATTGCCAACTTTTCCCAAAATGGGCCAGCATAGCCAGGCAACAATAATGCAATACTGAAAATGTTAATTGATTAGTCTAGGTGTTGCATAATTGAAAAACATTCTTTTGCTCATCATGAAATAATATTTGTTTTATAAACATTAAATATTTTGAGTGATTTAAAAAGAAAAAGGGCCAATTTTCAGAAACCAGAATTTAAATAACCAAAAACAATATTAAGCTGAAAAAAAAATTTAATCAATATTGCTAACCACAACATCTGAGAAGAATGTCAGAGAGAACAATTTTGATCTTGGAGATTGAACAATAACTATTTGACTTAAATGTTTATTGCAGAGTGAAAAAGAATCTTTTATATGCAGCTGAAACAATGAAAACTTTTGACTGATCAATCAATTCCATTAATTATAAATGCATAAAGATTTTTCATGATTGAAACAATCATGGACATTTCAAGTATGATGCTACTTTTAAGGATTTCATAGTGAAATTGATTAAAAATTTATGTTTATTCACTGAACAAGTAGCTAAAAATTACAACTTTAATTAAAAATTTAATTTTGAATTTTTTGTATTGCTAATTTTAAAATTTTTATTAAAAAATTTAAAATGAAATATTGGAAAGAAAATTCAGGTGAACTAGTGATTGAATTATTTGATTTTAAATTTGATGAGCAAACAGTTGCAACATTTTTTCTTCTTTTATTAAAATCAATATCCTTATTCTAGGATATGCGAGTAATCTAATGCATACTGTTGCAAAAAGTATAATTGGCAAGCTGAGTTCAAATTCCCGGTTAGTCTGTAGCATTCACTTTTGCAAAAATGCACTTAGAAAAGGCATTAATCCATCTTTTTTACCCCACAGATATGGGTTAAATCACTGGATAAACTTGGCTTTCTAGTCTTGGCTGGTTGCCAGTGTCAGACGATAAAAACTCTGAGTTCCAAATCATGGAGAAGGTAACAAGAAACCACTTCACTATCTTTTCCACGAATGTATGGTATGATAAATAAATACACCATTGTGCAAATTAATTGAAACAACTGCTTTAGTTTCCTTTCTTTCACCATTTGGTCAGTTTTAGACCCACTGGAGTGAGAGGATGTAATCGAATTCTGTTTTTTCCTCAGATTAGGTCATTTGCAGTGCTGTACATTAATGTCTTTTTAATCATATCACCCTGAGCAAGGCGGTAACGCCACTGATGTGCAGGGGGCTATGTAAGAGTAAAAAGATTGGAAAAGAGAAAGCTAGAAACCACATCCTAAGCAGGGAACAAGGGATGAGCCTCTTCACCTGTTCAATAGACATGGGTGGAGTGTGAACCGGGCGATAGTTTAGTCTATTTACTCCAATTGAAAAAAAAAAAAGAAAAGGAAAACGAGTGAAAAGATTGGAAAAGAGAAAACCGGAAACCACATCCTAAGCAGGGAAGAAGGGATGAGCCTCTTCACCTGTTCAATAGACGTGGGTGGAGTGTGAACCGGGCTATTTTCAGGGTGTATGATGAAATTTGTTTGGCCTTAAAAATTATTGCATCATTTATGGTTGCATCAGATTTTTATCACGTCAAGACACTATTGTCTTGACTGTCAATTAGTTGTTCTATGACTCCAAGGAAGTGAATGAAAATTGTAACACTACACAAACACACTGGCATGCCTTACAAAGAGATCATGGATATTGTTGGTGTCAGCCTTTCAATTGTCAATCATGTCATCAAGGTAAAGTAACAAACTGGATCCATCAGTCCAAAACATAAAAGAAAATGCATCCAGAAAAGAAAAACAATGCCAAGAGACAACATATACACAATCAGACAAAAATGTGAAAGATCTTAGGAAGACATTATTTGTTTTATTTCAATTAATTTGTACAAGAGAAAAATCTGTGGTGAGTTATGATTGCTTACAACCTGAAAGGACATAGTGTTTAACACTACATCCTTTCAGATTGTAAGTAATCATGACTTTCTACAAAACAAAATCTTAATTATGCTATCATTGGTTGATTTTATTTGTCTAACTTTTACTTTGAGCTATTAATATCAGTATATGATATCCATCAGTCTCAGGAACCATTAATCTGTGCACAAAGAGTTCTACATCAGTTGTTGATGGTAGTGCAACATCTGTTATGGCTATACAGACCCACACAGGAGAAAAGTCTGGATTGTAATGAATGGAGTTGCCATATTGTTTTCTTTCAAACTTCCATTTCTCCTCTCCTAGCTCAAGCCCTAAGTGTAAATCACATCTCCAACATGAGCAAACATTGGCAACATCTTCCCACATCTTGAAGTCTTTCACCCGCATGTCCTTTTTGCAGATGTTCTTGAAGTGAAGATGAGGTTACCTTCTTGTTGATGGCTAGTGCCCTGTACAAAAGGACTTTTGGAATCCTTCCATCTGGCATACAGTGTACATTTTCAAGCTAGCAGAAGGAGAAGGGCATATAAGCTAGTTAACTGGGCATGGATAAGATCTAAAACATTGCTAACCCAGATCAACTAATTTAATGCCTAGAATTCATTTCAGATAGTGAAGATGAAATTCAGCAATATCACTTATCAGTTTTGGTTGAATATTGAAAAAGCTAAGTAGAAGATGCTTAAAAAGAAAGTAAGTATGAGATTGCTACTCATGAAAACCATGACACGCATATATCTGTGAAAGAAAGAAGTTCAGTGTTTACTATTCATATTTAGTCTGATAAACATGCAGCCAAAGCTAAGAAATGGAATTTTTAATGCAGTAGATGCAATCATTTATTTTATGAATGGTTTGCAAAGTTAAAAAAATAGATCATGAGCACAAAGGTAAAGAATGTTCTAGAATAATTTAAATTTTCATAAACTAATTAATTGTAGAAACTTTTGAAGAAAAATGCAACACAAACTTCCAGAAAAATATTAGTAATGACTGAGCCAACCATAGTATATATTTTACAAGCCTGAGGAACAAAAACTAAAAGAATTGGTTTTACATCAACTTATGTAAAAGAAAGTAATGACAACCTACTTCGAGAAATTCTTCTGACTAGTCAGTCATGTCTCTTTTAAGACATGATAATCCAAGCGTGTATAATGTATGGCACTTAACTGACTGGTTTAAAAGAACATTGGTCAGTATTTAATTGTCTTTTTATTTTTGCTTGTTACAGAAAAAATCATTTTCTGAATAAAACAGAATCACTGGAGATGATTGATTCACTCATTCATTCATTTTCTATGGCCTATCAACCCTTTGCAAGTTATTTAAAACTAGAAAATATTTTTAGAATGTGAGAATTTTTTTTCACAGATAATAATGGTTTTGTGATAAAGTTTTATTAATTAACCCATAGGCACAGAGAGAAGAGGTGAATTCATATCTTCCAAGGGTATTTGCAAGTAAGAAAATATAACAAACCCAGCTGGGAATTGGAACTTGGCTCTCTGTTTAACAATTCCAAGCCATTATCCATTACACTACCCATGCATCCAAGCTTACAGCACCTCATATTCCCAAGTGGTCACCAATCTAGGTACTGACCAAGCTTGATGTTGCTTAACTTCAATGACCATACAAGAACTGGTGTTTCAACATGAGGTGGTCGTAAGCCCACTGATGATGAAATATGGATTTATTATAGGAATCCAAAAAAAAGTAAATTATGGCTAAATCAAGGAAAGCCTTCAATATCTTTTGTGTTTTGTGCAATTCAAATGGAATTCTTTATTATGAATTGGTGAAACATGGAAAAACTGTTAATAAACAATTTTCCTTGGAAAGGAAGTTGAAGGTGATTTTGTTTCATGACAATATTTGTACTCAAGTTACAAATGCATTGCAGCAAACAAGAATGAAGCTAGGATGGGAAGTTTTTCTATATGCAGTATATTCTTTAGACCTTTCACCTTCAGCCGACTACATATTTCATTTCATGCAGCACTTTTTATCTGGTCAGTGTAGGAATCTTATAGAACAACCAGCCAGTAATCAACTAGAATAGAAGTTGAGTCCAACTGTTTATTTATTGTAAACAAATTACAATTGTGGCACACGGCCAAAAAGGGAGGGGGAAACAAAACTGAGGATGGTCTTCAGTAATCTATCTTATACCTAGCTAATCTCTTTCGCGACCCAGACACACACTACAATTTTTCTCAATCACCAAAAGAACTTGTCCATCAACACTCATACTGCCGTGCACCAAAATACCACAAAGCATTCCGGGGACCTAAAAATTCCCCACAATGTACATAAAAATTTGACAATGTACAATATTTACAATAAATGCAAAAATATATAAAAATTTTCTACATGAAATGACAAAGGGGGAGGGGCATGTCACAAATCCCCAAATAAAATTTCAAACAAAAATAGCAACATAAACTTTGTGTTAGCTGGACCCAACCTACCCTCAAAACAAAGAGGTCGCTGTATTCCGCTTCAGAGGGCGAAATCAAGAAACTCTCTTTCTACAGGGAGTGGAGAGGCAAAAAAAAGAAATTGGACTGGGGAAAATATAATACTGGCTCAGACGAGATGAAACGGGACAAAAAATAATTGACAGAAACTGGGAATCTCGAACTGGACCATAACCAAAGACGAAAACCGGGGAACAGGCCAGGAATCACACTCACTCACATTAACTAGGTACACAAAAAGGGACTTACCTTAACCAAAGGGGAGGGTTCCAGAGGAATCCAACCCGATGTGACTACCAGATCTAAAAGAGAAAATCAAGGCTAGCCCCAGTCACGCGAACCAGGCTCGCCACATTTACCCACCTTTTGCTGAACTCTGTCGGTGGCAACCGTTTCCGATCAGTTCTAATCTTCATTTTGAGTTGGTACTCAAAATATCGGATTAGATCCTGATGCGAAAGACGGCCACCCCGCAAGACTTCCTCCAAACGCGTCGTCCATATCACCATTCGAGCCGTGGCCAGAAGCGACAGAAACACCATCCGTTTCACTCCGGTGTACGGGGGCGACACATTATCGCAGGCGTATGCACGATCAATGGACACAAGTTCCCGCGGCGCGATGCGAGCAGTCAACTCGCCGACACGATCCCACAACGGGCGAACGCGCGAACAATGGAAGAAGGCGTGCGCCGACGTCTCCTTTAAGCCAAGGTTGCAACATTCACAATCTGGCAAATCCGCCAGGCCCATTATGAAACGCATGTCATTGAGAGACAAGGCGTTACGAGCTAGTCGCCAGGTCAGAGAAAACTCAGAGTTGCTGAGCCAATCCGATCCTGGCGCCCAAGACCAATGAGAGCGATACTCCTCCTCCGTCATGCCGAGCTTCTCCCTCAATCGATCCTTCGCGACGCTCTCCACTAATCCCCGATAGAAGTGCCTCCTAGGCCGAGAAAGGTCACTAGACCGTGGAATGGCCCACAAGGCCCTCCGGCACTCGCGGATGAAAGCCGGTTGCTCTCAAAGCTTGCGGCAGCGCAACGAGACCGGGGGAGTGATAGTGAGGCTAGAGAACGCGTCCCTCCCTACCCCTGTAAGCAACAAGTCTTCCATTAACACACGACTGAGAAATGCCAACCTCGAGGCACGCCGGTGGCTCGCCAAGTGCGGCATTCCCAGTCCCCCCTTGACACGGACGTTGGTAACAGACACGTTTGTCGACGTGATGTCTGCGTCCTCTCCACAGAAGGGAGAATAGCAGACGCTCGATCGCCTCCTCACGCTCCTCACAAAGTGGAAGTACAGACAGCCGATAAAGGACCATGGGGAAGACGTAAGCGGCACACGCCTCCGCCAGGTCCTTTACAGAGACTCCGTCGACGCCAAGTTTCGACCGACGCGCTGACCTTTGCCTGTATATCAGACCAATTCTTCTCCAACTGCAAGTCCGGACCGAACCAAACTCCGAGGATTTTGACTGGTCCGTCCGTCCAGTCGAAGGGCCCCGGAAGGGGAATCCCCTTCCAGGCGCCTAACCGCAAGCCGGAAGACTTGTCGCGGTTAATCTTGGCCTCTGTCACCTGTTCGTACCGTTCAAGCGCCTTCTGTACCGCTCTTATGTCCCTGCGGGAGGACACAAAAGTCGTTACGTCATCGGCGTATGCGGAAACCCTGGCTTGAGCACCACCAGGGATAGCGATTCCACATAGGGCCGGACTGCACGACCTGTCTCTAAGCCGGCGAAGGAGGGGCTTCAACGCCAAAACATAGAGTAAGGACGACAGCGGGCAACCCTGTCGAACCGACCTAGACAGCGCAAACGCGCTCGACAGCTTTCCGTTCATCTGCACCACAGCCGTGGGGGAGCGATACAGGAGACCAATCCAGCAGCAGAAGTCGGTTTCGAATCCGGCAGCCTGCAGGACAGCCGCCAGGTAGCCATGGCCAACCCTATCAAATGCCTTGGACTGATCCAAATTGATCAGCGCGGCCTCATCGTCGTCTTTTACACCCTCTAGGATCGTGCGGATCAAGTGCAGGTTGCTCTGAATTGTTCGGCCCTTCACAGCGCAAGTCTGATCAGGTCCCAACAGAGACTCGGCAACTAGCTGCAAGCGATTCGTCAGGATCTTGGCCAAAATCTTTAACTCTGTGTTTAGCAGAGTTATGGGCCTGTAACCGTCTAATTCCCTCCCAACATCCTTGCCTTTTCTCAACAGCGTGACCACACCCCTGGTGAACCGACTGGGGATGGACCCCTGACGGAACCAGTTGTTGAACACAACTGTCAAGATAGGGACAAAGATGTGCGACAGCCTTAAGTACAATTCATAGGGCAAACCATCCAAACCTGGCGACTTGCCACTGCCAACTCTCTTCAAAGCCGCGTAGATTTCGTCCTCCGTAATCTCTCCCTCACAACTAGCCGCTTCAGCCGGCAAAAGCCGGGGAAAGTCAGCCAAATAGCTGTGAAACTCCTCGTCGCGGAGACCAGGCTCCTTGGTGAAGCGGCGTTCGAAATGCTGCCGAAACGCCTTGCACATGTCATCAGTCGACCTAAGGGTGTGCCCCTCCGGGTCTCGTATCTCGTGGATGTACCGGTTGCCACCTTGACGGACTTCCTCCTTGCGCAGTTCCGCGCCCATGTTCACAGCTTCGGAAGACATCTTGCTTAACTTATGTCTAATTACCTGACCCATGTAACGATCTCTAGTCGACCGCTCAAGGGCCTCCCTAGCTACGGCTATCTCTAGGGGATCCCCACCAGCCTCCGCCCGGGAAAAATTAGATCTAAGCGTCTTCACCTTGGCAGCCTTATCTAGGTTGAGCCGTTGGCTGTATTCAGTGGTGAAAGACCTAATCCTATCCTTAAGACTAGCCCACCACCTATTCCCGATGACTCCCCCAGTTAACGCCCGCTGAACTATGATAATCAGCTGGTTCCGGAAGTCCCGCCTGTCCAGTAAGGACTGGTTGAACTTCCAGTAGCCAGCCATTCTAGCCCTAAATTCTAACACCACACGGGCACATACCATTTTGTGGTCCGTGTAGCCTAACCAGTGGAACGTTGGGCATTCTAAGAAATCTATATCGGCCTCTCTCACTAACATTCTATCAAGGTAGGAAACCATCTTGGTAGAAGGCCAACTATTCGCCCACGTCCACATTTTCCCGCCCGGATGATCGACCCGGTATCTATCGACGAGACCAAATTCGTCAATCAGATCAACCAGGCTACGATCACCACTCCTCCCGCTAGAGCCCCACCCTCTATCCAATTTGGGGTCCAGGATAGCATTCCAGTCCCCAACTAGAACTAGTCGCTTGGAATCGACCAGGAAGGGCTTCACCAGACGGAAAAAGTCGACACGCTCCTCTTGATCATTGGGCGCATAAACCGCAACCAGACGAAACTTCTTGCTTTTCACTGCAACATCGGCCACGATCAACCGGCCCTCGGCACCGACATGGACAAGGTCGATCTCCGCGTCCAGGGTACGCTTGACCAGCAAAGAAACACCTTTGGCTTGCCAGTTCCCATATGCTGAATAGACGACAAAGTCGCTAGCCAGCACACAAGAATCGACGTCGCAAACAAAGTGAGTCTCTTGGATCGCGGCCACATCCACGCCGAAAGACAAGAGGTCACGAAGCAGGCAGGCCGCCTTACCCCGATCCCTCAAGCCCTTCGCATTTACACTGGCTAACTTGATAGACATCAATTAGATCTGCAATTAGAAAAGGAGAAAATTACTCGTGGTCACATACTGGATGAAAATCTCTAGCAGTTGGGACCCCGACAGATTGTCCAAGGGACCCTGTACCAATATCGGACGTAATCCGTCCGTCTTGGACAATTCCGCCGACGTCCGTAGGGTAGGTTAGTTTTAACACCCTATAAAGACAGGGATGGATTAAAACGGGGAACCTCCCTGAACAATTTTTTCGCATCTTTCTTAGCTCAAGAGTATCACTCCTACACATGGTAATGCCTTTATAGTATTTTTCGGCCTGCTCGATGTGATCCCACACCTTGAGGTTCCCCCTGTACTACGCACAAGTGTCAGTACACCGGGGGCCCCTGGAAAATTTGTGGGATCCTCCGTGGACTTCTCGTCCACCGAAGATAGTTTAAGCAAAGGCTTTAACAAAGTACGCCTTTGCGCAGACCAGTCCTTTTGTAGTTCTTTCTTGTTAACTTTTAACAAGTCTTCACCCTGGGGCAAAGATTTCTTCTTCTTACTGGGTGTGGGTGAGGTCAAGGGGGCGGATGCGGGTGAAGGGGTGGGTGATTTGTCAGACGAGGCCGGGGTTAGGGCTGTCAATTTGAAGGTTGGGGGTTGGGGGAGTTTCTGAGGGGAGGCTGGAAGGCTTTTCGCCTTTTGTGCATAAGAGTCTTTGTTTTTGATGGGAGAGACGGGTAGTGAAGAAGCTTTACTTATCGTACTCTCCCTGCTTCAACTCCTCCTTAAGACTTTGTGCGTTCCTTCTTCCTCTTCTTCTCTTCCTCTCTTTAGAGAGGACGCTCGACTGTCTGGTGTGTCGATGTCCATGTCTTGATGCTGCTGCTGCTGCTGCTTCTGCTGCTTTGCCGGTGGTTGCCGCTGCTCTTGTTGCTGCTGCTGCTTAGCCGGTGATTGTTTCCTCTGTGGGACATCTTGCTTGAGAGGAGAATTCTGCGGCTGTTTTGCGGGAGATTTTTCTGATGGCAGAGGATTTTTCTTGCCTTTTTTGCCTGCCTTTTGCCAATCGCTGTCTTCCTTGGTCGCTTCTTGGGTAGGACAGGCACCTTTGGTAGGACAGAGTTCCGTCTCTTTGGTCGTCTTCTCGCTACTGATTGGCTGAGTTGACTGGGTTTTGGGAGCCTTGGTCGGACAGTTTTTGGCAATGTGGTCTGAGGCTCCACATGCCCAACAGAACGGCCTTCTGCCCTCCACGATTACAAAGATCGACCGGCCTCTGCAGGTGATGATATTTGGAATCTCTCCAAATTCCTTCCTGGCCACCGTCACCTGCAGAGTGACATCGCCGGTCGCAAATCCTGCTTTGGAAATTACTTCCTTGACCTCCGCCACTTTGCCGAAACGGGCAAAGAACGCCCCGATATGATCGAGAGTAATATCCATGGGCACCCCGTGCAAAGTTACCCGCGTTTTGCGGGTGCCCATGTACTCCGTTTGTAATCGGAGCGTCTTTGTGTCCAAGGTGGCTCCTGCCAGCTCCTTGGCCTCCTCAGCTGACCCTAGCAAGACGTCCCACATTGCATGGCTGCGCCTAGCCACCATTTTAGCTTTGATGTGGTGGGTCTTAATTGCTTCTTCCACCACCTCCCTGCTAACTCCCATAAACTTGTGAGTTTTGGGGTCCTTGGTTAACAGAGAGATGATACGCGGCTCTATTTCCTGCAGTTTTTCGGGAACTGACAGGAGTTCTGCTCCGGAAATATATTCCGCGTACTTCTCTTTCAAAGCCTCGTAATAGGCTTCTCCCTTCTTTACGTTCCCTCCACTCCATGCCATGGTGGAGGGAACTGCTGACACTGGTAGTCCAACTGCTGCAGCTGTTGCTGCTACCGATCCTGCTGCCTTGGAGGGGCTAGGGGATTCAGGTGGCGGTATCTGCCAGTCCCCCTCCTTCTCTCCCACCCAGGCCGAGGTGGAAGAAATTGGCGACGCCTCCGCCATGGTCCTCCTGCCGACGGAGGCTTCACTCTCCACTACCGACCGCTACGCTCTCCGCCGAACATGATCCAACGAAGCGATCCCTGTACGAACACGACCCGACGTACCAATCCCCGACACGAACACGGACGACAACGAAACTTTTCGAACTCAACAGAGCTGTGGTAGACTACGCAACACAGAGAAGTTGGGTCTGACTGACCAAAAAACCACCAGTGAAAATTGGTAGGTGGTTTAAATAACAACCTGGGAGATTCCATTCTGTTACAGGCAAGTCTATTCTGTAAGCAGTGATTGGCTGATAATTTCAGTGTGTACATTGAGCTCCATAAATATTGAGCACAATATCCACCATTTGTCTTTGGGTAGGGACATGTATTCAGTTACAACCCTGTTTATTTTTGTCTGCCAACTGGACACTAGTTAGACACATCAGGAAGTTGAGTTTCACAATCTAGAATGTTCACCTTCCTACAGGGAGACAAAAGAAAACCACCATGTTGAAAGGTAAGTTATTTGACTTCTACAGTCAGCAGTTCCAAAAAATTCAAGACATTGAAAAGTTCTTCAAGAATTTATCAAACCAAGACTCAACCCATTTTTTTAATCATTTTATTTTAAGCAAGGCAATAAAGCCACTAAGATACTAAAGGTTACTGAAAGTGAAATAAAACTGAAAAATCATTACTGCGGAAAGAGAGAACTCTAAAAGAACAAGATTCAAGGTGATAGATCATGAAAATTGACATTGGATTTAAATTTTTGAAGATCATAGTGGACAGGAATGCAAGAAGCTTGAAGAAAAACTGTTAGTATAGAACTTACAGTTACACTTAGCAATTTCAACAGTAAAATGAAGAGACCTAGTTGCCAGTTAAGTACTGCATTTAAATTCATGAAATTGAGATACCAAAGAGGAAAGCTTACCATGAAAATATTTATGTCTTCATTAATTATAAACCAAGTGAGTTCACTGGATATTCCTAATTTTTTTTTCAATAATTTTTTTGGTTAAGATTTGTCAATCTTTATAGAAAATGTGCAGGGAAGTTATGTTACAGTTGTGAGAAAGTGATTGAAGCTGAGATGCCAGGTCATGACTAACAACATTGCAGATTCTTCTTTGGATTCTGTCAAGAATCTTTGGATACATGGCAGAAGCACAAAACCAGATGATATGACTTACTTATCAGGTAGCATAAAATGGTAAAAACTCAGGTAAATAATTGGAAACTTTTGTATCAACCTATTGTTTGGTTCAAACACTTCTCTGATTTTTTGAACAGGAGTAGAAGTTTATCCCTTGTTTCCTGTTTTGGATTAGATTTCCAGTTTCTTCTAAAGTATTTTCATCCTCTTTTACTATCCCTTGCATCTTGGTTGCACTATCAATTTGTTTAGGTGAATTGATTTTAAAAAATAGTTTATGACTGCTATTTGCTTTTAATATCACATGAGGAAATTGAAAATGTACTGAAAAGTTTTGTCTCAAACCACTCCCTAAAATCTGATTGTTATTTTGTCAATGTAAAGAGAATTTCTTTATATTGTAAAAAGCCAATTTGCAGGACCCTTGTGCTTCTTTTTTAATTTTGTTTCAGATCATTTATTGAATTTTGTCAATTATTATCGGATGTGGAATTTTTAAGCATTCAACTCTGAGCCACTAACAAGTTCTTTATTTTTCTGCAGAAGAAAACTTCAAATGAAAACCATGAATGCATGATACAAACATTGGATGACAAGTCATCTGTGCAGAAGTGGTGGGCCAACTTCTAGCAAGTAGATTTTTAGGCCAAATATGTAGCACTGTCAAAGAGGTTCTCAACAATGTCAATTCCTGAAATTGTTAGTCACGTTCATGATCTAATTTTGGCTGATTAACAAATCTCAACCCAAAACATTGTTTAAAACTAGATATCCAGTGAATGCACTAGGTTTATAATTAATGACCAGTTGGGTGAACATAGAAGTTGTCAGACAAGTGAATGCTAAAATATTTGAACATAGACTAGAAATTATTTTGTGTAAACATCTTCAAGTTGACTTTGCAGCATCTTCAGTGATTTAATGATAATCTTTTAGGATAACATGTCACTGTTGATATAACACAATTATACCATTATGATTTTGAGACCAAACAACAATCCATGCAGTGGTAGGGCTCAGACCTCCACAGCTCAGAAAAACTCAAAGCTCAAATGTAGGCAAGAAACATCATGGTCACACTTTTTGAGATAGGGGAGCAATTTTCATGCCTGAGTATCTTCAAAAGAGCAAAGTAGTTTATGCAAAATACTATTCTAATTTGCTGTGCTGACTAAAGGAACCATTAAAAGGAAAACAGCAAGGGAAGTTTGAGAAAGGTGTTCTCTTGTGCAAGACAAAGCCTCTGCTCATGGAGCTGGTAAGATACTTTAGTGAATTTGACATTTGAATGTGTAGAAAATCCGCTCTACTCATCAGATCTCATTCTGTTCGGCTATATCTTGTTTCCAGAGCTTAAAATGAGTTTAAAATGCAATAAATTTTTGAATGATTCAGTGACAACAGCAGCAATATTTCAATGACCAAACCTCAGAATTGTTTTAGAATGGTTGAAGATATTTGTGAAATGATATTCTAAGTGTGCTGAATTACAGGGTAAATATGTGAAATAACATGCTTCATAGCTCTAGATCATTTCTTTCTTGGTTAGACTGAAAACTTTTCAGAACTCCCTTCATAAAATTATAATAATTACAAAAAACAAATAATTTAATTGCTTTTACTTCTTGTAAAAATTGTTTGAAATGTAGACAGTTACAGTGAGAGAAAAGATTGGATACAGCGGGTATTGAAGAAAGAATAAAAGATAGTAAATGGCAATTTAAATTTTTGGAGATTGTAACTATCAAGGAAGCAAGTAAATGGAAGGGAGTTCTACAGGTGGGAAGTGTGAGAAAAGAAACTGTTGAAGTAGAAGAGGAGTTACATTTAACTATTAGTCACAGTTGGCATTTGCCTCTGCTACTATGACACTGTCAGCTCTCTGCCTCCGGGCAGAGCACTAACCCAGTTGTGGTTCTGCTGAAGGGTAGAATCATGACTGGGGAAAGATAGACAGATATTTTTGGCCTGGCTATATGGCCGGGAAGACCCACATTAAAAAGACCTTGTGTCACATCTTGCCTTAAGTGGGAAGGTGGGTAAATGCCGTTACATTTAACTATTTCAGTTGTAAAAAAGTGAGACCTAGAAGCCAATCTAGTAGCACACTTAAATTCATGTGATTGAGACACCAGGGGTTTTCCCTGCTTGTCAGAACAATTGCAATGAAAATATCACTTCAACATTGATAATATCCACTACATAAAATTGTGATCACACTGCAATTATAAAAAATATGAGTAAGAGTGAATGGTTATTGAATGATGTAAAAATTGGTTATCTGAATGTGTCCATCCTAATTTTTCCTGCTCTAATAGCTGAAATGAGGAAGACTTACAACACAAATTTGCCTGGCTAGTATCTATTTTTTTATCCATTTTCTGCTCTAAATGCCAACATATCCAGATGGCTGAGGTCAAGTTTTGTACTTTTTTTTTAAATTCAGCTTGTACAAGTCCTGTTGACATTAAAAAATTCTTTCATGGAACTGACATTGGATTGAATTCATGCCAAATTAAGTCTACTGTGTAATGAGGTCATTTGAAACTGTGTGAAAATGTCTAGGTAGTGAAAGTAATGATAGCAAATAGAAATTCCATAGGTGCTGATAACTTGGTTATTTCATTAACCCATGCTTCAGATCACCTCTCTTTCATTACTTGTATCTTCTAAGTCTTTACCTTATCCATTTCATCTATTTTTATATAAAAGTTATGCAAAATTATGCAAAAAAAACAAACACAGATGAAGAATGCAAAAATATTTACTGCTACATCCTTTCTTTTATTTTTCTTATTTTTATTTTTCTCCCCATAAAGAATTTTCTACCTCCACCTTCTCATCTTGAGTGTCATTAGACTTCTCTATAGTGTATAGAGCCAAAGCCTCAGATTCTCTCTGCCGTTGTTGTAGTCTCTGTAGCAAATAAGTTTGCCATTCCTGACTGGTTTTGAATTCAGATTTGTCCTTCTTCTAGACTAGTAGTCAACTAAGGCTCCAGTCTGCATTGTTATTTAACCTATAGCTGTAGGGAGAAAAGATGGATTCATACACCTTTTACAACAGTATTTGTGCAAAAGTGAAACCAATAAACACAGCCAGAATTTGAACTCTGCACATATACATAAAGAATTTTAATTTATTGCAACCTTAAAAACTTACATTAGAGTTGGTCTGAGCACTATCCCACATTCCTGTAATAGACACTGGAGACACTTAGCAATCTTCATTTGTAAACCCAAGCCAGAATTTAAAATGGTAACCTTAATAGTTTTTGTGTATATAAAACTGACATATATATGAATGAAGAAATTCATGTCAAAATATGTGTGTATTCCCAAATAAATTTAACAGTATGTATATGTGTGTACATATATTTGGATAAGCATGCCTCTTTGTGAGCTTGAGTGTGTGCATGTTCACAAGTAGTTACAGCTATTCAAAGTATGTGGGTGTAGAAATTTAAAAAACTGAGCACTTGAAATGGCGGATCTTGATTACAAGGTGGGAGAGAAGGAGGGAAGAAGGGAGGGGAAGACAAAGAAAACAATGTAGCCCAAGAATGGTTGATGATGAAAAAATAGTTGATTCTCTTATCTGACTACTATACATTTAAAATATTTGTGTGTGTGTATGTGTGTGTGCGTGTGTACGTATGTTTGTATAGGAGGTTGAATCATTAAGTCTATAGCTTGGCAGAAATATTAATTGAATTTTTATATGAAATTTTCACTTTATATTCTACAATTCATGTGATTAATATTTACCACAAAATTAAGTACATTAACAAGGAAAAAGATTATAGTAAAACATAGATAAATTTTTGTAAAATAAATGCTTTTGACATCATTAATCAATTAGGATGCAAACCTACTTTGGGTGTGCATGTGTATATCTTGACAATTATCTATTTTGATTAAGGAAAATTCCTGTGTTGAAAACAATAGATATTTTTCCCTGCAAGATAAAACATTTTGCACTTACCAGGAAATTTGTTGATAATTTTTTTTAAAGATGATTATTATTATTTAGTTGTGTAATGAATAGAGTGGAATTGATGAGCCAATTTTAGATACTGAGCTAGTCTGTTGCATTCACTTTCACATAAATATCCTTGGAAAGTGTCTGAATCTGTATCTTCTCCCCCACCCCAAGTTTTTGATTAGATAGCAGAGTAAAGCAGACTGGAATTTTGGGTAGCAACTAGTCTAAGAGAAGGAAAAGTTTGAAATTCCAAACTGAAGAGAAAGTAATATAAAAACTTGAATGAACATAACATTAAAAAAATGTTAGAGAACAAAATTTTACATAGAATCCTGCAAAAAGAAAATTGTGTCAAAAAGATGCTTTTATTCTTGACCACATATTATCATATACTCCCATGGTAATTTTTATTACCAATCACCTGAAAAAGGTTCATTGTGACTATGGCAATAAAGATCAGGACAGCAGTCCAAACAATGTAAAAAATGTAAGTAATTTTTATTATTTTAAAAAGTTATTTTTAGAATTTTAATACAGTTATAACATATAAAACTGAACTTATCCATATTTCTTTCTGCCATGAATAATAACTGTTTCAAATTCTTGTTTTAATTTTCCAAGGATGGGTGTTTAGTTTGTGATTATTATATTATTTTTATTTTTATTACTGAATCATCCTGATAAAATTAAAAAAGGTAGTTTGTAGTATTTTTTTATTTTATTTTATTTTATCAGAAACTCAGATAATTTCATATAGTTGGCTTTCATACTGTGGCATCACCCATTAAAATTACAGACATTCTGCACAAGGATAACTTTGTTTACCCAATGAATAATAGGGAGATACACATTCAAAATATTGAGTGTTTGTGGTTTTGCCAAAAATCTAAAATTAAAAGAATGTTTGGTTAAGAAGAGATAATCTCAACCTATTTTAGCTAATTTTTTGTGGCAAGAGCAAATGAAAAAATTAAAAGAAACATGCAAGCACAAATAAAAAAAAAATTTACTTTTATATTTCACAAATATTAGATTAATAAATATGTAAGATAGATTCAGGAGAAAAAATTGTCTTGCATGACACAGTGAACCAACTTACAAGAAGTTTGTTTTTGATCTTATAAAATTTTATGAAACAGCAACCAAATGTGTTGAACTAAGGGGTGAATATCTGAAATAGCACCCATGTTTTAGAACTTTTGAATAGCCTACTTGAGAAATCTTCAGCATTCACTCATATATATATATAATGAATAATTATTATTCACTTGTATACTTGTATGAACCTTTAAGTTCTGTTGAGAGTTCATTCTTGTTTTGATAGTTGAACTTAGAAAAATGTCTGTAACCATTTCCGTCTACTTGTTCAGGGCACTGAATTAACTGCTGGGTATGCTAATTTCAGCTCCAATGATATATTTAGTAGCACAATGTATTTAGTACAAAATGAAGGCAATGCCTTCTGACTATGAATGAAACAACTGTTGGATTTTCTGTGCAGGAATTCTGAATGTAACACTTTTTTCAATAACTATTTTATATTTTTAATATCTCAAAAGATCATGAATCAGTCTGCCATATTTGTGAAGAAAAATATTAAGAAATCCATATAAATTAAGGTTTAATAAAATAAATGAATTAGACAGATTTAAATTAAAGTGAATACATTATTAGAATATACAGGGTGTGCAAAAGTAGGTATAAATTACAGAAAAACAAAATGTATTGTATTGATTATAAAAATATATCAATAATAGATCAGTCAGTTAAGTGCCATACGTGATACACACTTGGGCAATCATGTCTCTTTTGAGACATGACTGACTGGGCAGAAGATTATCCCGCAGTAGGTTGCCATTGCTTTCTGCAGTAGACTGGTTGTCAACCAAGGCTATAGAACCCAATCTGTCCTGTTATTTAACCCATAACTGGAAGGAATAGACGGATTAATGCCTTTCCCAAGGGTATTTGTGTGTAAGTGAATGCAATGAATTCGGCTGGAATTTGAACTTGGCTCCCCGATTTCTCGTTTCAAGCCAATATCCAATGCACCACAACGCACATCAAATAATAGATAACGATCCTTAAAACAATCAAACTGTTTACCACCATTATTCCCACACTCTTCTTTACCTGCAAAATATTTATTATTATTATTATTATTTATTAGAAAATAAAAATTATAATGAATAAATTATAATAAGAGGCTCATCCCTTGTTCCCTGTTTAGGATGTGGTTTCCGGCTTTCTCTTTTCCAATTTTTTCACTATTACATAGCCCCCTGCACATCAGTGGCGTTACCGCCTTGCTTGGGGTGATATGATTAAAAAAAAATATAATAAATATTTTGAAAATAGAAATATTCAAAATAATTTTAATGAATTAAATGAATCCTAGAACTACTATGATAATAATGGTATAACATTTACTGCATACCTACTTTTGCAGCACCCTATTCTATTAATTAATCAGTTTAAGATAAAATCAAATCCTCTTTTTATTGAAAACTATTAATAAGGTATTGTATACCTTTTGAGCTGATATCTATTTAAAATAAAATTTAATCAAGTTATAAGATTATTAACTTACAAGGTTTCAGGCTTTAAGCTTGTATAGTTATTATGTTATTTTATGCTTTTTAATTAACAGATTTTCATATGGTGCTAAGCATTTTTCTGTTAAAAATTGTGTGTCTACTACTAATATGCCCAACCATGCACCAGGTATAAATAAAAAAACAATGTATGAAGTAGACAGTTTATTTCTGGAGTAACAGTCTGAGTTGAAGTAGTAAGAGGAGCCTTAAGAATCTTCATGTGTCTAGTTTGTTTCCTGTTGTACAAAAATTGTTTTTATGAGAAGAAGCTGGACTAAAAAAAAAGCCCTCAAAAATTTCTGGAGCATAAAAATTTTAAATTTTACATTTTATCTATTTTCTTCACTTTTTTACCCCTTTTTACCCCCTTGACTTTCCACAAATCATTCTCGTTTTCTCCTTCCTGTTCTTACATAAAAAAACTAACATTTTAAAAATTTAAGTAAAATATAGTTCACTAAAAAAAGAAAAAAATCTAAATTGTTTTATTTGAATTTAAGATAAATGATTTACAAAAATATTTGAAGTAATAACACCTACTGCAAATTATTCTGTAGGATTACCTTACTTTGTCTGTTAGGAGACTTCTCCTAACACCTGCTATGTGGCATTATATAAAGCAGTATGAAAGGAAAGGTCATAAACTCTCTCTCTCTCTCTCTATATATATATATATATATGGAGGAATGGCAGACTTTGAAAAAACAGTAGCTACTCACACATCTACACAGTGTTCATTCAGTAATGAATTTGAACACTCTCGGCTGCTGGCGTGTGTTTACATTGTATGTAACATGCTAAAGTCCACCTTCCTCTACCAAGCACACATAGCTCAGAGGTAGAATCGCCAACTGATGTCAATTCGGTCAGATTTCAATCCTGGCTAGAAGCAATTGGATGTCTAACTGTACTGATGAGCTCTGATACAGAGAAACAGATCTGTCTGTGGATGACTATATATATTATTCCTTGCATATAGTGTTGGATAAATTTTAAAATATATTTATGTTAGCTCTTTTAGTTGTCCTGGCAGCAAAAGCTGATTTTATTTTTTATTTTCCTTTGAGTTTCTACAGAAAGGTATTTTAAAATTCTCTTGTAGTGACTATTAAGGAATCTCCTGACTTGAACTAAGTTAAAACTTAATAAATCTTTTTTTTAAATTGAAGTAGATAGACCCTACTATCATACTTCTCCCTCTTTTGAACAGGAGTAGAGGCTCATCTTTTGTTTCCTGTTTAAGAAGGAGTTCTGGGTTTCTTTCTTCTTCTCAGGTCTTAATAGTGGTGCTGTCACAAGCTTTTGTTATGTGTGTGGATGATGCCAACATTTCTTCATTATGAGGGTACCAGGTTGGCAGTTTCCTGGTTGCTGCTTCTGACTGGTAGTTAGAAGTTCAAACTCTTGCATAGCATCTTGAGAGCTTCTCTGATCAACAGTTGAATAATATCGAAGTTTCTTGTAGTGCCATGTCGTGCATGGATGGGTCTCTCTGCAAGTGTTTCTGGTTGGCAACACTGAGGCCACATCATGCTGCAGTCTGCGTCAATTTTCTTTCTACACATGTTGCATTTGTCGACCAACTGATACTACTACTCTAAGTCTCTCTTTACCAAAAAATTTCTAATAAGGACATCACACAAAGTAAAAATTAAAACTAAACCAGCTAAACAAAAATCACCTGAACCTGTTAATCTGTGGTGGACTGGGATAAGAAATGGCTTGTAAATTTTAATGCTTCTAAAATGAAGCTGCTATTGTTTAACCACCATAGACAATTGCTCTTATCCACCATCAGCATGGATCAGGCTAGTCTTCCTGAAAGCAAAATACTGCACCTCCTCAGCTTAACTCTCTTAGCCAACCTCAAGTGGAATGACTACATTGAATCCATAGCTAAATCTGCTGCTAGGAAGGTTGATTCACTGTGTAGGGCCAAGAAGTTTTTCTCATCTTAATCCATTTTGCACATATATAAATCTACCATTCACCCATGGATTGAAAACTGCTGTCACATCTGGTCAGGTGCCCATGCTATTCATCTCAGGCCCAATAAAGAATCTGCAATGTAATTGATCCCAACATGGTAAATCAACTCCAGTCACTTTCTCACCAATGTAATGTGGCTTCCCTCTGTCTCTTCTACAAATACTTTCACGGCTTCTACTTTGATGAGCTTAGATCTCTGGTGCCCCCTCTGTATGAATTTACTTGAGCTACTAGACTAGCCACTTAGTCCCACTCTTTTACAGTGAAACTAACCAAATGTAACTGCAACTTCTACTCTATCAGCTTCTTTTCTTGCACTCCCCCCACCCTGTGGAATTCCCTTCCATATACTTGCTTCCCTGACAGCTACAATCTCCAAGAATTTAAATGCAATGTCAACTGCCATCTCTTATCTCTTTGACTTGCATCCTTTCCCTGATAACCTTTGCATCATGTTCGTCTTCCATTTCATTCTACTCTCATGTAGCTCTCTTTACACCAGTGTTCTCATCCTTCTCTTGCTCATTCTCTAACACCCGCTTTAACTTGTTCCTCTTTCTCATCATTATCCTCTTAGGTAACCCCCTGCACAACAGTGGCAGTACTGCCTTGCTTCAAGTGAAATGATTATATATATATATATATATATTGTCATCCTCAGACAGATCTGTTTCACTGTATCACAGCTCATCAGTACGGTATTGTCATCCTCAGACAGATCTGTTTCACTGTATCACAGCTCATCAGTACGGTTAGACTCCAATTGCTTTTTAACCCAGGATTGAAACCCGACCGAATTGGCGTCAGTCGGCGATTCTACCTCTGGGCTATGAATGTTCGGTAGAAGAAGGCAGACTTTTTAGCATGTATATTATCATTATATGCGCCCAATAGCCAGAGTACTCTAATTCATTTTACTGAATGAGCAATGCGTACATGCCAGAGTAGCTACTGTTTTTCAAAGTCTACCATTCTTCCAGAGTACTCAATCAGGGTATGAGAGCGTAAATATATATATAAACACTCACAGAATGCTGTATTGACAAAACACATCTCATTTCTTCTCTGGGGCACTTCTTCTCCAATGAACTATATGTCATATACAACAGAAGAAAATATATATCTTCGACAATTCATCTTTTTTATATGCCATTCCACTCAGGGCATGGGCAATTGAATTACTATTACTATAACAAAATGCAAACCCTTACATGCTAAATATTACAAATTAAATTTAAATAAATACACATCAGTAAATAATATCCTCTTTAACAATTGTCTTTCCACTATGGTCCAAGACTCATTGGTGTTCATTTTAAAGTAAAGTACATGGACCCCTCCCCTACATGTCAGAATGCCAGAATATTTGGATACATTGTAATATTTTTATATTTTTATATCTTTACATATACTTTACATTCTGTAAAATATGTTCATATTTTAAAACCCTAGAATAAGCTGATTTTAACTCTATAACATATTATCCTTTAGATATGATAACAAATGAAAAATGTGTAAGTATGTACAAAATTCTCCAGCATCTTTTTTACTACAATTAGTTAATAAAAGATAGTACATCTATTTATTAATCATTTGTACTGAACTGTTTATAAAAGGGAGGTGCATTTGGTTGTGTCAGTAATGTGAGTATATAACTACAAAATGTGTATTTTCTATCTTGAATAAATTAGTTAATAAGTCATAACAGTAACTGTGATATTTGTCAATCAAGTTAACATTCTACTTTAAATTTCTGTCATAAATGTGATATGGTAGCAGTTCTAAGACTTAAACTCGAATTGGCAGATTTGTTAAAGAAATGTTATTATCCATGTAAAAAGGAGTAATCCTGTGAGTTCATTATTCTACTGTTGATACATTATATAAACTAAACTAAAATAAAAAAAAATTTGCATTTATATAAATAGAACTGTTATGCAGTAAATAATACTTTGTAGTCTAATTATAAGCAAGATATTCCAGTTAAACATTTTCCCACTCTTGATCTTTTGAACAGGGGTAGATGTTTATTTCTTGTTTTCTGTTTAGGTTTGAGTTTCTGGTTCCTTCTAAAGTCTTTTCCTTCTAAAGTCTTTTCCTTCTCTTTCTTGCTTAAAGTTCTGTCGCTTACTCTGTAACCCTCTACTTTGAGTGGCTCTTGGGCCTTGAACAGGGTGAACATCATTGTAAGAACTGTTATTTTGTGAAATAGACTCTCACATGAATACTTCCACGAATATTACAATATTAACTTCTTCAAGTCAATGCTCAGTTGTTATCTATTCTCTTTATATGCTTCAATGAAACATTTTCAGTGAATGTTTTCAGTTTGTTTTCTCTTTTGAAGAAGAAATTTTTCTCTTTTCTTTTATCACAATAACAATTGCCAAATATCTTGAACTTTGGAGCGAATATCTGGAATAGCATCTGTTTCATGGCTTTAGGTCACTCTTCATGAAAGCATTTCAATACCCACTTATATAGAAAAATAAACAAATACCAACAGACAACCACGCCCTTTTACTTGTGGAAAAATTAAATAAAATCAAAAAATGAATAATAATGAATAATACAAAAAATTTTCCCATGATGCTAGTAGTAAAGGAAATTTGATTACCCTACTTCAAACACCTATTAGGTGATGCTGTTTAAGTTCTATAAAAAGACAAACATTTCCACCCTCTGATCTCTTTCTCCCTCTTGCTCTAAGTAACATGTAGATGAGGATGTTTTTGTTGGGGCATGTTCATTTCCCCGTTATACTGATGACTGAACTCTCTGTCTACTTTTTAATTCATAGCATTCACATATGAATTAAATCAACCTTTGTTTTGGTTGTACCAACTCAGCACCAGTATAACCATGGTTATCGTGTTTTACCTGAACTTACTTCTGAACTAGAAAAAGAAATTTTTTTCCACATTCTAATGTATAGCATTCACACGTATTTTACCAAAACCCCACTGATGAAGTAAAACAAGTTTTACTTTGGTCATTCTAACTCAGCACAATGCTTAATTGAGCTCAACCATTATAACTACTGATAAGTAAGTACAACATTTCTTTGGATGTTCTAACTCTGTGAAAGGCCGCATTATAATCACACTTATTCTTACCCTAACTTCTGGGCCAGAAAAAGAAAATGAACATATCCAAGAGACATTGAGAATTTTGTTTCTCTATAGTTTCCATTATAACAAAAATAGAATAAACAGTCAGTATTATAAACCCAAGTTTTTGTATGCTTCTTTGTTTACACCTGAATATGCACACACCTAAAAGACTCCAACACACAACCTTTAAACTATATATATTGTTGTTCCTTTTTTTTCTTACACTTGTATTCATGAAATTTATTTTAAATATTGAAATTATTTTAAAATATTTTCAATTAATTCAAAATATTACTTTGGTCTAAAGATAGAAAAAATAAAGTCTAATTGAAAATTTATAATTTATAATTTAATATTTATTCTTTACAAAAAGAGAAACTTTTTATAAGCAAATTGTATTTTTGAGAATAAGACAAAATTTAATAAATTTATTGATAAAACTTTTATGATTTTTAGTGAAACTATTATGTTATGTTATTCACCCCTTCAATTAAACTTTTATCCATTGATCTGCTTATAAAATATTTCTATAAACATTATTTCATAAACATTAAGCATTACATAAATAATGAAAGGACATATCTCAAATTCCATTCTTATTTTTACACAATTCTATTGCATTATGCATAGCAATATTCTAAATTAAATTTGTTTCGTTAAAGTACATATATGAAACTTTATTCATAAGTCATTATTTTGAAACAATACAAAAACCAAACAAAGCCAACAATGCTATCATGGACTGTGATTTGTTTATATAACAATGTCACGTGTATAAATACACACATAATATTGCCAGGTCTATTCATTTTGAATATTGGGTGACCTTGATATAACTTGATAACCAATTAGAAGCAGTTTTAATGCATGTATCTGAATACATACAATCCTATAGATTTACTCAGTCAGAAGTCAAATGTGAGTGAGTGAGTTTGTGTAATGTATGAGCTTCACATTCACAATAACTTATGTAAGGTTTTTTTTTTCATGTTCAAGATAAAGGGTGTATAATGTTTTAAGTTAAAATCTGAAAGAGATTGATATAAAATTAACAAAGAGGACACAATCATTAAGAATGAATAATATATTTTTGTGCAACTATTATAATAGATTTGATCTAAAATTGGACATTATTTTCCAAGCAACCTAATACCTATATAAATACCTAGGTGAAGAGGCTCATCCCTTGTTCCCTGTTTAGGATGTGGTTTCTGGTTTTCTCTTTTCCAATCTTTTTACTCTTATGTAGCCCCCTGCACATCAGTGGCATTATCGCCTTGCTCGGGGTGATATGATTAAAAAAGAAAAAAAAAGAAAAAAAAACTGTAGTTTATAATGTTGTGGCATATGTATCAGTGGAAGCCTAATTTTATATGCATTGTCCTGGCCATTAATATTGGGCATTGTAATTAAAACAGGGATCTCAAACTCAAGCATACAAAAGGGCTATTACATGCTGGGGGAGAGGTGCAGCAGGCTAAAAGCAAGCCCATTGACAGGGTATTACCACTGGAGAGGCCATCAACTCTAGTAGAGAGGGACATCAGCTGCAGTGGGGAGGAGCATCCACTTCAGAGGAGACCTATTGGTAGAAGTGCATTTTCTTGTATTAAAATTAGTTAGCATTGCATTCAAAGATGGTGGTGGTAGGGAAGATGTTTTTGATGTAGGTAGGGATCATCTTTCCCTAATATGAGGTGACAATTTTATTTCTTCTCATAAAAAAGAGACAAAGACATCATCACAAACAACATTTTTACCTTCTTGTCAAGTAGCTAATGAAGAATATGTGGTGGTGGTGGTGGAGAGTTCTTCCCTTCCCTGGAGAGGAACTGGAACTGACCCAGCTGATTTTAAAATTGACTGACTGTTGGTGTGTAGATCCGCTCAATACTGCTATTACAAAAAGTATGGCAGGAGCAAGGGAGAAATTTATTAAATTTGTTAACATTTGAGTAAAATCTTGATCAGGAAAGTGGTTCTCTGTGGGATGCAGTAAGATAGTCTTCAAACAGCATGCAACCCATGGGCCATGTGTTTGGGACCCCTGAATTAGAGTACTATAGGAATTAAATCCTATATATATTTTTCAACCAATAAAATCCCATCCAAAGTTTTGCTGGATAAAAATCATTACTAGAACAAATATTGCCAAAATATTTGTAGACCTACCAGTGTTATTTTTGGAAGGTTTAGAAAATGACAATAACTTCCTTCACCACTCCTGAAAATTTGAGAAAAGATTTTCACAAACCAGTGTGAAATTATTTTCTAACTAATAAAAACCTTGTATTCTAAACATTCACAGCTCTATGTGAAATTAGATTTTGGATCTTCCTTACAAATATAAAAATCGAAACATACTGCTTCTTGAGACTCAAAACAATTTTTGGAGGCCAATTTGATTGATCAGTGCATAAACACACACTCATACATACACATATAATGGAAGTGATGAGCCAGCAGCTGCAAATTAAAGCCTTGTCTATAAACTCACAAACACTTTAGGCTGACTGTCATAAAATAAGTCTCTCCACACATTTCACACTAAGAACACTTAATTAACTGATAAAACAAACTTCAGAACATGGAAAATTAAATATTTTAATGCTATTATATATTTCTGAAAAGAATATATAAATGTTGTTTTAACTGACATTCTGCTTCTACTTTTCCTCCAGAGAACAACCATTTATATGTTTCATTTAAAAGATGTGTTGTTAAATGTTTGGAATCCCTACACTCAGATAGCAACAAAAACCCGGGTAGATGAATGCTAACATCATTACTGAAATTGTTGAGGCCTTGAAGATCAAGAAGTTTTATGGCTGACATGAGGGCTGGTTGGATAATTTAGGTGCATTTACAGAGATTTTAATGATTTATTATTAAACATTTTATATAAGTTTTAAATTCTGAAAAACAATATCACTTAACCATATATTTATATTACTGATCAAGTCACAGAAAAAAAACAGCCATGCATTTTTATTGGATTTGCTATTTGCAACAGAAACATTGACATTTGTTAATAAATAAGTACTATTATCTTTTAAATCTTTTATTATAACATATGTTAAGGTGGATAAAAGTGAAAAACTTGTGTCTTACCAGTTTTTGATTGAGTATTACTAGGAAGTGCATTGTGATGTAGTGGATATCAGCTCGAAATGACAAATCGGGGAGCCGAGTTCAAATTTCAGTTGAACTCCTTGCATTCACTTACATGCAAATGCCCTTGGGAAAGGTATTAATCTGTCTCTTCCCCTCAGTTACGGGCTAAATAACAGGACAGATTGGGTTCTATTGCCTTGGCTGGCAACCAGTCTACTGCAGAAAATAATTGCAAGCTACTGCAGGATAATCTTCTGCCCAGTCAGTCATGTCTCTTTCAAGACATGATCGCCCAAGCATGTTTCACGTATGGCACTTAACTGACTGACTGATATTATAGAAAGACTTTAATTTGTTAATAATGGAATATACTTCAAAGGTAAAAATAATCAACTTTTCTTCATTTCTAAGGTAGATACTTACACGTATGGTCTTTCTCTATTTAAAATGGCTGAGGTATTTATCATAAATTACCATGAATTGAGGTATTTACCATGAATTACCATGAATTGAGGTATTTACCATAAATTACCATGAATTGAGGTATTTACCATAAATTACCATGAACTGAGGTATTTACCATGAATTTTTTTAATAACAAACCGTATTTCATTCAGCCCACTCATTAGAAAAGGTTGCTCATGTCTGTTCTAGAATGAGAAAATTCTCAAGTTTTATTCAAATAAAATAGTTTTTTAGTTCTTCAATTACCATATAATTTGCTGTGTTCTGTTTTATTATGCACATTTTCTCTCAAAAAATATCTTATTTCACATGATAATCTCTCTCTCTCTCTCTCTCTGAAATAGAGTGGGACCAAAAGTCACTCAGTACATGATATGTTAAATTCACTATGGCCTATATAATTTGATCAGGAGTCATTATACATATTTGGAAATAAGCTGATACTGAAAGCATTTATATATATCATTAGATATTTCTCATTAGCAATTTCAATATTGTTAATTTGATCAGATCAAGTTATTATGCAAAACCTCTTCCCCACAGACACAGCATCACCAGTCTATCACTACTCTATTGCTATTTTCATGGAAAATGTTCAGATGAGTTCCCTCCTTTAGTTCTACCAGTTCAGAACTTTACAGCTAGAGCATACTATGTTACTTACACAGAATTTCCTCCTTATTCCAAATGTGTTCTCACTTGTAGAACACTGTTCCAGTTTCCTGCTTTCCAGACTATTTTGATATTAATGCAATGTCAACCATTATCCTCTGTCTTCTTAATGTCTATTCTTTTATTGTTTTTTCTCTTTAATTATGCTTTCTTCTTTTCCTCATATTCTTTCACACTCAGTAACCCTTTGCATCTTAGTGAATCTATGGCCTTGCTTGGAGTGAAATGGTTTAAAAAGTGTAAGCATAAATTTACACCCAGACAGCTTTTTCTGAATATCTGATACTTTGTAAAACAGATTACTACATGGAGGCTTTCTTGATCACAATTTTGATTTTAAAAAATGCTACTCTAATTAAAAGAGAAGACAATTTACCAAGATTAAAATATTTAGAAAGTGCTTTAATCATCAGATCATCCATAGTAAATTTGTGTCCAGGCTCTTACAATTTTTCACCTTTCTTGGCAGATTTTCTATTATCACAATGGAAGATATTTAATAACAACAGTGATGAAAACATAAAAAAAAGAAAACTGATCTAAATGAAATCAGCTAGATTATATACCCAAGACACATATTAAAAAAAATTTTAAATTTTAAATTTTCAGCATTTCTCTTTCTTGCTTGTGTGCATATGTAGTTGCATAGTGGGTTATCTATTCTTTTCCTGTTTATAGTGGGGAGTCCGTTCTAGTGAAGGGTAGTTGTATATTGTTGCAGGCTAACGGAATTTGGCCTCGTTGTAGATAGCCCACTATAAGTCATAAAATGATTATAAATCAAGAAAAGTAAACTGAGTTGAAAATAACATTTTATATATACACATATCAATAAAGGTTTTTACAATTAAAGTATGGGTCCAACAGACAAAATGTTCATGGCAATAAAATGCTGAAAAGAGAATTAATGCTTAGGAATATGGGAGCGCTGTAAGTAAGGAATGTCTTTGATGTATTCGCTCCTTGGGTCAGTAAGTAGTTTTGAGACAGGGAAGAAGGAAAGGAGAGGTGAGCATAGTAAGCCGCACGACTTGGGTCAAGAGAGCTACTAATTACTCTCGTCTGTCTGGGTGTGCCTGTGTTGGTCTGTCTGTCTGGCGATGCTTTCGGTATCAGCTTTTTATTTGAACTTTTTGGATTGCAGCAGATCATTTGGGAATTCATATCTTTATTTGACTGAGCTTCCCATGGGCCAATAAATAAAATTCGCGTAGGCTCGTAAACTGGAAATTTATATTTAATTAATTTTTAGTTTTCAACTGGAACATATGCATGAACCCAGGGTGTGCACCAACAACTTTTGGTCATTTGCTTTTTTGTCGTGAGAGGGCAAACATCCAGTCTCTTACTTTTGCTCAGTCGGTATCACTACAGTTGCATCAATATAAAGATAAGCTTAATCTGATAAAGTCCTAAAGAACAAACTGCATCACACAAAAACTTTTCCACTTTGCCATATTTCTTTCCCCTAATATGTGCAGGATGTGCATTGTGGTGCAATAAATAACAGGTTGAAACGAGAAATCTGGGAGCCGCAATCGAATTCTAGTTGAATTCCTTGCATTCATTTATGCACAAATACTCTTGGGAAAGGTATTAATCCATCTCTTTCTTCCAGTCATGGGTTAACTAACAAGTCAGATTGGGTTCTATAGCCTTGGCTGGCAACCAGTCTACTGCAGAAAGTAATGGCAACCTACTGCGGGATAATTTTCTGCCCAGTCATTTATGTCTCTTTCAAAACATGATCGCCCAAGCATGTATTACATATGACACTTAACTGACTGACTTGTTATGGCAGGCTTCAGAGATTTTATAGTGTTATGGGGTATTGATTGACTTCCCTTTTGACTACATCTGATTTGTATTAATCCAACAGATCCAGATCTGGAGAGCTAGGTGGATATATGTTTGCTGTAACATCAGTAGTGTAGGGTGGGGCAATTTAAATGGTTATGCTTCCTTCTTAGCCATAAGCTGTTATTAATTCTAATTGTGTACATATTTTCTCAACCTAATAATTTTTTTTTATTCCCCTAAAAATTTAGTGTCCAAGCAATTACTTTTCTATCCCCATCCTTGCAATGCCACTAGGTGATTTGATTGTAGATATTGTAAATTATCGATTCTTTAGTCATTTTGGCCTTTATAGATGGTACAGAGTCTTGTTGATAGGGGTACAACCTTCTTTTCCTCACACTCTCTGTCAAAGGCTTTATAACCCTCTCCAACACATAATAGTCAACAGCATTGATCCTTAAGCCCTGAGGAAAGATGTAAAGAGTCATAATATTTCCTTCATTGCTCACAAATCCCAGAAACTGCTGATGGAATGTCCTTGTCTTTGCATAACCATCTGTCATTCTTTCAGTTGACCTTTTGGTCCAAAGCATTCCAGATTCTTGGTGTTTCAACTTACTCAACAAGCAGGCATTTTAAATTTGGCTACTGCTGTAGAAATCTTGTCAGTGGCTTCCAGCTATTTGTGAACTTTGACAACAAAGGATTGTGCAACTTTCAGGAAGTGAGCAATCTCTAAATCACTATGATCCGCTTTTAAGGCAACAATTACAGTGTACTTTTTCAGCTGTCAAGTTAACTTAATGTTTGTCATTATTTATCTGGAAAGAAATGATAATCAGAACAAGCTAAAAAAAGAGCTATTAAAAAATTGAGCAACCCTGTATATGTAATTATGACACTGACTGAAAGTTTTGATATAATAAAATTCTACCTGTACTATCACGGGTTATATAAATCAGCCTGTCAGTTAAGTGCTATATAGGATAGATGCTTGGGCAATCATGTCTCTTTTTTCAATCCATGACTGACAAGGTAGAAGATTTTCCCACAGTAGGTTACCATTTCTTTCTGCAGTAGACTGGTTGCAAACCAAGGCTACAGAACTCAGTCTGCCCTGTTATTTAACTCATAGCTGGAGGGATTTGATATGGATTAATACCTTTCCCAATAGTATTTGTACATAAATAAATGCAACAAATTTAATCTTCTTTTCTCAAAGGTATTCATGTGTAAGCAAATGCAATGAATTCTAGTACTAAATTAAAGGTAAAATTTTAATGAAATATTTACTGTTATGGACAAGGTACAGTATTTATATCTTATATAGTAAAAGGTACTTCTTTCATTGAGCATGAGAAAAAAAACAAGGACTAAATGAGAACAGATTGTCTTAATGATTATATAATTAAAAACAAAACAAACAAATATGGCTGACTAGTATTTTTCAGCTAATGTCCACAGCTGATTCTGTTACTAGCACCAAATGAGTATAGAAACCTAATTACAAGTTCCTAGATTAACAATTGTTGTTGTGCCCTATTTAACAAGATGGTTAATCTAGTTTCAGTGTATATATATATATATATATATATATATATATATATATATATATATATAGTAGCAATTTGGAAAACTGTGAAGTCAAAATTGCTGGCAGTCAGTGGAATACTGATAGAAAAGCATTTAAGGCCAGCAGACTTTGTAATAAAGTGCTCGATATCAAAGATAGAGCATTAATAGAATTAACAGGAGTAAAAGATTATCACTGTATATGATGTGTTATATAAAAGATTATTTTGTATATATTAACACTCTGAACTCTCTTGAACTAGAGATGTGCAAGAGTTTAAATGTAAATATCCTGCTACATATGAGAAAGAGAAAGAGCCTGAGAGAATGTAGAAATATATGTATATATACGTCTGTACGTTTGCTTTGGTTTGATTGTTTTTGTTTAGTGGCATATCAACCCAGATTAATTATTTAATGCCAAAACCTAATAATTTGTAATTAATTAAAAAAAATGACATTATCTCATGATTAAATTATAATTACTTAGTCTCATTTTTTTTACCAAATAATCTTACAAAATCAAACAAGGAGGGAAAACTTGTTTTTTCTTACAAGAAATGACATTAATCAAAACTGTTTGTTTTTATTTATTTTTTTGACAATGTATGCGATGTTTTCAATTTTACTATAAAATGTATTGATTGTCATTTTGCTTTAAAAAATGTATTGTTAATCATTTTATTATGAAATGTATTGTTGGTAATTCTACTATAAAATTGGTAATTGGCAATTTATTTTTATACAATTTATTGATGATAATTTTAGAATAAAAACATATTTTTATACTTTCTTAGTGTTCTGATTTTTGTTTTGTTGTTCACTTATAGTTATGTTATGCTTAGGGGTCAAAATGAACATTTGATTTACCCATGCCGAAAGATTTATAAAGGATTATAATGACACGGAAACACATAAGAAATTGTCATGAATAGGAAATGTTCTTACAGTAGATTAAATGATCAGACACAAAATAATACCCAATTTTTTTTAAAACAAAGTTAAAAGAGCTTGTTTCTCACAGAAGGGATATATGGTTTGAATATGTTCAAAAGTAGATAAAGAGAGACAGCTTGAAATACTTAGCTTTCATAGATTTTTGAGAGAAAATTCTTTGAAGTGTCATGTGTTTGGTTAAGGGCAGATAATATAATTGGTGAATAATTTTACTCTTGAAAGAACCTGAATGCTGTTTTCTTAGTCCTCCAAATTTGAGGGGAGTGGGTAAAGAGAGTTATTATTATTTCACACTCACTATACACTTTGCCTATAGCTGGGACCCTTACAGGTGCTACTACCCTTGGTCAAAATGAACCTTGCAATAACAGCAATTAATAGGGGATTCACATTTTGCTCTAGGTATGTTACAATGACTGCAGCATTGGATAATGTATAAAATTAATTCATCAATTCTGATTTAGGTTGAGTTTCCATTTTGTTATATACATATCTAGAGTTACGTTTTGAAAGTGCTGTCTAACTTCTTGTTAGCTCACAATTAATGACCTGGTTGTGAGCTTCTCTCATTTCTGATTAACTGGGACTATTTCTGATTGGTTGTTTGAAATATAACTTCTTGACATAGAGATTCTGAGTACACACCTGTTTTTAGAGATGGTGAAATTTTGGTCTCCTTATTTCTTTATTTTTTCTATCCCTACAACATCACAAGATAGTATTTAAACCATAACAAGCAAAATTTCTATCTCTTGTTTAATCTATCCTCAGGTGTGCAGTAAGTAAAATCTCAGGATCCTTGTTCAAGAGGTTGCTGCATAATTATCCATTGGATGCAAATAATTTCATATACTTTGTTTTCTCTTCCTTGCATTGTCATTTCATCTAATGTAAGATAATTTTTCTATAACTCTTAGCAAATGACCTTTCTACATGACATATGGACATATGGATTTCTACATGATACATGGACATATGGATTTCTACATGACACATGGACATATGGATTTCTACATGACACATGGACATATGGATTTCTACATGACACATGGACATATGGATTTCTACATGACACATGGACATATGGATTTCTACATGACATATACTATGTAAGAAATTATTCTATACATTTGTCATGCCACTTACATTTTCTACACACACTAGATGTTGACCACTCAATGACCCAAAGCAATCTGCAAAAATAAGTTTTCTACACATCAGCTCCATGCATAATACTTTTCAACCAAAACAAAATTAATAATATATTAGGACCAGTTGGAACCACTCCCACCCAAAAAACAAAATCTTAATTTTGAACCATCTAGAAACCATAACCAAAGTCAAAAAGACCTGATACAGACCCACATTTGATGTCAACCTCAACATACTAAGAGAGAGATGTTACTGATGATGACCACCACCAGCACCACCACCAAATGTCTATTTCACTTCAAATTTCACCACTATCTCTCCCAGTTGCCTTAGCAATAGCAACAGATAGAAGTTACAAGTCATTATATATTTATTATCATTCTATATATATATTATATATTTATTTATCTCTACTCAATGTCATTATATATATATATATTATATATTTATTTATCTCTACTCAATGTCCTTCTGTGTTTGACACTTGGATTTATGTTTGCTAAGGCAGAGAAAGAATTAACCTCCACAACAAGATTCTGTCTTCCAAGCTACACATTTCTGCCTCTGAAACACATTCAATGCACATACTATAGCCAACGTTTTTGTGTGAAAATATTTTAATTCAATAAAGAACAAATAGGAATTTTGTTGATTTCTTTGTATTGTTTTTTTTAATTCCATTACATAGTAATCTTTACTTGTTTAAAAAATTATTATATATATTGTGAGGGTGTGAATAATATGAGAAGTTGTTCTTGGTTTTGTTATTTTTACCTGGTTATTATATCAACAGTCCACGACATGGTAAATTAAATATTCAGGTACAATATTACATGAAAAGATGAAAAGGTTCATCCCCTTTCTCCGGTCTTAGTGTTAGTTCAGCTGGAAGCTCTTTGCAGTTACGGAGTATGGTGGCAACGTCTTTACATTCTGAGGGTACCGGGTTGGCAATTTCCTGGTTGCTGCTTCCAACTGGTAGTTAGGAGCCCGAACTCTTGCGTAGCGTCTTGAGAGGCTGCTCTGATCAACAGTTGAATAATACCGGGGTTCTTGTAGTGCCATATCGCGCATGGACGGGCGTCCCTGCATGAATGTTCGGTGGGCAACCCCAAGGCCACATTATGTTGTAGGCCGCACCAGTCTCCATCCTTCACAAGTTGCAAATGATTGACTGACTGATTCTATTCTAAGACCTCTCCTTAACTGAATCACTATGGAAAAAAGCAAACATAATAGCAAAACTAAACCAGCTCATTTGAAAACGCCCAAACCTATCTGTATCTCTTTCACTAACATACGCGGCATCCGCACCAACTTCCCTAGTGTAGATTCTTTCCTCCATAATAACTCTCCTGATATATTAGCCCTATGTGAAACTAATCTTAACCCTTCTATCCCCTCATCTGAGTTCTACGTTCCTTGCTACCTTCCCCTCTTCAGGAAGGACTCCAATGTTCATATCCATGGGCTTGGTGTCTATGTCAGTGAACAACTTCCCTTAGCTAGGGTGTCATCTTTTGAATCCCCAGATCATTCTTTCATGTGCTTCCGCCTCTCACTTCTCAGCTCGATTAGCTATCTCTTCTTTCTCTACCGCTCTCCTTCCTCCCCTGACTGTTCGTTACGTGACATCATTTCTGACAATATTGACAAAGCCATTTCTTCCCATCCCTCTGCCCATGTATTCGTGTTTGGTGACTTTAACGCCCACCACACCACCAAGTGGCTGAAGAACGCTGTCACTGACCCTGCTGGTGTCCACACCATGAACTTTTCAATCACCCAATCCCTTACGCAAGTAGTGGACTTCCCCATGCATTTCTCCGACAACCCTAACGGAAGGGACTCACTTCTAGACCTCTGCTTCACTTCCATCCCAGACTCTTGCACTACCAGACAACTCTGCCCACTCGGAAACTCTGACCACACTGTAGTGTCCGTCAATATTTCACTCCACTCCCGCCCGACCCATGAAACCCAGACAAGTAGAATATCCTACTGCTATCAAAGAGCAGACTGGGATTCGTTCCGAGACTTCCTCTGTGACATCCCTTGGAACAACGTCTTTAGTCTTCCCATCGAAGAATGTGCATCCGAGGTCTCCTCCTGGGTTAAGGCTGGCATCAATGCCTTCATCCCTGCGAGGAAATTCCAGCTTAAATCTCATTCGTCTCCATGGTTCTCACCCGCTTGCTCGGCTGCCATTGCCCACCGGAATCATTTCTTCCAACTCTATCGTAACTACGCGTCGGACCAAAACAGGCGCCTTTTCACTTCAGCTCGTAATAAGTGTAAAAGGATACTTAACGAAGCTAAGATGTTGTTTGCTGCCAGAATGAAGCAACGCATAGCATGCTCTAAATTCGGCTCTAAAGATTACTGGCGACTCTGTAAAAGAGTACTTAACAAGAGCAAGTCCACAATACCCTCGCTAATCAACAAATTTGAGGTCCTCACCTCCCCAGCAGATAAGGCTGAATGCTTTGCCCGCAGATTCTCGAACAATTCGAGTCTGGACTCGTCTGGAGTTTTGACACACGACTTCTCACCTAGAACCGAGGCACAACTGAATGATGTCCACATTACACCATTGCTTGTCTCTAAGATAATCTTAAAACTTGACCCTCACAAAACAAGCGGTGGTGACGGAATCCCAACCATAGTCTTAAAGAAATGTGCCCCTGAATTCTCCTCTGTCCTTTCTAAGCTCTACAACCTATGCCTATCTGCTTCCTGCTTTCCTACCTGTTGGAAATCTTCCTCTGTAGTTCCTATATTTAAAAACACTGGAGAACCCTCTGACCCTGCAAATTACCGCCCTATCAGCCTTCTTCCGATCTTTGGCAAAGTGTTCGAAGCCATTATCAACGCCGAGGTGGTTCAGCATCTCACAGCACACAGGCTCCTCTCGGACAAGCAATATAGTTTCTGCTTCACCAGGTCTACTGCTGATATGCTAATGACCATCACCGAGTACATATACCAGGCACTCGACAGGAATGGCGAAGCCCGAACTGTTGCATTGGATATATCTAAGGTGTTTGACAGAGTTTGGCATGCTGGCCTTCTATGTAAACTGCGGAGCTATGGTATAACTGGACATTTGTTTGAACTAATCCAGTCATTCCTCTCTAACCGCACAATGAAGGTGGTATTAAACGGACATGCCTCTCAGAACTACCATACAAACGCAGGTGTCCCCCAAGGCTCCATCTTAGGTCCTACACTCTTCTTGATATACATTAATGATCTCCCTGATTCCATAAGAGCCCAAATAGGTTTGTACGCCGATGACACCACAGTTTATTCTCGCCTCCTACAAAAATTTGGTGTAGGCGTCAAAGCTAACCTCGCAGCCGAGATTGAAAAAGACCTCCAATCCATATTGGACTGGGGTAAGAAATGGTTAGTAAATTTTAATGCTTCTAAAACGAAGCTACTCTCAATTAACCATCATCGACAATCTCACCCACCTCCCATTAGCATGGACCAGGCTTGCCTCCCAGAGAGTAAAACACTGCGCCTCCTTGGTCTGACACTTTCAGCGGACCTCAAATGGAATGACTATATCGAATCCATTGCTAAATCCGCTGCTATGAAAGTCGGTTCTCTGTGTAGGGCCCGGAAGTTTTTTCCGTCTGAATCTATCCTGCACATTTATAAATCTACCATCCGCCCGTGCATTGAATACTGCTGCCATATCTGGTTGGGTGCCCCTGCTGTTCTCCTCGGGCTTCTCGATAAGGTTCAGAGGAGGGTCTGTAATGTGATAGATACGGACTTGGCAGACCGCCTGCAGTCTCTCTCCCACGGGCGCGACGTGGCTTCCGTGTGTCTCTTCTCTAAATACTTTCACGGCTTCTGCTCCGATGAACTTAGATCACTAGTGCCCCCTAAATACGTATTTGAACGAGATACTAGATTAGCAACTAGATCCCACCCTTTTACAGTGAAATCGATAAAATGCAGCCGTAACTTCTACTCCAACAGTTTCTTTCCTCACACTTCCCGACTGTGGAACTCTCTTCCAAACGATTGCTTCCCCGACGGCTACAATCTCCAGGAGTTTAAATGTAAGGTCAATAGACACCTCCTAACACACTAACCTGCTCCCATTCTATCAAACACTCTTCCCATCTGCCCAACCCTCATCCTCGCTATCCTTACTCATCTGTCACCTTCCTCCTGACATTCCCTATGTCTAACCACTCCTTCTCTTTACCTTCCCCTATGTAGCCCCATGCGCAATAGTGGCAGTGGAATGCCTTGCTTGGGGTGAGATGATTAAAAAAAAATAAATAAATAAATAAAATATGAACATTTTTAGGTGTGGATGCAACAAGATATAACATAATGGTTTATTAAATGATTAACTTTTGAATACTCATTTAATTGCTTACATAACTGATTCATGCTATTCACAGAATATATATATATTGATTTGTATGTGTTAATGCAAAGAAAGAAATGGTCTTGGGATTATCTGTATGAAGAGACATCCTTCTTGTGAGCTCATTTAAGAAAACATGTCTTTCTGGTTCAATAGAGAGTGAAGTTTTGTATTTTTATACCAAAACTGTGTTTTTAGTGCACTATAAGAATTCTACTTCTGTTCCTTTTATTATAACCTAACAAAACAGGGGAAGCAACTCCTGCTTCTTATTTATCAATCACTACATTAAGTTTAAATAAAAATGTTATCATTGGATTTATTATTTTATATTGTTTTAATCTTTCAGTTGTAGCTATAGAAATCAGTGATTTTTATTTTTAAAATGTTATATTTAATAATTTTCTTGTTATATTTAATAATTTTTTTTTTATTCTTAGTTTACTTCATTAATGAGAAATGAGTTTAGATGTTGGCCATTCTGTAATCTTAAATAATCTTAATTAGCCCTCAGCATTTCTTGCCATAGTAATTTTTCTTTCTTTACATTTGGTAGAAAGAGTAGGAAATACACCCGTGTCTAATTAGTTCATTAATATGACCAATTTTAAGTAAACTGATATTCATAAATTAATAGTAATTATTGTAAATGCATATATGATATAACACCAATTAATATTAAATAACAACTACTAATACTGATTAAAAAAATTTTCAAGATTTTTCACAATGATTAAGCATCTAACTCAAGAGTTCTCAGATGGTAGGGAATTCTATGCCATGGTGGGTGTAAATAATGCACTCCCAGTAGCACAAATGGACTAGTATAGAGATTTAAAAAAAGAACTCCAAGTAGTTAAAAAGAGTGTCTTCCAAGTATTTCTTACAGATGCCACAGCAAGTAGCCTAAGCAAGACTTAATATTAGAACTGCTAGTAATTGAGTTATAACAATAACAATGAGCAACCAAAACTCATACAAATTATAACAGGAGTAACACAGAATTGAATCTCATATGAGTTATAACTGGAGTTACAAGGATATCAAAAATCATACTGAGTTATAACAAGCAGGAAAAATACTTGTTGCAGAATAACAGTGATGGCAAGAAATTGGAACTGCATTGGTTTCAATTATTTTTCTTTGTGTGTAGAAAAAAAGAGAAAAAACAAATATTTTTCAAAGATAGAGAAAATATTGGCTTCTGTGGTAAAATTTCAACAACAACAACAACAGTAACATCAACAGTTTTTGGAACTGCAGAAACACCAACAAAAGTTGATGGAAACAGAAAATTTTGCAACTTCTTTTACTCCCGACACTGTGGCAAATGCCATATTTGAATTTACAAGCAATTCAAAAAATTGTTTATTTTCTGCTTATTTTCAAAGATACAAGCAAATTTTCAGAGAAAAATTAAGCAACTGGGAAGATGAAAGAAAAATGAAACTTTTGTTGAGAAAGCACCAATAGAACATGAAAAATACTGTAACTTTGGACTAACAAAAAAGCCAGGAGAAATTTGTGATGAAGAAATGGAATATTCTGACAAAAATCTTTAGGGACAAAAGCTCTTTATTTAATACTCATTGGAAATGTATGAATCTGATGAAAAAATACAAAGATTTTTGTCACATATGCCAGATATGTTTAAAGGATTAATTTTCGTTCAAGTGTTAACATCAAAACAAGAGGCAAAAATACAAGCAAAAATTCTAACAAAACTTGAACTAAATAATAAACTTACACTACAGGAAACATTGGACAAGTGTTAGAGAATGAAGAAATTCAGGTAAAAGAATGTGTGGACATACAAGTGAAAGAAAAATGTGCAGAAAGGAAAATTATTTCTTGTTTCAGATGTCGAAGTTTGGATCTTGGAGACAACAGACTTATTTGGTACTGACTAGATGGAATTATTTGAGCTTTGGGATTTGCCTGTAAATGTTTATTACAAAAATGTAAGTGGACAAGCAACCAGTTTAAAAAACAGAATGAAAATTTAAATAAAAAATTGAAAAAAATGTTTTCATGATGTTCTGTCATATGAATTGTGTTGGTGTTTCAAATTCAAAGTGAAATTTCAAGTGAAAAAAAGATTCAATGCCAAGATTTAAACTGAAATTGAGTGTACTATTTGCAGCATTGGACCAACTCAGCAAAAAATTAGACAGACTTAAAAAAAAAATAGGTGTAATCAAGAAGATTAACCATTCAAAATGAAATCCAAGTCATTTCTTATTTTTGTCCAGACTCATACATATCCATCAGGTATTTTTAGTGGGAGAAATGTTTCAGGAGCCATTAAATAAAATGTCCACACCTCGCAACAAAAGTGGCGATTCCCACCACAAAGTCATATACATAGGTAATTGCAGTTAGTATCTTGAGATTTTATGATTTAAGACAAAATGTCAAGTAAGAAGTGGGTTGAAGAGCTGAATTAAGACTAAATGATGTTATAAATGCAACCCAACAATAATGCTCATTTTGATTGTCCTCTGATAACAACAAAGCTGCTTTTAAATTAATAATATAATATATTTATATCATTAAAATAACTACCTTTTTATGTTATATCAGTTCTCCTATATGACAGTGAATGCTGGAAATCTTCTCACAGATGGAAAAGAGACTTGAAGCAACAGAAATATTGCTGAGAATACCATGAACCAAATATGTGAGCAACAGCACAGTTTTAGAAAAAATGGAAACAATTATACTTAACATCAAGAAAAAATAGTTGAAATTTCTAGGGTACATAATAACGAAAGAAAACTTGGAAAATTTGATACTCACAGAACAGATTGAAGGCCAAAAGGACAGAGGAAGGCAATGAATGACCTACCTAGCAAGCTCGAGTGAATGGGTGGCAGAACAAAGTTTAAGAGAGATAACAAAAAGTCAAAATTTATTAAGAGTTACAAAAGACAGGAAAGTGTGGCAAGCCATGTTCATCAATGTCCTGAAGGGACATGGCACATAGAAGAAGACTTCTTTATATTGTAAATCTAAAGTAATTTAATCAATAAAATGTCAGAAACTTGTTACTATACAAAGTTCACATCATACAAGACAGATTTTGTTTATATTGCAAGAGAAATATTAATATTAAATCTTAATTCATTCAAAGGAATAATTAATTCAAAGGAATAACTTTAGATAATTTGGAATATTCAGGAGCATCCTAGAAAGAGCATAAATAAAACTATTTTCCACAGTTCAATCTGCCCTTTAAAAATTAAAGAGCATCAGAGTTTAAAACTCCTACAAAAATAGTTAATATACAACATGGGGTAAATATTTTTTATCATTATTTGTTACACAGTTTTACAAATAGGATCTGTTCACTACAAGGTATAATAGCTTGAGAAGAACAAAAACTGTAGTCATCTTTTCACTTTTGATGTGTTAAGCCTTTACTTATTTTGTTTAATGGTTAGTTTAACTTTAGAAGTTTCCTAATTGTTCAAATATAACCTTGTGTCAACCTTGTTGCTATAAACAAATATATGGTAGCACAAAAGAACAAGCAAATCAACAAGTACTGCTAGTAAAGTGAATGGAGAAGAAGAAAAAAAGAATTGTTAATATAAAAGTTTTTATTACTGATACCTAGGATGTGAGTGGAATATTTGTTTGATGGAAAAGTAGGAGGAAGAGTAGAGTTGGTAGGGTCTGGAGATGATGTGTTTCTTGGATTGATTGACCTAGGCCATGGGTGGCATTACTGAAAACTTCTCAGGCATCAATCGCTGGCCCATTTTGGCCATAATTTTGTTTTAGTTGTTTGTGAAAAGCTTTCTTAAAAGCAAAATGTGGTGGCTCTGTCATCTTTTTTCTTTGGTGGCAATATTTGTAATTGGCTTCTTTTATACTGTATTCTATATTTTTGGGAGATGGGTTGTTTTGTAGGATGGATGTATTGCTCAAAAACCCTGCAAAGGATGGCTTTTTTATTTTTGGTTTTGTTTTCTTAGCATTTACATCCAACTGACATGTTGAGTGAATCAGAAAGAGATCTAATTTGATATGGAGTATAACATTGTCAAATGTCCTTGTATAGTCAAAGTACAACACTAAGATCTATTTGAACTGTTAAGAAAACTTGATTTATGGGGGCGGGGGAATATTACTTAGTGCTACAAGGGATAAGAATTTGTGGAAACGTATCCAATCATTTTAAATATCTCAAGAATTGGTTGTCCAGCCTTGATGTTACTTGACAACCAGAAAGAACCTTACTTCACATGCTTGAACAGCATTCCATAAGTTACTTGGTCAACAGTGTGTGAGTTTGTGCATTGTGTGACCATCACATTAACAATGATCAAAGAAAATGTATTTCATGCTTTCACCCTGAGAACAATGACAAGCACTAAATAAGAACAAGTTGTCTTAATGAAATAGGAAATTACATTACCCATGTATGATAGCCACCCAAGTATAATCCTTATTTTGACTCCTGATGTCTGTTTTTTACTAAAACTAAAATCTATGTTGAGATACTGTGACCATGATTTGGGTGCCTCAATATGGTATAATGGTCAGCAAGTTATAACTGAGTAGTGAGTTTGATCCTCTCTGGGTGCCCCATATTCTCAGCTTTTCCCCACATCTAAGCAGCACTGTGAGCATGATTATGAAACAGCAGATAGCTAACTCAAAAGAAAACTTTATGGACTGTGAAAGGGAAGCTGGGATAATTGTGTAAGATTCTAAGTGAGCAGATCTTTTGAATAGGAAAAGAGGTTTATCTCTTGTTTTCTGTTTAGAATTGGGTTTTCAGTTCTTTCTAAGGTATGCTTCCACTCTATACTTCTAACGTCCCTGCCTTAACTCTTTTTTATTTATTTTTTCTTCTCCCCCAATAGGATTAGATAGGTTTGCCTTTCATCCAGTTTATATTCCTCCCTGGCTTTTGAACAGGAGTAAGGGTTCATCACTTATTTCCTGTTTAGGGTAGGGTTTCCAGTTCTTTCTAAGGACTGTTATATATTCTGGGAACCAACAGAATATAATTGAACATGAAAAGAATTTATTCCAATCAAAGGCAAAAAAAGAACATGTAATGGTTTCAGTCAAAGCTGGAATACATAAACAATTTTTTTTTTTCTTTTTTAATCATATCACCCCAAGCAAGGCAGTAACGCCACTGATGTGCAGGGGGCTACATAAGAGTGAAGAGATTGGAAAAGAGAAAACTGGAAACCACATCCTTAACAGGAAACAAGGGATGAGCCTCATCACCTGTTCAATAGATGTGGGTAGAGTGTGAACCGGGCGATAGTTTAGTCTATCTACTCCAATTGAAAAAAAAACAAAGTGAGAAGATTAGAAAAGAGAAAACCAGAAACCACATCCTAAACAGGAAACAAGGGATGAGCCTCTTCACCTGTTCAATAGATGTGGGTGGAGTGTGAACCGGGTGATAGTTTAGTCTATCTACTCCAATTGAAAAAAAAAAAGTGAGAAGATTAGAAAAGAGAAAACTGGAAACCGCGTCCTAAACAGGAAACAAGGGATGAGCCTCTTCACCTGTTCAATAGATGTGGGTGGAGTGTGAACCAGGCAATAGTTTAGTCTATCTACTCCAATTAAATAAACAGTGTATTGTGAAAACGATGCCAGTTTTTCAATGTCAGGAAATATAAATCATATAAATAATAGAAATAAGTTAATTGAAGTATTTGGTCAGAAGTAAATATAATTTACATTAAATTACTTCAGTTTATAAAACAATGAATAGAGAAATATGTTTTGATTGTCAGAAACAATGAAATAAACAAGCATTGCATCAGCATGTTGGAAAAAATTTGAATGATGAAATAAACGATAATGTGATTATGTCAAAAGACAATTGGTGATTAAGCCTGTCCAGGAATGACGTAATTGGATGAAGCTCAACAGAGCATGAACTTATATATAAGATTGGATTTTCCAAGTTCAAGAGAGAGACAGAGGACAGAGCAGATAGCAGACAAGCTCAGGATGTGAAGAGAACTCAAGGAAAGACAACTCTAGCTGTCACTCCCTCATATGTGCATGATTCCTCTGATTACTCCTCTATCATCCAATTGCAGAGAATAAACTAAGTGAATATATTTTTGTATACACGTCCGTTGTTATATTTTAAGCTGATCATCAACATTGGTTTGCAGGTTATACAGCCTACATCACTTTGGGATATGTTACTAGTATAGAGCATATATCAAATTGATATGGTATAACATCGGCTTCAACTCTATCCTCCTAACGTCTCCAACTGATCTCTGAAATTTTATTTGTTAATTAAATCTTGACATCTTCAAGTTTAGAATTAGCTGTTTTCTTTCCTGCATCACCCCAAGAACTTCACATATTACCCTTTCTTATGCTAATACAACACCTCACCGCACAGCATTCCTCTACCTTAAGTGGCTCTTGGGGCTTGTATTGGATGAACATTAGTAAAAAAATTATATTAAATGGTTTCATACTTTCTGAACATACAGAATATAACTATTTCCAGTTGTGTATTTTGTTTCAAATTGACCTTTTTTTTAAATGACATATAAATTAGTCTATTATAGAGGACTTGTAAATTAGATGGTTAATATATGTTTTTGTTTCTTTCTTTTCTTTTCTGCTTTATTTTTTATAGAAATTAAATTATTCTGGTTTAAGTGTTTTCATTGTCGCCTTTCCTTCTGATATCACATCATAGACCAATGACTCATCAGAGATTTTGATTATAAAGAGAAAAACTGGTTTCAAGTTTTTAAATACCTGGTTTGATGTTGTATATAGTGCTATGAAAGCAGATTTTTATAACTGTTACTAATTTTGTGAGTATCTTGAAACAGTACAATGTACCCCATACATACAAGAATTTTAAGAAACTAGTATGGTATAGTAGATGTCAAAAAACCATGATAGCAAAATAAGTTTTATGATCAAAGAAAATTAATTTTAATAGTAGGTTGGATAGCTGTCTATAATTATATGCCTCTATTATGAGGCCTTAATAAAAATGCTTCATTACTTACTGATATTCCTTATATAAAGGAATGCATGTTCTAGTTTATATACAGAGATAAATAGAACAGGAAGGGACAACTCAACATCAGTGACTGAATATCAAGACAACTCAGCACCAGAAAAAACTCTATTATAACTGAATAAAGCATTATGTAAACTATGAACTAGATTTTTGTTTTTAATTATTTTTAATAAAGTAAATCCTAAAGAAATTTATTTTTTAATAAAGTAAATTAACATATAAAAAATAAAATTCAATAAAACACACTTGCTTGTAATTATTTAAGTAAATCAAAAATGCAAAACAAAATGAAGTAGTTTTTTGTTTTTATTATTTTTAAAAACTAAATCATAATGTAATTTATTTTTTAATAAAGTAAATCAAAATTCTTATTTTTTTATATGTTATTATATGTAGAGCAAGTTTATCTCTCAGATAAATCTACTTATATGAGTTTGATTTTCCCTTGGTGCTCAGCTAATATAGACTTGTGTAAGATTAAATTGAGCAAATAATCATAGATTCAGTAATGATTCTGATCAGAAAGAAAAACTATGTTATTAAATGATAATAAACAAGGTCCATATAGAAATAAATGTGGACCTTTCAACACATTACATTCAGATGTGTTTTGCAGAACCTCCACCGATAAACTAAACATGACCATTACTTTGGTTGTTCCAACACAGTGCAAAGCTGACTTGAGTTCAACCTTTATGACCATTCTTATTATTTAGCCTAACTTGCTTCTGGACAAGAAAAAGAAAATGAACATAACCAAGAGATTTTTTTTAATCATTTCACCCCAAGCAAGGTGGGAATGCTACTAGTACACGATGGGTGTGGGGTACAGGGAGTGAAAGTGTGAAAATAAACTAGGTATAGTGGGTATTGAGGAAAGGATAAAAGATGAACAGGATTCAAGATGGAAGATGGCAATAGACATTGCATTTAAATTTTTGAAGAGTATAGTTATCAGGAAAGCAAATAAGCAGAAGGGAATTTCACAGGTGGAAAGTGCAAGAAAAAAAATTGTTAGAGTAGAAGTGGTGATTACATTTAACTATTTCAAAGGTAAATGTGTGGGACCTAGAAGCCAATCTAGTAGAACGTTTAAATTCATGTGGTCAAGGCGCTAGGAAAAAAAGCTCATCAAAGCAATTGTCATGAAAATATTTGTAGAAAAGACTGAGGGAAGGTACATCCTGTCAATAAGAAAGTGACTGAAATTGTGATGCCAAGTCAAATTACATTGCAGATTCTCAATATGAATAGCAGGAGCACCTGACCAGATATGGCAACAGCATTCAATATGGTCTGAAGTAGAAACCCAAATTTTTCTTGCTTCTATATTAAAATGCACACATCCACAATACACTAACATGCATCCTTAAATCCCATACCCGTAACCAAGCTTTAGAAAAAGTTGCAGTTCCTCTGACCATTATTTACACTATGGTTCACCCTGTACAAGACCTGGGGGCCACTCAAGTGGCATGTAAGTGGCATGGTAGGCCATAGCTGTGAAGGTCAGACCTGGTGGAACACCAAGTGATGCAGTTCATTTGAACACTTTCCATGGAAAGCAATAGAGCTTTTAGAGACTCACCTCACCTCATCCCACCTATGAGTGAGAGTTTGGAGTGTGGAAAATAACTACAAACATTCTTATAGTGTATTTTTCAAAGCCAAACTATTAAAAATATATGTTAATGCAATAATATAAAACTGGGGAGTATGGCAGACAAGAGGAATACTTCTCACAACAGTTCCTCAACTTGTAGCAGATATTAAACCTTTTTGCCAGATATGCATGTGAAAAACCCTATTCAGCTTTTGCATAAAAAAAGATGGCAAGCATGCATGCTGTGAACCTGAGAGGTTAATTCTCTATCACTTTGGGTTGACATCACAAATGCTGCAGTTGGTATATATATCAAAATCACATGATGATCACAAGTCCAATGACTCCTCAGTGTCATAGGGCAAGACCTCCTATATATTAACCTCCTATATATTAATTGGTTAATATATAGGAGGTCTTGCATGGGGGCACCACACTACTGCAGCTGCAGTAGAAGTGGTGTGTCTTGGGCAAGATAACCTGATGGAGCCCAACTCTCATTCTCCTAGATTGGTTGCCACCCAAAACTACAGAATCCAATCTGTCCTACTATTTACCTATATCTGAGTGGGAAGGTAGAAGAGATGGATTCATACCCTACCTAAGATTATTAGCACATAAGTGAATGTAATGAATTTGACTGGAATTCAAACTCAGTTCTCCAATTTATCAAGCCGCTAACCATTACTCCACTGTGCCTCCTTCACATCAAATCACATCAGTGGTTACCAAAAGCTTAGCTACATGAGTTGAATGAAAATATGAAGCAAATTTTCTTTTTTTATATCTAACTTAAAATGATGCAAACTGGTCAACTGTTGAATGATCAATACTTAATTGTACAAACTCTAGAATTGTTCTGTGTGAATCCACTTTAATAATAACTCTTGGTTGTTGTCAAAGCACCCTTCCCTGCTAATAAAAAATAGTGTTTAACAGTATGTTCACTAATGGTCCCCTGGTCAAATGCTTGGTTAATACTGTGAGGAGTTATTGCTACATTAATACTGAATATGCTTTATATATATATTGACAGCCTAAAATAAATAGTGAAAACCAAATGATTATCATAAAACAAAATGCCAAGGTAGAACATTTACAATTATTTCTTGAATACTTTGTGAAAAATTATTTTTCTAATTTAAAAAAAAAATGAATAAAATAACTAAATCTATTATTCTCTCAGAAAGATCAGTTCTTAAACACCTTGAGGTTGGATATTTCTTTACACATTTTCTCCCCAGGTGAGATTTGGGAGAAAAAGTTTTAATAGAAAACAGAAACGTCACTTTTTTTCATTGAGATTCCAACAAACTAATAATGTCACTGTGTCACATATTGATAAAATACCTCATCATCTACTCTTTTAAATCATTGCTTTCACTGCTTTCATCACCAAATACAAGCTGTTGTGAATTGCTGTCTGATTTACTGCCAGTATAAAAAGACTAGAATTTTAAAAAACATATTTCAAATTTCCTCAAAAGAATATACATGACATTTCTTCAGATGTATTGAAATTTTTAAATACCAGTATGTTCTTTACAAGGTGCTGTCCAAATTATATTTACCAGCAGTAGGCATACATTTTTCTACCTTGTCAAAATATACAAAAATTGAGTTTGTTATTAAGGCATGAAAATTAAACTGTACCATTTTCACTCCATCACAAGCAGTTATTGACCTTATCAATATGTGATATTACATCAATGAAATGCAGGTATACCATCAATTTTCTGGGAACCAATAGTTTGGCATCTCTTTTAAATTAAAATTATGAACAAGTATTTCAATTTCAAGCAATTGCCAAACAAAGAAAATGTACCTTCCAACAGGAATAAAATCTGTCTTGCATTTTCATTCTGAGAAAATAGGTATGCTTTTATCATTATTCTGCAGAATCGTGACAAAGCAATCTTATTTAAGAAATGCACATTTCTTGTTGGGATCACTGGAAGTCTATATATTTGCTAATTTTATTTTCATGCCCAAAGCAAAAAGAAAGTCATTTTTAAGTAATTAATGGATTTTTAGTCACACATTATTTTCTATTACTAGAAATGTTATAGATGGTCTTTTTTAAACAGTTAAATTAAAGTTTTAAAAAAGTGGTGGTATCTACTCAAACATAATGTTTATAGTCATAAGGAATAATGTCAGATTATAAAATCCATCAATTATTTGTATGTATGTATGTATGACAGGAATGTGTGTATAACATGAATCTGTGTATGACATGGCAGCTGCTGGAAAAGTTATCTTGAATTAAAATATTTCTGCTATAAAAATTGCCTTAAGCAGATTGGTTTTATAAAGCTGATGTTTATAAAACATGCGTATGGTAGCACAGGAAAACAAAAGAAACAACGGTATCACCAGGAAAGCGAAATGAAAAGAAGACAAGAAGTGTAAATATAAAATTCTTTTGTATTACTGATACTGATAATGTGAGCAGAATTTCACTAAATGTAGGTGAAAGAGGTGTCTTTGAAAGAAGAGTACTGTTGGTAAAGCCTGGAGTTAATGTGTTTGTAGTATCAGTTAGCCAAGGTCACAGTGGAGATGTTGAAAGAGGCCAAAAGTGGATTAGTAGAGCTGGAAGTTCACCATCAATCTGTCTCAGTTGTTTATGAGATGATTTCTTAAAGCAAATATGGCAGCTTCCAGACTCTTTTTTTATGATTTTTCTTTGGTGGCAACATTTGTGACTGGTTTCTTTTTATGTTGCGTTTATGTTATTTTTGTTTTAAGGGATTTGTTTTGTGGGACAGATGCAAAGAAGATGATTTTTTCATTTTTAGTTTTGCTTTCTTAGCATTCATATTTGGTTGACTTTTTGAGTGAATCAGAAAGAAATCTAATTTAAAGCAGAGACACTGAGAATAAGAGAAATATTTTCAGAAAGGCAGGATGATGACAGAACTGGAGTTGTATTTTCATTCTAGTAAATGTTTAAGAACAATGAAAATTGCAGATTCAAAAGTTAGTAAGTTGATTAAAGTACCTGCAGTGTCTGCTTTAAAGAAAATGAACTACTGAGAATTGTTGTGGATATTTAAATAATTATACATTCTAGAGATGATCCCAAAAAAAGAACTCTGATGTACTATCCATTGACTCTTCTTCTTTTATGTACCTGGTCCCTTCAGGACATGGGCGATCATAGCCTGCTACAATTTCTTGTTCATTGTGGCTCTTAATATATTTTATCTTCTCACTATATCTCTTAATCCCTATTCTGTCAACCATTTACACAAGTTCATTAGGGAGGTCATGCACTGTTTTTCTCTGTCACTCTTGCCTCCAATATGTCATGTGAGTGTCAAATTTTCCAAGCTTTCTTTCCCTATTGTGCTCTAGAAATTTCAACTGTCTCTTTCTGGTGTTAAGTGTCCGTTTTGTTTCCAGTTTCTCTAAAATCTCATTATTGTTTACATTGCTTACCTTGTTATTCTCAGCATCCTTCTACAAAACAGTTCTGTTGCCGCAAGTCTTTTCATCATCTATGAGGAGATTGTCTAGCATTTATAGTGGGTTGCTAATCTATTCTTTTTCTAGTTGTAGTGGGATTCCATTCTAGTGAAGAGTAGTTGTATACCATTGCAGGTTAATGGAATTTGGCCTTGTTGTAGATAGCCCACCATAAATCATAAAATGATTATAAAATCAAGAAAAGCAAATTGAGTTGAAAGTAACATTTTTATATAAACACATATCAATTAATGTTTTACAATTAAAGCAATACTTGAATATAGATCCAACAGAGGTTAAAATGTTCATGGCAAATAATAAGCTGAAAGAGATTTAAGGTTTAGGAATGTGGGGAGTGTGTAAGTGAGGAATGTCTTTGATGTAGTCACTCCTTAAGTCAGTAAATAGTTTTGAGACAGGGGAGGAGGAAAGGAAAGAGGCAAGCATAGTAGCCACTTGACTTAGGTCAAGGGGATATTGATTACACTCTTCTCCTCAAGTTCTGCCTGCTGGTGTCTGTCTGTGTCCGCATTTTATATCTGCTTTTTGGATCACAGCAGCTCGTTTGGGATTTCACACTTGTATTTGATTCTGGGCTTCCCATTGGCTGATAAATAAAATTCGCGTAGGCTCGCGAAATGAAAATTTAATATTTGATTAATTTTTATTTTTCAACCGGAACATCTGTGCGAGGCCAGCTGTGCATGGATGACTTTTGGTCATTTGCCTTTTTTGTCGTGAGAGAGCAAACATCTGGTCCATCGCTTTTGCTCGGTCAGTATCACCACACATTCACTGCCATATAGGAGGACGGATATTACATAATAGTACACTTTTCTTTGTTTCTAACAAAATTTTCCTGATTCTTAATACATTGGTTAGCTTTTAGAAAGCATCTTTCACTATCCCAATGCATCTGTGGATTTCAGTGTCACATTTTCTGTCCTCTGTTCAAAAACTTCCTAGATATTTAAAATTTTTGTACTTGCTTGATTTTGGTATCTCTAATTTGTTGTTTGCATTTTGGGCTGTTCTTTTTGCTGACAACCATACATTCTGTTTTCCTACAGTTGATATTTAGTCCTTTCTTCTCTCTTTCTTTTATTTGGTCTCTTCCTCTCATTGACAACCATACATTCTGTCTTTTTACAATTGATGTTGAGATTTTTTTCTTGAATTCCTTTACTATTTTTGGTAGGAGTTCCTGTATTTTCCCTTCTGTGTCTGCTACTAACACTGTGTCATCTGCATATTTAATTTCATTAAGATTTTAGCCACCAATAATGATTCATGGTAGTGTTACGAGGATGCATTTATATATAAAAATAATATTAATAATGTCTAAAATGTTGTAGTAATGGATTCATTTGAGTCCTACTTGTTAATACAAAAAAGTTTTAATTCATGAAGTAGTTGTAAAAATAAGGAAATTAGAAATAGAACGTTTGGAAGATGCTAGAATGTCCGTGAAAATTTGAGTAAAATCTAGAGAATTCTAAAGGATTCTAGAATATGCAAATTAAATGTTGGCCCCTATAAAAATAGGTTTTGGGAAGAGAGTAGTTAGTTGTTAACAGGATTTGCTGACATTATCAACTCCAACTTTGATTCAAGGATTTATATCCAGCCGAAAGAATCTCTAAGAAAAGTTGCTGACCAACTGAAACCTGAAAGAGAACCTCATGGAACTATATGGGTAAATAGATATTTTTGACTTTTTCATTGAGCATACTGGAAATTATTCTTTATATACACATTTCTAAAAAGTATAGCACTTAAAACTACTTCGAAGTGAATTGGGTAGAAATTCTGACCCTTCCTTCCTCTTCATAAAACTTCACCTGCCAGTACTAAACTCTGTTTTTCTTTTCAAATGCAAAAACTGTATATTTGTAAATATTTTTATTTAATGTTTTGGTAAATTAAATATTTGTTTGTGATTTATCTCTGAGTTTTGGTTAATCATTTTTTTTCTTTTTGTTACAAATAACACATAACAGTAGAAATTCTAATTCTCTCAGAATCACTTCACTCTAGATTGCACAAGTCCAGTGAAAAGACACATCCTTGTCTTGCATCCCTTCCTAATTTTGTATATTTACTAAATTTATTTTCTATCTGCATATTGTTAATTTGTTCCCAGTCTAAGTTCTGGATTACTCTAATATCCTTCTACAATATATCAAGCTTACCTACCAGTTCTTTCTGAAGTACTTTATCAAATTATTTTGCATAATCTATAAAATATAGCTATACATAAGGGCAAAATCTCTTCCCCCCACCCCTTCAATCAATTTGAGGTATTAACATCTTCTGCTGATAAAGCTAAATGCTTTGCCTATGAATTCTTCCCAAACTCTACTCTTGACTCATTCAGAATATACTTGATATTAGAATCCTTGTTGAGTGATATGCATATAACCCTTCCATGCTTTTATGCTATCATCTCTGTAATAGTCATTAAGAAGTGTGCTCCTGAACTGGCTCCTGTAATCTCTAAACTGTATAACAAATGCCTCACTGCCTCATGCTTTCCTGTCTGCTGTCATGTTGTTTCAGTTTTTAAAAACTCTGATTGGCCATCCAACCCTTTTAACTATTTGCAAGCTACCTCTTTTTGTGAAACTCCTAGAGGTTTTTATCAGTGCTGAATTGGTTTATCATCTCTCATTGCAGGGCCTTTTCTCAGACAAGCAATACGACTTTGTTTTTACAGGTCAACTACTGATGTACTGACAATAATTGCAGAAAGAGTCTATCATGCTCTAGAGAAAAATGATGAAGCCTGATCTGTAGCATTTGACATCTTGAAAGCCTTTGACAGGGTCTGGCATACAGATATTCTCCACAAACTGAAAAGTTACAGTGTCTCTGGACACATTTATGAGCTGATCCATCACTTCCTATCAAATTGTGAAATGAAGCTTATACTGAACGGCCACTAGTTTAGATTCTTTCATACTAAGGTGGGTATTTCTCAGGGCTCCATCCTTGGTCCTGTGCTGTTTTTAATTTTCCTTAATGATCTTTCTGATGTCATCAGCTCTCTACTTGGCATGTATGCTGGTGACACAACCATTTACTCCCACCTCAGTAGTAAGGCTGGTCAGTCTGACAAGGTCAAAATGGTAGCTGATGCCCAAAATAACCTCAAAATCATCATTAACAAGGATAAAAGAATGGTTTGTCACTTTTAGCACCTCTAAAACTAAAATTCACTCCATTAATCCTCTGCTTCCTTCCATTGACATGGCTGACGCTAAATTCCAGGAAAATGACTAATTGCACCTTGTCAGGCTAACATTCTCAGCTGATATGAAGAGGAAAGAATATATTGAATCCATTGATAAAAATGTCAGTTCACAGTGTTGAACAAGACATTTTTCTCTCCAGAATTTATCTTACATATGTATAAGTCTACCATTCATCTATGCTTAGAATATTGCTGCCACATATGGTCCAGTGCTATTTGATATTTACTTTGAGTTCTTTGAAAAAAGAATCTGCAATATTGTTGGTTCTGATCTGGAGACTCAGCTTCAGTCACTTACCCACCACCATAAGGTTACTTCTCCATTCTTTTTTTATAAATACTTTCATGGTAATTACTTGGATGAGCTCTTCACTCTGGTATCTAGTCTTACTAGACTAGAGTGTGTGTGTGTGTGTGTGTGTGTGTGTGTGTGTGTGTGTGTGTGTGTGTGTGCGCACACTAATTCTTAAACATCAAGAATGGGTCAGTATTTGAGAATAATTATGTTTAAAAACTTCATGGGTTTTTTTCTAATATAATAAACAAATTGCCATAAAAAGGAAGTAATGAGAGACTAAAATAATTATAAATAATAATGACCAGTGTAATATTTTCTATATGTTTCTTTGCGTCTCTCTCTATTACTTCTTTCAGAGTATAGCAGATATAAAAAATTATCAATTTTAATTCCCTTTTAATTATCATCATATATCCTAATTGCATAATAATTAAAAGTTTGACCTTTTCTCCACATCTCTTGGTCTCTCTCTCCATAACTTCTTTCATGCTAAATAAAATGTTAAGGCGTTCATGCAAAAAATGACTACATTTTAACAGAGTCTTTGTGAAATAGTCATAAAATCAGTGAGCAATGATAATGTTATCTTCTGCTGCAAATAGATCCTTTTTTTTTTATTCACTCTGCATGTCAGCTAGATGTGAACACCAAAAAGGCAAAACATAAAATAAAAATGTCATTTTCTGCACATGGGCTCTGAGCATCACATTTGGTCCACAAAACAAATCCCCACAATGAAAATAGTACAATAGCCATCTGCCAACATACAGACACCCTGTCGCTGTCACTACCATAACTGTTTCTCTCATCACAACTGTGACCTTGCCTGAGCTTCACTAATCTCACCTAACTCTTCATACATGGAGTGTTGAAGACAGTTCAGTTTCACATTACCAAGCTCCCAATACCAACCACTGTGATTAATAACACCTTAATGTTGTCACCACCCAGCTCCAGGAATCCCTTGTCATTGTCACTGCAACCCTGTTTGTTGCTATCACATCTAACCCAAATCCAACTGAAACATTCCTCTCAGCCCAATACAGGCCTCCCTCACCATCACCACTATCACCCCATTTCATTGACACCACATTCGACCCAAATCCAACAGAGGTCTCTAATTTGATCAATGTTCACCAGCTACACCTAATCTCTTGCCAGCACCTCTATAACCTCAGCATAAAAAATGCCCTAATATGAATAAACCCATCCTCATGACCTTGATTGATCAAAATGCCAACCCAGCTTACCAGGAAGTTCAGCTTCAATATCTCAGCATCACATGACCACCAGTCCATCAACACTATCACAGATCTCGATTTCAACATTAAAGAAAGGCACACATCAAACATCCACTCATGACCCTGATAGCTTAGCTAAATTAACCCATGAAACCAATCAACTTCCAGAACTACCAACAGCACTCTTACATCTAATTACTTTCCTGTCAATCAGCAACCAAAAAAAAAAAAAAAATGACATATTAACAACTTTTGCTGATTTTCTAACTAGGTATAAATATGTCATTGTATATTTCACAAATACACTGATGGGAATTTAAATCTTGTTATTCCCTTCCTTTGCATTCAAATGCTCATTATAACTATAAGAAAAGCTGAAACTCAACTTATATGTACCAGGTGTAAATTAAGTTGTTGCTAAAATATGATTATTTCACTACCATCAAATATTTCAGTTATATATGAGGTCTTCAGTACAAGAAGGTACTTTCCAGCATGTATAAGAAAATTAGTTAAGGGTAAGTGTTTGTATGTGAAAGTAAATGCTTTAAACTTAAAAAAAAAAAAGAAAAAAAAGAGTGGTTTACCTCAAATAGATCAAAAAGTTATGGTATTTTGAAATTCGACAAACAGTAAAGACAATTTTTGTTTTTTTTGTGGCAAAAAGTACCTTCTTATTCAAAATATCTCATATGTAATCATTACAAAGAGTAACAATTTTGATATATCTATTTATTTAATGAACAGTGTGATATTTTCAATTTGTTTCTTTCTTTATAACTTATACGTCAGACTAAAACAAATAGATATGCGAAACTGATAAGTGAATAGTTATACCCTGATTCAAGCATCCAACATAGAGATAAGCAAGCAATTGACTTATCCCCAATGCCAACACTTTGCAGTAAAATTAACTTGTAAATACTAAGTTAGAAATAACACATGGGTACTACACACTGATCCTAGGCAGATGACTGGGAAGCAATGGTATTATGTTTAGATTTTGGTTGGATGGGAGAACAAATAAAAATGGCAATAAACAGTCTGTAAGATAGAAAGAAAATAAGAAATGATCTGTACTGATAAGATTCTTTGTATTGCCAATGTAGACAATGTGAGTAGATTGTCTCTTTGAGGACAATAGAAGTGACCTGGAGGATGAGCAGAGATGGTAGGGCCTGGATTTGATGCATTTGCTGGGTTGGTTGATCAAGGTCACTGGTGGTAACATTGACAGCTTTTCTGGTTGCCACAACTCTGTTACAGTGTTATGAACAACATTCTTAAAATCAAACATGATGGATCATGACATTTTTTTTTTCAATATTTTTTTTTGTTGGCAATGTTAATGATGGACTATTTATATATTTTTTGAGGATATTTGTTTTGTGAGCTGGGTGTGATGCTCAGAACCTCAGTGCAGAGACTGATTTTTTTTTTTTATTTATGCTTTCTTTTATAGTGTTAATCAGAAATTGATTTAACAGTACTTATCTACCTCCCCTCAAGGATAGGATGTAACACAATATAATTTTTAATGTGAAGTGTTCATACACATAGAATTGCTGTAAAAAAAAAAAATTGCTGTGTCCCCACAACAACTGTCATGCTGGCTTTAGTATTTTACCAACTGTGACATTTTTAATGTGGTGTACCATTATTCAATCCAAAAATCCTCCAGTTCCCACAACCACTGTCACTCTGGCATCAATATTTCACCAATCCTTCTTAGTGTAATGAGGAAGATGCTGTTACAAGTTTGGCATCCCCAGGATCAGGCTTCTTCTCCATTGTTTAAAGTGAACAGATACTACTATACTTTTTTTTCCACACTTCCCACCTGTGGGACTCCCTTCCGTATATTTGCTTTCCTGATAGTTTAAGTGCAATGTTAATTGTCATCTTTCATCTCCCTGATTCCCATCTTTCTCTTATCCTTTCTCCAATACCCTACTGTATCTTGATCCTCTTTCTTCTTGTTTTCCTCTCATGTAACCTCCTGAATACCATTGGCAGTACTGCCTTGTTTAGGGTGAAATAATTATAAACAAAAACATTTCAAGATCTTTGTGTCATATTTTATCAAATGCTTTTGTGTAATCTATGAAACAGAAGTATAGGTCTTACAACATCTGTCTTTTATGCTGTAATAATATTCTACTCATAAAGATAGCATTTCTTGTTCTGGTGTCCTTACAAAGCCATACTGTTCTTGCCCTATTTCCAATCTAATTCTGATATGAGCTCTACTCATTAGAATATCTATGATCATTTTAGTTATGTAGCACATTAAGTTGATTGTCCATTTATTAACACTCAGCTTTTTTTTTTATCATGATGGCTTCCAGTGGCTTTGTTAGAGATTCAGTCTCACAGGGAAATTCTCAACTGACATTAACTTAGAAGTCAAAATAGGGGGATAATATTTTTAACTAATTTTGTAGGCAGTAAAATTATAGTTCTTTTCAAAGTTCTCAGACAAGTTTTTTTTTTAGTGTCATAGGTTTCAGCCACAAGAATCTTAAAGCTAAAACGTATACTCATACTCATACATGTTAAGTGTAACAAAAGAAAAAAATGAATTAACCAAAACTCAAAGTTAAATCACAGATAAATATTTAATTTTCAAAAACATTAAATAAAAATATTTACAAATATACAGTTTTTGCATTCAAATAGAAATCAGAGTTTACTACTGGCAGAGTGACAGGTAAGTGTTACAAAGAGGAAGGAAGGTGTCAAATATCTTTACCCAGTTAAGACAGCAAAGAAGTTTAAGTACTATACTTTTAGGAAATCCTCAAATGTGTATATAAAGAATAATTATTACTTTGGTCAATGAAAGTGTCAAAAATATCTATTTACCCTTTTAGTTCCATGAGGTACTCATTCAGGTTTTAGCTGGTCAGCAACTTTTCTTAGAGATTCTTTCAGCTGGATGCACAGATCCACAAATTGGGCCGGAGTTGATAATGTCAGCAAATCCATTTAACAATTAACTACTCTCTTCCCAAAACCTATTTTTATAGGGGCTAACACCTAATTTGCATATTTCTAGAACATTTCAAATTCTCTCGACTTTACTGGAATTTTCTAGAACCTTCCAAAACGTTTTATTCCTAATTTCTCTATTTAATAACTACTTTCTGAATTAAAACTTTTTTGTAATAACAAGTAGAACTCAATAGAATCCCTTATTACAACTTTTTAGACATGATTATTACTATTTTTATATATAAATGCATCCTCATAACAACATGATGATGCTTCTTTATATTCTGCAAAGTCACCAATTTAATGTTCAATCCTTAGTATTTCTAGATATTCATTCAATAAAAAAATAACATGATTTATGATTAAAAGTCAGATATATAAGAATATACACTAACAATGTTCAAGCAAATATCTTTTGGTATAAGAAAAATGGTTGTGAGTAATATTGAAGTCAAAACAGTAAAAAAGTTAACAAAAGCAATGAAAGAAAGACTAATAAAAATTCTAGAATGCAAAGGTGCATGTATTAACATGTAATATAATAAAATTAATTATTCGAGTATATATGATGTTGTGGTAATCATATATATATTCCTATGACCTATATATTTTAGATTTATTGATAATTAAAATTTATATTGCATTTAGTTTGTTGACATAATGAAACCTAACCTCCACCCAAAAAAAACAAACAGGTTATTATCAATATTTTTAATAATGAGAGAATATTATAATCTAGAATTCAGCTGATCTATTGTTCATATAAATATTCTGAAATACATTAGCCCTGGATATGACAATAAATTACATCCAGTAGTATAGGAGATTGGAGGTTTTGAGGAGTGTGGAACCACCTCTTAATAGTTGTTGTTTGCAGGTCCACCCTGATCCAAGATGATAACTGTTAGGATTCCAGCTAAGGGTAAATAGGGAACCCCCCCCCAAATAAAAACAAAACACTATGAAAGTATAAAAATACATATTTATAGTAAAATGACCAACAATACAATGTTAAAGCAAAATTACCAAAAATAAATTTTATAGTAGAATTACCAACATTTTATTTGTAGTTGAAGCTATCATTCAACCATGACAGTGCTTGAATATATTAAGTTCGATATTAAGTGAATCTAGGCAGCTTTCAAGCTTCACCACTAATTTTGGTTCAGTAGAAAAAAGTTACATCAAAATATGTGAAGTCCGAAAAGAGAGACTAACTACAAAAGTACATAAGTGAGTGACTAACTCTTCTAATAATAAATCTTATTCTTTATAACTTTGTTCTGTTTAATATTTTTGTATGCGATTTTCAACATTTAAATTCTGATGATATCTTTTATCCTTTTGTCAATCAAACTTTGCTTATCACTTATCATTTTATTGGAATTGATTATCAGAATAAAATTTATATTAAATTAATTGCAATGCCTGGAAAAATCATGGATTACATGGAAAAATGTGTGCATGAAAAGTAAGATTCTTAAGATTATATTAAACCTGGAAAAGAACAGGACAAGTTATTAAACCTGGAAAAGTAAAGGACAAGATATTCAAGTGAAGTAAAAAATAAGAAATTTCTTACTTGAAATATTGCAGCTAAAAATAAAATTTGAATTATTTTTAGCTGCAATATTTTAAGTAAGGAAGTTTTTCATTTTTACTTCACTAGAATATCTTGTCCTGTTTTTTCCCAGGTTTAATATAATCTTAATAATATTACTTTTCATGCTCGCATTTTTCCATGTAATAAAATTATGTTCAAAATATTTAGATTTCATCATTAAATAATTCACATATGTTGATATGCTACTAAAAAAATCAACCAACCAAGAGAAATATTTTAACATCAGCTTAATACTGTAATTGACTGCTAGGCTCAATGCAAATGGTCCATGCTTCTGATATACTGATACTGATGTTATTTTTTTTATTTAGGAAATACACCATGAAATCTAGCAACAAATAACCAATCTTTTCCTATGAGCTATGTATGGAAGAAATCTCAATGAGTCAACCACTAGCTAACTAGAGTTTGTGCCTCAATAAAAAAACATGGTGGAAAAGACAATGGAAAACCAGTTCACTAAATATCCCAAGAAAAAGCATGGCAACATATAATAGATATATTAAAAATTGTTTTTCCTGAGAAAAAATGTGCATGCAATAACAAACAAGACATAAAACTGCCATGTAATATTTGAAAGGTACAAAATATTTATTACATTGAGATGAAACAATATACAAATTTTACAAAAAGTTTGCACAAAAATTTTCTTTTGTGCAACTTATTATGAACAAAGCAGGATAACATAACATAATTATAGAATATATTGGTTCTAAAAAGTATTTATAATACAATTTTTCAGATTATGAAAAAAATCTTAAGAATGTAACATAGAAACTGTTAAAAAAAGGAAGAAATTGCTCTTTAGAAAAAAGTGCAACCCCTTAAATAACATATCCCACAAATGTCTAAAATGTAACAATATATTAAAATGTCATTCAGTTTTCTTTCTGAAAAATGTGCTTCATTGGGGGCTTTAATGATATATTTTAAATTTCTTTGTGCTTTTATGACTTTCTTTTACAAGATCAATGGCATTATGGGGTCAATTTAAAGATTCATTTTGTTCTTCTATTTTGTGGTTATAAAAGTTGTTAGCATAAGTCTTTGAGAAATGCTAAAAAACTTTTCCTCTCCTAATGACTTTTACATATGAATGCCAAAACCTTTCTGCAGTCAGTCATCTAAATCCTTTTATATGTTCTCAAAGAATGCTCAAATATAATTCAGCTTTTAATTTACAAGGATGGAGGCCACCCTTTTCAATGGATAAAAAATATGAGGGTAATATATTCCTTTCAAATTTGAAAAATGTATCACCAACAGTCTGCGATGTCAGTTAATTTTGACAGTCTTTTTTAGAGCCAATGCTAAACAAAGAAAGTTTTAAATACCAATGAAATAATTGTTCACAAACTATCTGGTTTTCTTTTTAATACCATTATCACAAAAGTAAGTGTATAAATCAAACCCAGACTATTTAATACAACTTGGAATAATGACTTTTTTTACTATTTCATCAGTTTTATTAAACTTCAACACATTTTTGTTTACTTCTTTTTAACAGACAACAAAAGTGTCATCTTTCAAATGTAATGTGATTTTTATTTAACATACAAATTGAAGGAAATGCATGCCTTAGAGAACTTGGAAACCATACAACATCCTACAAATAGATCCATTTTTGCAAAATTATAAAAGGTTTATATAGAAATGTAGATAAATTCTCTAAATATTAAAATATTTTACAAAATGCCTCTAAAATCTAAGTAAAACAGTGCAAAGCAACCACTCCAGATATTTTGGTACTTTTTTTATGTAAATGTTGAAGTTGGTGAAAATCAACAAAATATTGACCTTGAATATGAGCCTACCCACCATTTTATCATCAATTTTTATCACATATTTTTCAGTTTATACATAAGTATATATGTTAAGTTATAGGCAAAGAAACAAAGACACAAAGTTACACAGTTCATTATATAGATATAACATTTTTATTCTCTCTGTTCACATATATTACAACAAAATCTGGTAGTAGTGAAAAGCAAGAAATGACCTATAATCATAATTATATGTTAGCAACAATTTAACTTGAATCTGGTATATGTAGGTAAGGTTTCAGCTTTTCTTATAATTTTTTGCTGACTTCACCACTCCTTTGCTTAGCTTTAATCACTTTTCATGAACAAATTAAATATTTCTGGTAATAAGGAAAAATATTAATGATTAATTAAACACAAATTTTGCACTCTAACTTTAAATTTGTTACATTTTTGGCATTCACTCACAAATATGAAGAATTAATGTAAACATATCTGATATAGATATTATATAGAGTATTATTCTTTTGTAATAGTGTTTATTACAAAAATTACTGCAAGTGAATTTACTATAGAAATTTATTGTAAATGAAAAATGGTTTGTTAGTGGTTAGAAATTAATACCAATGTTAATGATAGAAAAGTGCTATGTATAATAGTAAGAGAGATAATGTGTGATGTTATGGTCAAGACTGTATAAAAAAATAACAACAATGTGTAATTTGAATTTTTATTTTTAATTAATGCTTTCTGTTTCTCTATGATTTTTCTCATGTCTGATAGCCATCCACAGCATTATGGAGGGACCATGAGCCTCTTTACTTTTTGCTGAAATTAAGAGCTAAACAGAAGAATAAGTTCATCTTTTTGGCCTTAATATTTGATTTAGCTATTCTGACTTTTAACATTTGATTTAATCCTACCACTTTTATTTTGTGGCACTCTCCTTGAAGTAATCCAGTAATTTGTTCAGATATGTGTTTTAATCTTTATCTGTTCAGAGATATTCCATATTGATTATCTAGTTATATAGAATTTACTAGACTTTCTTTGTGTTATGTTTGTACACATGATAGCATGAGAGATCATATGAAACAAGTACCACTATGATGTGAAATTAAGACAAGAATTGTTAAAATAAAATACTTTGTACTGCTGATACAGAGGATGTGAGAAGAATGTCTCTTTATGAGCAAGGGAAACAACTTGGAAGAAAGGTAGAGATAGTAGCGCTTGAAGTTGGTGCATATGTCAGGTCGCTGGTGGTGACATTGCCTGTTTGCCGCAACTCTTCTACGATGTTGTTATCGATATTCTTAAAAGCATTATTAAGTGGACTGATAACTAAGAATACTGATAACTTACTGTTTTTTCCCGTTTTTTCTTTGGTAGCAACATTCGTAATTGGGTCTTTCTATATTATGTTGTCGCGGCCCCAAACAGCCGCTTCTAAAAAGAAATGACTATAACAGCAGCAGCAGCTAGTAGCCTTTCTCTGACCTTGACAAACAATGGCAGATTTTTAAGACCTGCTGTAGAGGAAATTCGACTACACATGCAACACAAATCAATTTAGCAAATAGGCCCTAGACTAAAACTGTCGAAATACACATGGAATTAGGCTACGCTCCCCAAAACACCAAACGACGTGGGGAGCAATTAATATTTAGCACTTTCTACTCCAACTGATCCGGGAGCAGTGACCAAACACCTTTCGCTTATCACCAGCCTCACTTCACCCAGAATTTTTGGAGTTATCTTAGCATAATACCCCGCACTTTCGGCCCTGATCCTGCCTCCCGGCAGTCGCATCAGCCATCTAAGTCGCAATACCCGCTCCTGGCACTGATCCTGCCTTCCGGCAGTAGTCAGCCATCGAGGCCGCTACACCCACTTCTGGCATTGATCCTGCTTCCCGGCAGTTGATCAGCCATCGAAGCCATCACACCAGCTTCTGTTCCTGATCCGGCTTCGGCAGTTGAATCGGCCACTCGGAGTTGAAGCAGCGACAACCCTACTTCTACTCAGCCCTGTTTAGGGATTCTGTAACCCTTCGGTACGGTCTCACTTTCCACGCAGACCTTAACTTGACTCAGCCCTGTTTAGAGACTCCGCCTCTCATCAAGTACCTTCCACTGGCACAAGCTCGCTTACACACTTGCCACTTCAACCTAGACCCAAAGACGGAACGTCCCGAACCAGCCAGGCGACTCATCCAGCATCTCCAGCTACTGCTGTGAATCCCCCATCTCGACCCAGCACTAGACAAGGTTTCAACACTCGCTGCACAACCCCATAGAGGCTACTACCCTTCGAACCTGGAGCGAACCTGAACTACATCCTGTACCAACTTACGTAAATAAAAACCAAGGTTGTTATTGTTTTTACCTCTGCCTTTGTCTCCTCATTTTCTTGACTGTTTCACACTTATCAAGAATTCAAGTTTGCAGGGTCGACTTCCTCCAACGAGCCTGCAACAGTGTATCTTTTTTTTTTTTTGAGGGAATGTGTTTTGTGAGCCAGATGTGATGTTTACGACCCATGATAGAAAGCTTTTATTTTCTTAGCGTTCATATCCTGCCAGCATACAGAGTGAATTAGAAAGAGACCTAATTTGAAGTAAAGTATAACACTCATCTTTTGAAAAGGTGAGGCAAAAATATTGCCAACTAGAAATGCCAGTAAATATTTCTATTAATTAACATTTATAACTTTCTTGTAATTTTTTCCAGAAGATTGTACAGAAGACATTTATAATTTACATTTCTGTTTTCTAATGTCTGTCTTTAAGCTATTACATAATCTTTTAAGTACATGAGAAACATAACTTTCTCTTTCTACCTTTATTTTGGAATTACTCCAATGCTTGAATATAATTTATTCCTTGTTATATATATGTATCTTTTTGTTCTTTTAGTCATTATTGTTTGTATATGTAGAGAAAGTTGTAATGAATTGTTCTTGGCAAGAACAAGACACTGCTTGTTTCATGTGAATATTTTTATAACCAATTGATACTGTAATTAAAAAAAAATCTGATTACCTAAATAGTAACTTGTCTTCTTCCACTATGTATCACTTATAATCCCTTGACTCACTAAATCTTGACATCACTCAGCTACCAATTATTTATACACTCTGGCCCTCAGTCAAACAGAAATGGTAGGAAGTAAGAGCAATTTTTATTTAACTATCTGGCATTACCTATGAGGATTCCTTACTAAACTTAGATTATGTGAAAGTCTTAAAAGATCTAAATAAATTTTCTTCTCAAAACATATATTTGAGAATCCTTTCTTTCAATTCAAGTCTTTTGCTAAATTTTATCCACTTAAACTTTTTCTTTTATCTTCAACATCTACAGGGCAAAAGTCTCATGGGGCCCTCACCAAATCTATGATATGGGCCACACAAATTTATACAGGGCCCTCCACTCTACTACATCTCAATTTTTATAAGATAGTATTCATATAAAATTTTATTGTAACCAAATTATGTACAGTAAGAGATCATATACTATATAGGTGAACAATTCAACTAGAAAAATAGAAAACAAATAGAAGTTAATTACTGGAAAGTAATTGAAACTCACCTGAAGCGAGCTGAATGTTCCTCATGCCAATGACATTTCCACTGAGCTTCTTCACGGCATATAACTTCATTGAATTTTTTTTAATGTGATTCCTTCCTCCCAACAGTTTCACTAGCATACCAGCCCCCACTCACTAATGTGAGGCCCCATTATAACGATATACAAGTGTGTTGTAGATATACTAGCTCAAATGTCTGACGGTAAAATTAGTTTTACAAAAAATTTGGAAAAACAGCAAATCTCTTATTCTGAGAATGCAATGTGAATCTCATTATGCATTCGCGATCAGTCATGATATTTCTTTCTTCATAGCTCTTGTAATGTTTTGCTAATGATCTTGTTTAGCATACACCATGCTTCTGAGTTGCTGGTGGAAATTTGATTTTTGGCAGTTTGGGTTGCATCCCATCCTTTGATTCAACAACTTAAACACCTACAGCACTGTGGTATGCATCCTGGCATTGGTTTTCCAACATCTTATCTGCATTGACAGAGCGCTGTTCCTGAATCATTTTCAGAGAAGCACAACCAATTTTTGTTAGGTGAATCTTTGCTCCCTTTTGGGACTTGAATTTCCAACCACAAACATATAGACAGTCCGTGCACTTTTCTAAATTCATGGTTTGTTTTTCATTCTGGGTTTGTTACCAATTATTCCATTTGAATTAATCATCATCCCTCCCTTTTGGTGAATCCTGAGGGCATTTCCTTTTATTTTCCTTTTTAGCAATTGTTTAATGAACTCTGGGTTGCTGACCTGGTGAGATCATACAATATATCTAAATAAAAATTTGAAACATGTCATAATAGATCATTCCATAATAAATAAATCAATAACATTTTGCGACAGTTTTTAACATCAACTTGAGATTTTAATTAAAAAATTGAATAATTTTAACTCATTCAACATTATGGATAACAAATAGTGAATTTTATATAGTGTTTTGGAAACTTAACATGAACAAAACAAATTCACAGATTTGGATAAAAAAGAAAAACCCAGAATAATATTAAAATCTGCAAAGATTTTTCATCCTTTAAAGTCAATTGTGCTTAGTTTAATTTGTAATGTATAAAAATGTTGGTAGAAAAAAAGCAAATATTGATAAGTTAATGAGGGTTGAGCAAAGCAAATGCTAATAAGATAGTGAATATCTGCCTGGGGCCCCCAATACGGATTTTTGGCCAAGCATCACAAGTTTGGATTTGGTTCCCTGTAACACCTGGATAAGATTAAGGATAATCTTAGAAGTGGGATTAAGGCACCATTAATCTAAGTAAGCTTCTTTTTTCTCATTAATATTTAACAGCTCAGTATTTTCTAGATATATGTCATATCATTTTCAATAAAATATATTTTGAACTGGGTTTCATTACTGCTCTTTGCTTTCGCTTACTAAAGTTGTCATCAGTAATTTATTTATAATATAATAGTTGGAGGGGAAGCTGAAACTGATTTTAAATTAATGTTGAATATTTACTAAGCTTAGACTGGTACAAGGCTATAAGCATGGAGGATCCAGTTAAAATGAAACTCAGTACAGTAGTAGGGGTCTGACAATTAGCTGGCACTACCTAAATTGACTCATCTGCTCATAAAATAAAGTAAGAATTTCTGGAGGAGGGGGAATAATTCTTGTAAATTGATCTACTACTGATGTTATCTTTTTCTCAGTTCATAATAGTATGTAATTATCAATGACATAAGCACATTTTCAAATTTGATATTTGTAAATAACAACAAAGTACAGAAAACTTTAAGCAGTCAGGGATCATTTTGACACTGTACTTATAGCATAAACAGTATCCACTTTCTAAATTAGAAAAAGATCAATATTTTTTGAATCTAACAAATATCATGACATGAAAAAAATTTAATGAATGCTAATCTACAAAAATTGTTTAAAAAAATTCTTCTTAATTTTTTTTACAAGTAGGCCAGTCAATTTAAGTAGTGTTGACTAGCTTATTAACCAATAAGACGAGACATTTATAAAGGCCCAGTGGAGTAATGGATTGTGGCTCAGACTGAAGAACTGGAAAGTTGAGTTTGAATTCCAGTAGAGTTCATTTCATTCACTTATGTATTCACTAGCAGTATAGCCCAGCGTTGCTCAGGTGTAATGAAAGCTTTAAAACTAATCCATGGTCCTGGAGCTCAGACTCTTTGGATGTTGGCACAAAAGACTAAAAAGCAATAGTTGTTTCCAGTTAAAGTGAAACCATAGACTGAAAGAAAAATGAATGGATGAAAGTCAAATTTTGATTTCCTGGTATCGATATCAAATAAGTTTTTTCATCATAAACTGAATTTTGAAGGCTAAATAAGTCCTCTGAGTAAATGGTATCATGGCTGAGACTAAGAACTACAATTATACCTACTTAGAGCCAAATCCGAAGCAAAAACTAAAATAAAAGGGCTGAAAAAATACAGACATACAGGCAGATAAACAGACACACACAAACATCTTGCCTTTTATATATATATATATATATATATTATCGATTTTCTGCACCATTGTAAGAGCTGCAACCTTGAAACTTCTGAATATCGTTTATGTCTTTGTCTATGAGTGTATCAAATTTGATTAAAATCAGACCACTCCTTCTATAACCCGATTTTTTCGATTATCGATTTTCAATATTTATCAGGGGTACCTCAACACAAAACCTAGCTAAGAACACTCACAGACGCTTATAGTACAACTGTGTAAATTTTCAAGAAAACCGGTTCAGCCGTTTTGGAGTCTATAGGTAACAGACACACACACACAAAGTTCCATTTATAAATAAGTTTAGATACATTTGGGAAAGGTATAAATCTATCCAATCTTGGAGAAGGAAAATTCTGAATTCAAACCAACCTGGAGAGAGTTAAGTTATGTCAGGCTATCTTACCCAAGGCAAACCACTTTTGCTGTGGCTGCAGTACATGCGCTAACATACAACTCTAACAAGTAACAGAACTTTTGATTTGGATAAGGCAGTTGTCATCAAACATTTTTTAATTCCATTACCCTAAACTTCTGTACCTATATCACGATATTTTTTTTTAATCATTTCACCCTAAATAAAGCAATTAAGATTCAAGATTTTTGCAGGGATTTGTTTTGTGGGCTGGATGTGATGCTCAGAGCCAAGGCACAGAAGACAATATTTTTATTTTGGGTTTTGCTTTCTTAGCATTCACATCCAACCAACATATGAGTCAGAAAGTGATCTAATTTGCAGCAGAGTATAATAATATAATAATATTTACTAAACTTAGCTTACTATGGCAAAAGGCTACACAGTGTGAGGCATCCATAAGAATTAGCTCATAGTCTACCAGAGTAGCCAATTAACAATTGCTCTAAGCCAGGTACTCAAATTAATGCAGGTTAATTTGATTCATTCTGGCACTGGAAATACAGCAGATTGCAATTTATTGATTTTATGAAAGTGAATGGAATAATTTAAGTATCTTAACAAAAATAATTTAGCATACAAAAAATTTATAAAAATATTTAATGTAAGTAATTACTACATTATATTGGCATTATTTATGCTCGAGTGTATTTAGGTTTAATAACCAAAATACACTCAAGCATAAATAATGCCAATATAATAAGTTAGTAGAGCAGTTTATATTGTTTTTCGCTAAACTCAGCTTAGTTTAGCTATATGTCTGCAAGTATGAGGCACCCAGTGAGGATCAAACACATTAGACTGTAGCAACAGTCAACCATGCTATTTTACTAATCATTTTCCAAAGATGTAATCATCATCATTGTTTAATGTCCATTTCCATGTTAGCAAAAGTTGTACAGGGTTTTCTTAATGGCTCTTTCCCAGGCTGCCCAATTTTGTGTAAAGCCTGGCTGTAATCTCAGCTTCCTTAAATTGTCTTTAATAAACTGGGTCCATGCTTTACAGGGTCTACCTATCATACATAATTGAACCATCATGAAATATTGGAGCAAGTCTTACAGCTGTATGCCCTTACTAACACCAACCAGTTTAGGAGATGAGAAACTCAGTGTTTTTATAGAGACACCATCTCTAAGAAGATTGCCTAACAAGCTTAAAGAATTCAGACTACCTTTTTCTACACAGGTTAGGTGTAGAGGTTTTTATTTCAGTGATTTCCTTCTCTTAGACAATTTGCTATCCAAAACTAAAGATTCTTACCCAGCCTAAGCAGTTTAATGTCATACTTAGAACACTTTGTTTTCGTTTTTTTTTTTTTTTTGTGGTGGGTGGTGGGGGGGTACTATTTGTCCATAGCTGGGATACTAACAGGTGCTATCACCCCAGATCAGAGTAGATATGGAAACAAAAGCAATTAAGTGGTGGTTACATACTCCTCAAAATTTCTAATCTCTGGATCAGAGGCATTGCTGCCGGATGTAGTATATTGTCATACCCAGGACAAGTGAAGCAGTTTTTGTTTTTTTTTTGTGAACGGTAAAATATAGCATAGACTTTTCAGTAAAGGAATATTTTCCTAAAAACATAATTTAGTTTCCAGAAGTATTATATATATATATATATTAGTCATCCACATACAGGCCTGTTTTGCTGTATCACAGTCATCAGTGTGGCTAGACACATCCACTTGCTTCTGGCCGGGATTGAAACTCAACCAATTTAGTGTCAGTCGGAGGCGCATGGAATCAGAGAAGGGAAATTTTAACATGTTGTATATAAGCAGTGTATACACACGCCAGTCACTGAAAGAACTCAATTAATTTCTGAAGAGTCACACATATATCACAGAAGTGAAAACTGTTTTTAAAATTTTCTTCTCTAGAGAGCTCAATCATAATGAGAGCATAATATATATATATCTATATATAGGGGTTGTTCCAATGAGAGAAATTGGTATAGAAGAAAAAAGTGCAAGAAGCCATGAACATTTGATTAAAGTGTAGATTTATTGTTATTAATAATATAACTTGATTTTTGTATGAATGTCCATAATGGTATTTGTGTCACTACACATTTCAAGTCCGAAGTTGACATACTTCAGGCAAATAAACTTGTGACTTTTTGTTTTTCTGATGGCCTAAAATATCATGTATATATAGATAAGTGGTTGGTGATCAGACCAGAAAGTTCATATATGTACATGTTTGTTTGTTGGATTTTTTCACACTTGCTCATTAAATCCCCTCCATTTTGGGAATCATTCACCTTTCATTGACCAGAAAATGTTTGATTCCACAGAATTTGAAAATTGTTTTGAACAAACAAAAATGCATATTTTTACTTTAAAGCAACCTTTTTGGACAACACCTCATTAGAAGAATGTGCATAAATGAGAGTTGCTCGAAATTTTGAATTTAAAAATAAAACATTTTTGTTTTTTCATGTTTTTATGTGAATGAAATCTACCCAATTTCATTTAGATTATTTTTATTTTTGTTTTCTATCATCTTTGTTATTAAATATCTCACGTCATGATAACAGGAGATCTGTTGAGAATGGTAAAACATTGTAAAACCTGGAGACAAATTTACTGTATCTTGTTCGTAAGCATATGTAATTGAATCAATGTCAATAAACTTAGTCAGATGAAGTCCTAAGGGATGAAATGCATCACACGAAAACTGTTTCCACTTTGTCATATATCCTCTCCTTAAAAATGTTCTTGATATAAAAAAAAATTATATTGTTATCCTATGACTAATATAGTGTATGAATTTCAATGCCTGGCAAAAGAGTGTGTTTCTTATCATAAATTAATTAAATATATTGGGTATACAATCACTTCTTTGAGTAGACATCTTACATGCTACCTATCTAACCAAAGTACAATAAAAAACTTTTCTTAACTTATAATGTGTATGTGTGTGTGTGTGTGTGTGTGTGTGTACAAGCAAATGACAAAATGGAAAAACTCCTCAGTAATGCATTTTCAAAGAAGGAACTTCTTCAAACTAATAATGGTTTTATTGATGGAGTCAGTTTTATAAATATGAGTAGGAAGAAATCACAGTAGAGGTTGATTGATTTGTGTTTTATATCTTATCAACTCTTTGTGGGTTATTTAATCTCAAAACATATTTGGGATTTTAAGAATAATTCATTTTTTGCAAGTGAATATTGCATTAACAATTTTTTGTAGATAACAATGATTTTTCCAGATATCAAGTCCTACTATTTAACACATAACTGGGGAGAAGATATGGATTCACGCCTTTCCCAAGGGTATTTCTACTTAAGTAAATGTAATGAACTGGAATTTGAACATAACTCTAATTCCAATGTGCTATCTATTACACCACCCACACTTCTGCATGTAGGAGATTATATATATAACACTGACACTTTAATAAATTTGTTATTAGTCTGAAGAAGTCCTTTTCTCAGTTTTGTAATTCACTTACCCACTATCAGATTGATCTATATATTTGTACCATATATCTTCCATATAGATAGATAGATAGATAAAAGATTATATATATATGTGTGTGTGTGTGTGTGTGTGTGTGTAAGTGCTGAAAGATTAAACATAATCCAAGGATAAGTACAAGAATAAAACAATAGACAAGGTTTTATTACACTTTCTTTTGAGGGGAGTGTTTAAAAAAATATTTATTAAATGAAGTAAATTACTAACACATATTCTTTAAATAAAAAATATAATGAAGACAAACAGTTAATAAAAAATAGCTTGAAAAACATTGCATTTATAAAACTTTGTATATATGAAGCTCAAATTGATGTTGTAAGAAAACCACCAAAAGGAAGTCTGATGACTTATATAAAAGATACATGTAATTTACAAAGTTGGTTTTCAAAAATTTGTGAAAAAGAAGTTCAAGTCTAATGGTCTCAAAACCTGCCTAAATAAAGTTTGCAAACAGACACACTTTGTAAAATTTTTATCAATGGGGAAAATAAATTATGAACCCATAGTATTTTAGTGATTAGCTACTTCAATAATTAAATGTGTAAGGTTTCTTACTGGTATGTTTTATAGTACATGAAATAATGGTGTTACAAAAGAGTACATGCAAAAAATAACAGATCAATTGATTTGCAATACATTATAGCATTTATTAAAATAAAATTAACAAAATGAAAGTTTAAAACAAAAGCTTCTTTTGTTAAAAGTAAATTGCACAATGAAATTCTTACATGTTTGAGTGGGACTTATTATGTTGGTGTGTTTTTAGTGCGAAGCATTCACAGCTCTTTTAGCTTCAGCATAGAAAGTTCATCTTACCAGCTCAAAGGAAGAAAATCTGGAAGAGAGAAAGTTACCTTACGGGTCATGCATTTTATATTCGAGATATGTTTAGGAGCTGCTCAAGCTACAATAATGTTTAAGGCAGTTATTGAGATTTAAAGTCACTACAGTGCCTCTTTTCAAGCAAGATAGTTGTACAACAATCTCAAGAAAGAGAATTTTTATTAAGTCAAGTAAGAAAATAGTTTCTTCGGGGATCTAATGTGAGAACCACTCTTTGAAGTTCTAGGTTGTGTCTGATTGATGAATCATAACCAATATTTTCTAAGTGTACCAGTTTTAGTTGATTAATGGAAATATAGTTTTGTCTAATATTAATTACAACCATGAAATGTTTCTCTGTAAGTTTTACTACTTTGTAAATTTGTAAGGGATGTTTGGTTGCATTGTCTTTTACTAGCACAAAGTTGCAGTTTTTGAGTGGTTCTGGCACACATGTTACATGCGTTGATTGTTTAAGAGATGGGGATGTTACTTGAGGCATCTTCAGTCTTAACATATCTACAAATGAAGCAGAATCCAAGAGTGGTTCATTTGATTCAATTACTCACTCTCCTAGGAGCTGAAAAGTTTGGCTACAAAAGTCTGTGAATCAGATTTTACAGCTGTTCTTAGCCCTAAAAGTATTAATAGAATATTCTGAAGTTAAGAATATAGTTCAGTTCACATTTTCCGGGATTCCTTCAGAGAACAATGAAAATGTTCTATCATGCTGTTAGCTTCAGGATGGTAAGCAGTTGTATGAATTCTGGTTGTATATAGCAGGTTAGTTATGGAAGTGAAAAGTGAGAATTCAAATTGCGTTCGTCTATCTGTGGTGATGGTAGTGGGAATACTGAATCTACTGACCAAACCAGTTATAAAACACTGTGAAACTGATTTTGCACTGATATCAGTAAGAAGAATTATTTCAGGCTAGCAAATGAATCTATCAATGCAGGTGAAGAGATAGTAATATTTATGACAGGAAGGGAATGGCTCAGTGATGTTGATATGGACATGGTTAAATTGAGTAACAGGAACAAGAAAAAAACTTTATGTAATTGCCATTTATGTTCTTCTGGTAAAGAGCTAGCAATAAGCACATCATTGATGTAACAGAAAATTGTACCTAATCCTTGAAGAACTTGATTCATAATTCTTTGAAAGGATTGGGTTACATTCCATAGTCACAAACGATAAACATAAAAATTCATAAAGTCCAAATGGTATTGTAATGCCTATCTTTTTTGCCAGAGTCTTCTATGGATGTCTGATGATAGGTTCAGATGAGGTCAAATTTTAAAAAGATGGTAAAATCTTGACTATTAGTAATTGGGTACCTATCAGAAAGAGTAATTGCATTCAATTTGTGGTAATCACCACAAAATCTCCATGATGTTGACTTCTGTTTTAGTGCCATGTGTAGTGGTTAAATCAACAAGCTTTTTGAAGGGCAAATTACTCTGAGGTTTTCTAAGCTGGAATTCCAGTTTGGTAATCTTGAGTTTATCAGGAGACAAATCAACAAGTTTATGAGAAGACAGGTGAACCAGTTGTTTCAATGCAGTGTCTGGTGCCATGTTTTCTCACAGGGTGGTGAATTTTAATTCAGTTATGTTTTGATAATTGGACTATATTTAAGAAAATTCAGAATTTTTTTCTGATGATGCAATTTGGAACTAAGAAATTGCAGAATTTAGACAGCCAATTGATTTGATGTTGGTCTTTGTTGTCTTTTAATATTGATTAGTATAACATAATGGAGCAAAAATTCTGCACCCAAAATTGGTGTAGTGATGTCAGCCATGATGAAAGTCTATTGGAAATTGCGTTGTAGTGACAAATTAAGTATTTATGTTCATATGTGTGGATAATCAAACCATTTACCACTCACAATATGAGTTTTCCCAGGTCCTTTAATTTATCTGACTGAGAAGCTGGGATTTGTAATAACTGTGCTCTACTATCAATCAAGAATATTTTTTTTATATTTATGTGAAAGAGTCAACTTGAGTTGGAAATGCCAATGTGTCCTGCTGAAAAAAATTGTTGGCTTATTCATTTGTCTGGAGCTTGTAATTGCAAGGAGCTAAGCATTTTATACTTCTGTCATTGAATCTCATGTGATATTAACAGATATTGCTCCTTTTTTTTTTTTTTTTAAACTTACTCCCATATCATTATTTACTTCTCGATGAACTGTATGCTGGTGTCTTTGCAACTGTTGAATTTTTTAGTCAAATCACCAATTTGCCTTTTCACATTTATTTTCCTCCTGTATTCACTCAGATTCCATGCACTTTCAACTAGATTTTCTTGAGTCATGGCTTCCATTAATTTATCAGCTGTATTGCACACTTTATTAATGGATACCTTATCTCCCATTATCTTTAAGGATATCTGCACCATTTTTGGCAGCTATCCTATAAATATGTGTTGTAAAACACTTTCATCCAACATATTAATGGACAGAGTCTGCAAATAACAGAGGAGTTAAGATGGTTTTCTATCTCGCAATGCTTCACTTTCCAATAATTTTTGTAGTCTCCTTCTCTCAGATAGTGAAGTTCAGAATATTAACTCCTTTAATTGGTCGGTTTGGATGGGGTTATCAGAAGATCCCATAGATAGATGGTTGCTTCTTAAGGTAGTGCAAAAACAGCACAAGCAAATTTTTGTTTTTGTGATTAAATATTTTTCTTTAGAAAAATGGCTTCCAGATGGATAAAAGACAGTACAGAGTCATTGTTGGAGAATACAGGTATGTTTACAAAGGCAGCAGCTAATGTGGGTTCCTTCATTTTTTGTTGTGTGTAAGTTTGTTGTTTTTCATAGCAATTTTTACAAAAATAAATGCACATGCAGTATCAAAAGGTTATAACATATCACTCAATAAATCCTGAGCCAAACTAATAAAACAACAACTTTTAGGCAAAATTTAACTTTATTCATCAACATAGTCTCCTTCTAGGATGATACACTGATTCCAATGCTTCTCTAACATTTGATGCTTTTTTGTAGAATGATTTGTCTTTGGCCTCAAAATACGCCTCAGTTTCTTGTATCACTTCTTCATTGAAGCCAAATCTCTTTCCTTGGTGCATTCTTTTGACATCTGCAAACAGCCAGTAGTTGCAGGAGGCCAGATTTGGAGAATATGGTGGATGCAGAAGCAATTCAAAGTGCAATTCATGTAGTTTTGCTATTGTTGCAATCGACTTGGGACACGGTGCATTGTCTTGGTGAAAGATTACTTTTTCTAGTTCATTTGTGGCTGTTTTTTGGTGATTTCTTCCTTCAAACATACCAATAACACTATATAATATTTGCTATTGATGGTTCTTCTTTTCTCAAGATAATCAATGAACAAAAGACCTTGTGCATCTCAAAATACGGAGGCCAAAACCCTGCCCTGCTGATGCTTGCATCTTTGGTTGCTTTGGATGGCTTTCACCTGCTGCTGTCCACTCAGCTGACTGCCAATTTGACTCCGGAGTGAAGTGGTGGATCCATGTTTCATCTATTGTCACATATTTACACAAAAACTCTTTGTTGCATTGAAACAGTTGCAAACAACGTTCTGAATTGTCAACACATTCTTGTTTTTGATCAACTGTGAGCAAACATGGCTCTCACTTTGAACACAGCTTTCTTATTGACAATTCTCATACTTCCTGCCTGTGGAATTCCCTTCCGCATACTTGCTTCTCCGACGGCTACAACCTCCAGGAGTTTAAATATAAGCTCAATAGACACCTATCACACTAACTCGCACCCATTCTCTCAAACAATCTTCCTATGTACCTCCTTACTCGTTTATCACCCTTCTTCTGACATTTCCTATATTCAATCACTCTATGTAACCCCCTGCACTATAGTGGCAGTGGAATGCCTTGTTTGGGGTGAAATGAGTAAAAAAAAAAAAAAAAAAAAAAAAAATGTACATGCAAAATGGTGAATACAATGCCTACTGATGTGTTCAACTTCTCCATTTCATACAACTTTAATTTACTATCAGCCAAAACAAGTTTGTGGATTTTTTGGTCTTTTCCGGGACAAGTGCCAATATTATGCAACCTGAGTGTTCAGCATCATTTGTGTCTGTACGACCACATTTAAAGTCAGTGTACCACCTCTTAACCATTGTTCCATCAGAAACAGAGTCCAAATAACACTTATCAAGCTATTGCTTTGCTTGAATAGTATTTTTTCCCCATCAGAAAGCAATGCTTTATCAAAACATAAAATTCAGATCTTTCTATTGTTTTGAAAATTTTCAACAGTCGCTTCACTTAAATAACTGTAATTTGTAAACTAATAATCTGATTGGGCCCAAATTTTGTTACCATTTTAAGGTCAGTACTTTATAAAAATCATATACATTTTTTATTAGTGGTGCCATTTATATGTCAGGCCCAGGACTTATTGAGTGATGTATTACACATAAAAATACTTTTTATTCACCACTTAATTATATAGAATATTGTTTTGGAAAAATATTCTGAGAAAAATTGTCAATGGAAAACAATATATAACATAAGGAGATTTAGAATAAATAAAAAATAGATGTTGATCATTTCATAAAAAAACAATTTATTTTCTTGTTATTCATTTATCTGTTAACTCAAGATAATTTGGTAGAGTTTCCTGCACCTTTCCTATAAATATTTTCATGGTAATTGCACTGATGAACTTTTCTCTATGGTACATAAACTTTATGAATTTAATGGCAGTACTAGATTGGTGGCAAGGTCTTGTCAGTTAACAGTTACAGTTGAAATGTTGAGATGTAAGCGTAAGTTCTATGTTAACAGTTTCTTCTATTGCACTTATTTCTTGTGAAGTTCTCTTCCAGCTTCTTGCTTCCCAATCAACTTTGATCTTCAAAAATTTAAATTCAATATCAATGTCTTTTTAAATCTTGTTATTTTATTGTCCTCTCTACTTAACAGTAGTTTTTCTCATATTCTTTAATACTTAGTAACCCCCTGCCCCTGCATCTTAGTGGCTTTAATTCCTAGCTTGGAGTGAAATTATTAAAAAAATACCTAAATCTTACATATCAAGGCAACACTTAAACAAATACCAATGCCATATTTAAACAGGTATCAAAGTGATATTCAAATGGTACATATCAAGGTAGTCCAGAAACAAGTATAAAGGTTAAGTCTAAACAGATATCTTAAATGGTACATATTTATTTACATATATGTACTTGTCTTAAAATATTAACAGTTGAGTTTTGCCAATTTATGACAAATAAAACAAACTTTTAATTTTATACATATTTATTGTAAAACTAAAATAATATGCCAAATGTTTATTTGTCTATAATGTTTGTAATTTTTTCCCCCTTACTAGAGTTATCTCATTTATACTGGTAATACCATGTGGCAGTATTTTTGTTTTAACATAGTGGACAGTTTCAAGATGTTTATGAAACAAGGAAGTGAAAAACTATGAAAGTAGAATACAACAAAACAACTGGAAAAATTATATTTAAATATTTACATGTAAAAACCTTTGTTGTGTTGCTTGGTTTTGTATAATTATAAGATAACACAAACTTGAATTAATGTCGTTTATTTTTTTTATATAAAACTAAGTTTTTACATCAAGTTAACAATCGTTAATTTTTGTGTGTGGATACAGGAGCAGACTAGCTGAATTCTCTTTACTCTGGGAGGATAGTAGTAAACACATCTATCTCTTCTGGACTCTAGTTGTCAACTGACAGTGTCTTCCTCTTTTCATATCTCCTACCACACTACTGTCCTTCACTCCTACTTCTTCCTCCTATTCCTACCAAAAGAAACCGTTAACTTGTTTAATGGTTTTGCCGCCCAGTTTTGAATTCTTGGCATCAGTGTGTCTACCTTTTTCTATTTTTAGCATACTCACCATTTTATACACCATAACACCTTCTTATAATAGTAAGAACTTAAAATAACAGGCCTGAAATTTATAAGTGTATTAGGACATTCAGAATTATCTTCCATAGTTACCCAATGTGGCCCCCTAGAGGCTGCTGATTTAATATAAAAGTCAGCAGAGAAACAATTCTTTCTTTTCCTTCGTTCCTCACTGGTCTGTTAACCAGTACTTTTGGACACTTCTCATTCTTGCTGAGAATGATCACCGAACTTCTGGACAAGTAAGACATACTTTGCTTTTAAATGTAACTTGTGTGCTTGAAACAATATTCTCAATTTCACTCTATGTTTTGGGATAATTGTATTTATTTCCATGCTATTTCTTATTTTACATAAGGTTTCTATTTGCTAGTACTTCTGAGTCTATTCATTTAAGGATTAACTCTGTAAACTTTCTATGCTTCTTTATTATCTCTTAAAGATTTGCACTGCAAATCATCTACATGTGTGATACTTGTATCACACAACATTTCACACAACCACCAACACTGCAACTAATAGCTGCATCTATTGTTAGGAAGGTTGGGTAACTATGCTAGGCCAGAAAGTTTTTCTTAATTGCACATTTATAAATCTACCATTCATCTGTGCATTGAATACTGCTGCTATACCTGGTCAAGTGCTCCTGGTATTCATCTCAAATTTGTAGTGGGGTACAGCCTTATACTTCACACATTTAAGTTTTATAGCTTAGGTGAAATAACAATGAATACGTGGACAAATAATGAATGAAGAAAATTCCAGATTTTGGTAACAACAAAAAAAATATTTATATTCATAACATGTACAAAATATGAAGTTGAAATTATGTATTGAGAGAGTGAGTAGAGAAAATAATTGTGACTTTAAAATTAATTGTTCAAAAATTAATGTAAGAATAAATTCTCCCTCTTTTATATTCAATAAAAAAGCAAGTACACAAAACAGTTTGTTGCAAAAGGTTGCTTGAAAATGAGTTCAAAAGTGTCTATAGAAAATATTGAATGATTGTTCCTTTGAGAAAATTAATATCATTGTGTTAATGAGTGAGTGAGTGAATATATTAATTGTATGAGTGAGTGAGTGAGTGAGTGAGTGAGTGTGTTGCAATTTTGTTATGTGTGGTAAGAGTTACTTAACTTGGCAAAATTCAACAGTTCGTTGCATGAATTTCTGTGGCACTCAGTTGACGTCCAGATTCTCACTGGAAATTTAGTCATAGGTTTCCTTCTTTCATACAAGTGAGGTGGATCGAAACGAAGGTTGAAATTTTTGGTGTGATATGAATCTAAACATGTTTTCTGACATGTTCTCATGTGCCTTCAATTTATTAACCAATCATCAAAGACTAACACGAGCTTCAAACTTTACATTTTTCAATCCAGCATCCGTGCTAAAGAAATACAAGTTATCCTTCTGAAGTAAGTTTTGTACTAATGTAAATTTTCCTATATAAACTCATGACAAATGTGATATGTAAATTGTCGTAACTAATTTTTAATTAAACTAGAAGGATTTGCAATGTAATCGATTCCTGACTTGGCATCTCAACTTCAGTCACTTTCTCACTAATGTGATGTGGCTTCCCACTCCTTTTTCTAAAAATATTTTCATGGAAACTTCTCTCAAGCTTTTCCCTGTGCCCCAACCACATGAATTTAAGCACACTGCTAGGTTGGCATCTAGGTCCCATCCTGTTAATGTTGAAATAGTAAAATCTAACTGCCACTTCTACTCCAACAATTTCTTTTCTTGCACATACTACCTGTGAAACTCCCTTCCATTTACTTTCTTCCCTGATAGCTACAATCTCCAAAAATTTTAATGCAACATCAATTGCCACCTTCTATCTTCTTGAATCCAGTTCATCTTTTATTTTTTCCTCAATACCCCCAGTACCCAGTCTTTTCTCTCACTATAACCCTCTAGTGGCTGTCCCGCCTTGCTTGGGGTGAAATTATTTAAAAAAAAAAAAAATCATTTTTTATGGCATACATAAACTTAAACTAGCCATATAACAAGAATAATGTTGAAATAATATAAAACAAATTAATAAAATGAGAAATACAGTAAACACTTTTTGCTCTGCATGAATTAAAAAAATTAAATGCATTAATGATGATGATATCATCATCATTGTTATTATCCAAGTAAATGTATTTTATTTAATTTCTGTTATAATTTGACTGTTATTTTTAATGTTTCATTAGATATGATAATTATGTCACAGTTAAAATGTCTTCATCAAAATAATTTTAGCTTAATATTAATTTTATTCTCGTAAAATTTATTTTCATTAAGAAGTATCTCTAAAAATTGTCATTTAAAAATAGTGACGATTTCTTGCAGAAACTTTTCAAGGGAGATAATTGACTAGTAACAAAATTGTTAAACGCCGAAAGTTTTCTCGTGGATATTGTTTTTTAGCAAAGTTTTCAAAGTTAAAATGGAGAAATTAAACTCCTCTAAAAAGTGATATATATTGCATCTTATTAAGCTATATGACGAAAATATTGATGACTTCTGTTAGTGTTAACTGTGTAATGTTTTGAAGTTTTAAGTACACCAATGAGTCAATCATCAATTTTGCCCACATGACAGCACCGATCGATTGTTAATCTCCATAGAAACAAAGGAAACATTTCTTCATTATAGCTATGGCATTTAGATAAACGGAAAATTTTCAACGCCTAGCAAATCTTTAGCCCCTTGGGTCAGTTTGGTGCAGATTTCCTCTAATTATGAATGATAATATGATGAATTAACTTGCATTTTTGGAGACAAGGTAAGTCAATTTTATCCTCTTTAGTTTTTTTTTTTTCGTTTTTGTTACACACCATTCATGGCTAACTAAAAAAACTGTAGATTTTATTTTGTAATTTATTTTAAAGAAATGACGTTTTTAATTGCGATTTCAGTAAAAAGGATATTTAACGTTTCTTTAACATTTGAAAAGGCAAAAAAAAGTCCTACGTTATGTGTGCAAAAATGTGTTAATTGATGAATGGTGTGTGTGTAATTTTTGCTTTCAGTGGTAAGTAGACCTTCGACAATATCTTTTCTCCACTTTCCTTGAAACTGAGTAAAACCAAATTTTATACTTTCTAGTCCTAGTCTTACATCATAGAAAGCTGTAGATGTTAACTTGTAAGGGGAAGAGAAGGCCGAAATCATTTCAGAACACAAAAAATTATGACGATACAAAAGTAAAAAAGAAAAAAGTATTCTATTTATTTTTTATAAATAAAAAGAGAACATTGGATGTGGAGTGCATAAAAAGTTTTTTGTGTGTTTAAATGCGATAATTATCACAAAAATTATTTTTTAGTTGCTAAATGTTTATTGTTTTTAAACTCGTTAAGTGTTGGCTCTGCTACTTTCATAAGCAACTGCAAATCAAAATTAAAGTTTTTTTTTGTTTTTGTTTTTTTGTAAATAACTTGCAAATATTTCTTTATTAATATTTACACGTGAAAGATATTTGATTTGGAAGTTTTTTTTTACTTTTGTTTCATGTAAAGTTTTATTTTTTTTTTTTGTTTGTGTTACTGTTTAACTGAACTCCCTTACAGTTTTTTTTTTTTTGCTGTGTGAAGTATTGAAGATAAGTGTGTGTGTAGGGGGGGGGGATATAATGACGAGGAAACACGTGTGTATATTTTAACGAAAATTTACACAGATTTAAATTGTCAGTAGCTTATTTCGAGACAAGTAGTAAATCACACATTAAAAGTTTGTAGATTTTTTAAACAGCCAAAAGAGGAAATGTTCATATTAATTAAATTATTAAATTAAGTCAGCAGTCAATTAAGTGCTATACGTGATACACAATTGAATTGGGCGATCATGTCTCTTTCGAGACATGACTGATTGTCCAGGAATAAGTTGCCATTACTTTCTGCAGTAGACTCGTTAACAACCAAGGCTATAGAACCCAATCTGGCCTGTTAACTCATAACTGGAGGAAAGAGATGGAATACCTTTCCCAAGGCCAAAGGGTATTTGCGCGTAAGTGAATGTAGCGAATTCAGCTGGAATTCGAACTCAGCTCTCCGGTTTTTCGTTTCTAGCTGATATCTACTGCACCACAACGCACACCAGACAGTCAGTTACGTGCCATACGTGAGACGCTTGGGCGATCATGTCTCTTTGACTGACTGGGCAGAAGATTATCCTGCAATAGGTTGCCATTTACTTTCTGCAGTATACGGGTTGCCACCCAAGGCTGTAGAACCCAATCTGTCCTGTTTTAACCCATAACTGGGAGGAAGAGACGGATTAATACCTTTCCTAAGAGTATTTGCGCGTAAGTGAATGCAGGGAATTCAACTGGAATTCGAACTCAGCTCCCCAATCTTTTGTTCCGAGCCGATATCCACCGCATCCAACACACATCACATTTTCAAAATTCGTTTTTCACACAACAGTAAGTCTTACAGTTGAATTCCATATAAACAAAGGTTTCCAAAATAATAAAACAAATTGAAAGAGTTCATTTTTCACATAAAAGTATTACAGTTGAATTCAATATAAAAGATGCATTTTTAGGTACTTAGCTTCAACCACAGAAAGAGTCCTGGCAATTCTCAGTTGTCATTCCTAAAGGCTAATCATGAAATGTGACACCTGCAATATTCAGAATTGGGTCTCTGCTTTTTCTTTTACTCCCGTCTCTCTGACTCCAACAACAACGACTGGGCAGTTTAATAAATAGGCCAATCCAGTCACGTGACCAGCTCAACACAAACTCCTTTCTTTTGGCGGGGGGGGGGGGGGAGAAATATGACATAGGTCATTGAAAGCTCAGTTTGTTATTTTTTAAATCACTCTTTTCATTGGTTAGAAAATTAATTCACAGTTGTTATTTTTATTTGTATTCACCACAGTATGTAGGAATAATGACTGAGGAACCACAGGTGTTATTTAGAATGAAACAAAATAAGGAATTTATTTATAAATTTACACATTTGAAGTTGTCAGTAGCTTGTTTCAGGATAAGTAATAAAATATTAAAAGTTCATAGATTTGAAGATAGGGTGTGGTAGGGTATAATGATGAGGAAACGTGGGTATATTTTAGACACAAGATAAGAAATTTATTTACAAATTTATACAGTTATAATTGTCAATAGTTTATTTAAAGATAAAAAAAATCACACATTAAAAATTTGTAGATTCATTGAACAGCCAAAAGAAGAAAATGTTCATTTCAAATTATCAGACACTAAGTCAGTCAGTTAAGTGCCATACATGATAGACTCTTTGGATGAATCTGTCCTATTATTTAACCCATAACTGGAGGGAAGAGATGGTTTAATACCTTTCCCAAGAGTATTTGTGCGCAAGTGAATGCAAGGAATTCAACTAAGTAAATTTCCAAAATTCATTTTTCACACATAAGTATTACAGTTGAATTCAATATAAACAAAAGTTTCCAAAATGATTAAAACAAATTTAGAGAGTTCCTTTTTCACACAAAAACATTACAGTTGAATTTAATAGAAATGAACATTTTCAAAATGATTAAGACAAATAGAGAGACTTCCTCTTTCAAATTACAGTTGAATTCAATATAAAAGATGTATTTTTAGGTACTTAATTTTAACTGTAGAATAGAGTCCTTGAAATTCTCAGTTGTCATTAGACACTGATAATGTATGTATGTATGTATGTATGTATGTATGTATGTATATCTCCTCCCACACCAACCAACTGCCACTGACTGACTGGGTACATTAATAAATGAGCCAGTAAGCTCACATGGTCTGATCAAACACAAACTCCTTTTTGGGTAGAAAGAAACATGACACAGGTCAGTGAAAGTTCAATTTGTTATTTTTATGTAAATCACTCTTAGAAAATTAATTCACACTTGCTGCAAAATTGTTTTTGATCTTTTCTCAGCATGGCTGCAATCTTTTTTTATTGGTAAAAATAGATTTTCACACTTTGTGAGTTTGCAAACAGTGAAGACATGGCTTGTTACTTTTTTTGATTTTGTAAATCGTTTTCTTTTCATTGGTTAGAATATATTTCACACAGGCTTGCTAAATTTGCCTTGGACTTTTTTCTTTTTCTATTGGTCAAAAATAGATTTTTGGACTAGCTCACAAATTTGAAAACAGTGAAGAAAAGAAAGTTATTTTTATTTTGTATTCTCCATAGCTGCAAATAAAACATGTATTTATCTTTAATTTCTCTCTCTAATATTTAAGGAAAAATCCCATTGGGAAAATAGTCATTTGAACATAAAAAAACTGTATATCATGAATCAAGGATTTGTTTATTAATCAGTTTATCTAATGGGAATTGTAGATGTTTTTTAATCATGTTTGGGGTAATAAAATATGCATATCCCATCTCCCCTCTCACTTGTAACCATCTACTATGATAAAATAAACATTTTCAGTGCTAAAAGTGAATTAGTCAAATATAGCTTCATAAGCTTCTACTTGTTGTCATTCTACTAGTTGTTGCTATATTACAATCTTATAAATACGTATATGGTAGCACAGAAAAACAAACCAAATAACAAAAAGAAGCAAAAAGAACACAAAAATTGGAAATTTAAAATTATTTTGTATTTGCCAATACAGCTTATGCAAATGGAATGTTTCTGTTGTGCAAGCTGTGGCGATTTTGAATGTTAGTAGAGTTAGTCAGGTCTGGAGTTAATGTGCTTGGCAGATTAGTTGACTAATATCAATTGGCGATGACAAGAGAGGTTTGAAGTGGAATAATGAAGCTTAATCAAACAGAAATGTCTTTTATTTTGGAGTTCTGATCAGATGAGAAAACAAATGAAAATGACAATAACCAACCCATGAGGTGGTTTGAAAAGATAACAAAATTGTTGATATATAGTTCTTTAGTTGTTATATAAGGCCTGAAGTTAACAGATTTGTTAGCAGATTTGTTGTCTTGGCTGATAAACAAAATTTTATGTTCCTTGTTTATATATATATATATATATATATATATATATATTATAATTTTATTCTTTGTCTGACTCAGTTGTGTAGAGAACGAGGATAGCAAGGGAGAATCATGAACATGCAAGGTTGTTGAGAGTTCTCTTCTCTTCTCTTCTCTGTCTTCTGCTGCCTCTTGGCTCCATTCAGCCTTTTGCTCAAAAAACCCTGATCTTATATAATCTGAGATTCCACTTAATTGCATTATCTATGGCTAGGCACATCTATTAATCATTTTTGACAATTATAGCCTTTGTTTATATTTTCTGACCTTCAAACCACTGCTCCTGATATCAACACATTTTTGCTTGTCATTGTTTCTGGCCCAAACATATTTCTTTCAGGTCACTGAAATACATTTCATTCTTTTGATGCCAGCTGCCTTTGACTAAACACATTTTTGTTTGTCACAGTTTACATTCTTGCCTTTGACTGAAATCATATTTTGGTCATATGGGTCACTGAAATATATTACAATGTTTAGTTCTTAAAACAGTAAAAGAAATATTATAAATATAATCTTCTATGTGCCATGTGCCTTCAGGATATGAGCAATCTGCAACTTCCTGTTCTTTGTAGCTCTTAATGTTTGTCTTTTCACCATCCTTTCCAGTACCTGATCTACAATCCATTTACACAAGCTCATTAATTAGGTTACTCACCATTTACCTCTGTCCTGCTTGCATTTAATATGTCCTGTGAGTGTTAAATTTTCCATGCTATTTTTCATAAAATGTTTTTCTTTTTATTTATGTTGTAAAATTCTATATTTTTTTTTATTTATGTCCTAAAAGTTTATTTAAAAAATGCAGAAGCATTAAAACATTGTTTTTGCACTTTAACTACCTGTTTTATATAAATGACATGGTGCATATCACTAGGTAAAGTGTTTAAAGTTTATATTAGCAGTGAAAAGATGAATTTTCACATACACTTCAAGGTCACTGTTGTATGAGACTGAAAACCTAAAAAAAATACTATTAAATTTCTTGTTACTTATTATTTTATGTATTTATTTATTTTGGTATGTATAGTTTTTTTGTTTTTTTTTTAGGGAGGCTTTATTATTATGATTTTAGCAAGGGTAGGTTCTATTATTATGATTTTGATGAAGGTAGGTTTTATTATGATTTTGGTGAGGGTAGGCTTTATGATGATTTTGGTGAGGGTGGATGATATTGATTTTAATATCATTTGAAAATACCTGCAAAACATTTTAACAAAATGACAACATACTTGTGCAAATACAAATGATGAATAACAATCGATGATAAATACTTGGGAAAATTCTGGGTGATTAGACTGTATTTACTTCATGCTAAAATGAATAGATTGCCAAAGAAAGTTGGTTAAAAATTTAAAAATTAGTCAAATAATGTTGCCCAAAAAATAAATTGTCAAATGTTATTTTAAAAAAATAAGTGGTCAGATCATGTTGTCTAAAAAGAATAAATGGTCAAATAATGTTATTTAAAAAATAAATGTTCAAATAATGTTATTTAAAAAATAAATGATCAAATAATGTCTAAATAAGTGGCCAAATAATGTCTAAAAAAATAAGTGGCCAAATAATGTCTAAAAAATAAGTGGCCAAATAATGTCTAAAAAAATAAGTGGCCAAATAATGTCTAAAAAAATAAGTGGCCAAATAATGTCTAAAAAAATAAGTGGCCAAATAATGTCTAAAAAAATAAGTGGTCAAATCATGTCTTACAAAAATAAGTGGTCAAATCATGTCTGAAAAATAAATTAGTGATCAAATAATCTTATCCAAAAAATTAAGAATCAAATAATGTAAAAAAAATTAATGGTCAAATGTTATTTAAAAATAATGTATTATAAAGGCGATAGTCTCTGCTAGCGTTTGGTTGCAGGCTTGATCTCCCATGATTGGGTCGACTTGGTAATGTGATGTATGATGTAGAAAGACCCAAAACTCCCTGATGAATTAAGTCAATTTACATCACTGACAACACTCTCCGGTGCCTATTCAAGAGCTTATATTAAAAATAAACTAAAAAATAAATGACCAAATAATATCGTAAAAAATTAGTGGTCAAATAATCTTAACCAAAAAATTAAGAGCCAAACAGTGTCAAAAAATAAATGGTCAAATGTTATTTAAAAATAAGTTGTCAAATAAAATGTTGTCTAAAAACATAAGTCTAAAAAATAAATAGTCAAATACTATTTAAAAGTATAGATAATTTTGATAAATGGTCAAATAATATTATTTAAAAATAAATAATTAGTCAAATATTGTTATTTGAAAAAGTGGTCAGACAATGTTGTCGAAAATAGTAAATGGTTAAATAATGTTATTTAATAAAATTTAATGGTCAAAAAACAAAGTGGTCAAATAATCTCTTAAAAATAAATGATAAAATAATGTTACTTAAAAAAATAAGTAATCACATAACGTTGTTATATCCTGAACAAGAGTACAATTTAACAAAGTGTAAATCTGAGTGAAAAGATTACCAAGTCAGGCGTAATAGAATAAAAGGTTTATTCAGCACAAAAATTATTACAGACAAGTGTGGTGATACCGACCGAACAAAAGCGATGAACCGGATGTGTACTCTCTCACAACTAAAAGGCAAATGAATAAAAATCGTTGTGTGCATTCGAGTTCGCGCAGATGTTCCGGTTGAAAAATAAAAATTAATTAAATATCAAATTACCATTTCCCGAGCCTACGCAAATTTTATTTACCAGCCAATAGGAAGCCCAGAACCAAATACAAGGATGAAATTCGAAACTAGCCACATTTTGATCCAAAAGCGAAGACACAAAAGCTTAGCCAAACAGAAGGACGATAGGATAGAGTCACCTGCCTCCTCTTGACTTAAGTCGAGCGACTACTATGCTGACCTCTTTCCACCTCCCTGTCTCATAAGTACTATTCTGACCTCTTACTTTCTTCCTGTTCTCAAAAGTACTAACTGACCTTTTCAAAGACATTCCACAAACCAACTTGCTGACCTACTGACCTTAGAATCAGCAACTTGAAAATGAACATTAATCACACTACTAAGCCTTTTACCTTTTCAGCATTATATCTTCCATGAACATTCTTTTATCTCTTTCAGCTCATTATTAATTGCCATGAACTCTCTAACTTCCGTTGGACCTTTATTTCAAGTATTGTTTTAATTGTAAAACATTATTGCTATGTATATATATAAATATTATTTTATACTCTAATTGCTTTTCTTGATTCTATAATCATTTTATGAATTATAGTGGGCTATCTTCCCACAAGGCCAAATTCCGTTAACCTGCACGGTATACAATTACCCTTCACTACAAACGGAATAAAAGAAGAGATACCCGCTATACAAGAATAGTACTACTAGGTTCTAATCCATAAGCAAGACTCTCTAGTGAAAATGCTCTTGATCATTTATTCATAATAGACTTAGTCTACCATAGTGTTTATATATGATGTTGGGATATTTCATTATAACAGTTATATAAAAAAAAATGATCGAATAATGTTATCTAAACAAATAAGTGGTCAAATAATCCTATCTAAAAAGAGATAAAATTCTTAAATGTTTTTTTTTTTTAAATATGTAGTCAAATAATATTATTTAAAAAAAATAAGTGGCCAAATAATGTTATTTTAAAAATATAAGTTGTCAAATAATGTTGTCTAAAAATATATAGTCAAACTTGCTCTCGCCTCGATCAAAAATCTGGTGTGGGTGACAAAGCGAACCTCACTGCTGAGCTTGAAAAGGACCTCCAATCCGTAGCGGACTGGGGTAAGAAATGGCTCGTAAATTTTAATGCTTCCAAAATGAAGCTGCTATCAAATAACCATCATAGACAATTACACCTACCTCCCATTAGCATGGAACAGGCTTGCCTCCCAGAGAGTAAAACACTATGCCTCCTTGGCCTCACACTCTCAGCGAACCTTAAGTGGAACGACTATATCGAATCCATTGCCAAATCTGCTGCTATGAAAGTCGGTTCTCTGTGCAGGTCCCGGAAGTTTTTTCCGTCTGATTCTATCCTGCACATATATAAATCTACCATCTGCCTGTGCATCGAATACTGCTGCCACATTTGGTCGGGTGCCCGTGCTGTTCTCCTCAGAGTTCTTGACAAAATACAATGGAGAGTCTGTAATGTGATCAATACCGACTTGGCAGACCGGCTGCAATCACTCTCTCACCGGCATGACGTGGCTTCCCTGTACCTCTTCTATAAATACTTTCACGGCTTCTGCTCCGATGAACTTAGATCACTGGTGCCCCCTAGGTACGAATTTGCACGAGATACTAGATTAGCAACTAGGTCCTACCCTTTTACAGTGAAACTGATAAAATGTAACTGCAATTTCTACTCCAACAGCTTCTTTTCTCACACTTCCCGCCTGTGGAATTCCCTTCCACATACTTGCTTCCCCGACAGTTACAGTCTCCAGGAGTTTAAATGTAAGGCCAATAGACACCTCCTAACACACTAACTCGCTTCCATTCTCTCAAACACTCTTCCCACCTACCCAACCCTCATCCTCTGTATCCCTACCCATCTATCACCCTCCTTCTTACATTTCCTATATTTAACCACTCTTTCTCATCACCTTACCCTATGTAACCCCCTGCGCAATAGTGGCAGTGGAATGCCTTGCTTGGAGTGAAATGATTAAAAAAAAAAAGTAATATTATCTAATAAATAAATAATCAAATTATGTTAAAAAATAATTGATCAAATAGTATTTTTTAAAAAGTAAGTGGTCAAATAATGTTATCTAAAGGTTACAGCTAGCTATTTCAACTATAATATGATTGGATCTTGCCACTAATCTAGTACTCCAAATTCATAAAGATTAGGTATCATAAAGGATCATCAGATCATTTACCAGGAAAGTATTTATCAAAAAGGCACAGCAAATCTACATTATGACAATGGGAAAGTGATTGAAGCCAAGATACCAGATCAGGATTCTACTTTTGATTTTATAAAGATTCTCTAAATTCACTGTATAGTGGGAACAGTATTCAAAGCATGGGCAAATCATAGACTTATAAATATATAAGAGAGATTCCAGAGAAAAAAGTTATCTAGCACAACACCATGAAAACAACTTTACTAGCAGCAGACCTAGCAATTGATTCCATATATTCTTTTCACTTCACTTCAGCTGAAAATGTTCACTCTCCTGGAAGTTAGTATGAGTCATGCTGATGGAAGGCAGATGATTGATAAATAGCAGTTTTGTTTTGAAAGCATTCAAATTAACAAGCCATCCCTTGTTTCAGTTAACAGCAGATTCAAGGTCATTTTGGAATCATCTTCCAATTTGACCTGATCAAACTGGCTATTAAGACAGGAGTAAATAATTGTGTCATCATTTTAGATACCAAGTTCAGAACTGATGCTATCAGGATAATTATTGATGAAAATTAGGAACAACATAGATCCAAAGATAGAGCCCTGGAGGATACCTACATTAATGCAAAAAGATCTAAACAAGTGACCATTTAGGTTAAGTCCCATTCACACTTTGATAAGAAAGATTGAATCAGTTCATAAATTTGTCCAGAAATGCCATAACATTTCAACTTTTGAAAAAGATTGGTATGCTAAACCCTGTCATATGCTTTCAAGATGCCCAAAACAACAGCCTAATTTTCACCATTCTTATCTAAAACTTGACTCTTTCAGCAATAATTGTTAATATATCAGCAGCAAAGCAAAAATCATATTGCTTATTTGAAAGAAGACCCTGCAATGTGAGATGCTCAACCAATGCAAAGTTGATTAGGGCCTCCAGTATGTTGCCAAAAAGAGGTAGAAGGCTGATAGAAGAATTAGATGGTTTACCTGAGTTCTTAAAGACTGGAATTCTGGATCTACATATTCTTATCATCTTGGTGTATAGATTCTTATTCATTGCTAGTGAAAATGTATAACCAATAGTAGTGACTGCGTAAAAATAGCATTTTGTTGCTGTAAATTTGCTCTATCCAACAGGCTTATTGTGATCCATGTATCTATTGTAATTTCTACTGAAATAAATAGGAGGCATTATTTTCAGAGCTGTGTGTGTGTGTGTGTGTGTACATGTTATATATATATATAAAAAAGAAGAGTGATAATTCTGAATAATGTTTACATTATTTAAAATCTTGTTAAAATATTTATCGATTTACTTTACTCAGATTCTAACAATGAGAGAGGAAACTCATCAAGCACCAAAGAAGAACAGCTTCCAACTAGAACTTGAGGCAAAAATGAAAGAACGACATGCACGTGGCCTGACCACAGCACTTAGTCCTTCTCCTACAGACTTTAATAAAGACAGCATAGCTATCAGTGATGGTGAAGATGGTAAGTTAATTTCTGATACTCTAAAATCAAGTAAATTATTGGTTTCATCTTTGTTATTTTTATGTGACATTTAAGCCAGCACATTCATTGGCATACTTTGCTGTATCTGGTCTTTAGAATTCATATATTATTTACTTTGTTTTATTTTTCATTTCCTCAGCTGGAACATGAGACTAACAAAACTGTAGTTCTGTGAACCAAATAGACTAATTTTTTTATTTGAGGAGATGAAAAGAAGAATAAGTGAAAAGGACGAAAAGGAGAATAAGTGAAAAGTACTTACTGAATTCTAAAAGACCACATAACTACAATAAAACATGAAGACAGTACTTAAAAAAACATGTACTGAGTGAGTTTCTTTTTACAGAACTATGGCATATGATAAGGTAGAAGTTACAAAGAAAACTCGATTTTTTGTTGGAATACAACTAAGTGTTTCAGAGAAATAAACGATCACAAAAAGCAACATTTTCCATTAATTTTTGCTGCACGGTGTGTCAACTGAAAATTTTGCTCGCATATCAAGTCATCAGACTTTTGGTTTAGTGAAGTGTCTTGGAGAAATTAATAAAAATGCACAAAAGGCCATCCAAAATTATATTTGTCATTGATTTTTTATGAACCCTGTACATTGGTTCGAAATTTTTTGTTTATATCAATGGTTCGGACTTTGATCTACAAGTTATGTGATTTTGGTTGAATTTACATAAGACATCTCGGAGAAGAAGAGTGCGTAAATTCTAAGCATTTTAGTGATTTTTGCTGTGCCCTGTAAATTGATTTGAAAAATTTTTATGTACATCAGAGGTTCATATGATCAACAAGTGACCCAATTTTGGTTGAAATCAAACTAAAGGTTTTGGAGGAGTAGGGTTTCTCAAAATGAAGACACACAAACACACAGATATATCCATTTTTATATATATAGTTATCAGTTATTGAACAGAAAAGACAAACTTTTTAGAAATTAACTATGTCTTTGAAATATCAAGTGCTGCAAGCTTGGATGAGCAGCTGGTGTAATGGATAATGACTCTGAATTGTTAATTGAGGAGTTGTGTTTCAATTTCATTTGGGTTTGTTATATTCACTTACACACAAATACCCTTGGAAAAGGTATGAATACACCTCTTCTCCCCATAGATAGGGTCAAACAGTAAGACTTGTATCATTAAAAAATTATTATCTCAAAAAAATCTTACAATCTAAAAATATTTCCTGGATTTAATAACCTTTAAAATGATTATAAAGCTGCAGAAAATGAATCAAATAATCCAATAATATAAGAAACTTTTTAAATTTAACAAAACACCACCTCCATTAAACTTCTATTTTTAAACAGATACATTTTTTTTATTAGCTTTTGCTTTCATTGTTTGTATTTATTAAAACTATCTAAATTATAAATATTTATTTACTATACTTACAAAAACAAATATAATACTGGGTCATTTAATGTCAATACCAACATACAAGCCCAAGGTTGCATGATGGATCATGCATGTAGGTCTCCCAGAAGATGACCTATTCCCTTGACTATTATTGCATGTATCACGCCTTACTCTTATTAGTACTTTGGTGGCTATTGTCTGAATTAGAATTTAGAATTTACTTTTTGATTAAATGTTCAAATAATTCAAATAATAAATTTTTCAAAAATATTTACAAAATATTTAATATAAGAATTATTAAAAACATTTATCATGGAAGTATCCAAATCACCTTTTTAAATGATGGTTTTATTAACCATATGGACCCCCAATCTTACATAGACTAGGGTTACAGCATCACCATGCTGGGTGTTACTTCTTTAGTTTCTATAGCAAGTAGGTTTTTACAAGGTTGAGTTACTAGACTCACAACCAACCAGCTTTAAATTTAGAGGCCTACAGTCAAATCATGCTGAAAACCCTGGTTCCCATTCAATCTTTGGAGTTAAGCAACATCAAGCTCAGCCAGTACTTAGATGGGGAACCACTTTGGGAACACTGGCTACTGTAAGTAACCTCCTACAATCTAAAGTATGTTTCAGCTTTAAATAACCCACAAAGGATTGATAAGCGGTAAAACAAACCAGTATGAAATCAATCAATATATTGAATTCAGAGTTTTTCCTTCTCCTTTACTGTTTGTGAACCAAAGGGAGAAAGCCCAGTCTGCTCAGCTAGTAATCCCAAACTGTGAGATGGATTCATACCTTTCTCAATGTTATTTGTTTAGAAGTAACCACAACAGATGGAATTTTAATTTAATATACTAATTTTTGCTATGCTAGGCACACGTCTTTAAAAAAAAAACAAGTAAGTATAGATAAAATAAATCTACATAATAGAAAACCTACTTAAACTACCAAAAGTAAATATGTAGCTGTTATTTTAAAGATTTATAGTCTGTGAACAACTTCATGCTTCTGTAGGCAATTAATAATGTGTTTTAACTTCTCCGTTGTGTTGTCATGTTCTGCTATGGCAACAGAAAATGACCTTAATTAAAATTTACGATATGGCTACTGCAGGTCAGTGGTTTTGAAAAAGAATGCAATGTTGAGGGAAATAATACTTGTAAGTCATGCAGAATGCTAAAGATATAATCAATAACATGAAGAGAAGATGAAGGGGGAAAAATTTACTTCTTTTGCAATTACTGAAACTCTTTGAAACTTGCTTGGGAATGAGTATTGAATTGGTTTCTGGCTGCTTTCAGATATTGAATACAGTTTAATGAGTTTTTTATTTTGTAAATAATTGGTATTTTATTGTTAATTGTATTAAATAAATTTAACAAACATTTTTTTAAATAATTAAAAGTACTGTATAACGTAGATGCACAAATATGCAATAAAGAATAATAATGTGTGCTTGGTACACAAGTTAAAAATAGCACTCTGTTTTTAGGCAAGAAATAGTTGAAGTTTCAGAATAGAGAATTTTGTGGTTGGTAATGAGAGCAGTCAGAACAAAGAAAAAGCAGAAGAAACTGCAACATATGGAAATCCATATTAAGAGCAGAACAACTGCTTGCAACATTCTTTTTTTAGCATTAATCATTTGTAAAGGCATTGAAATCACTTGGAAAATTTTGTTGCTCTTTGTATCAGCTTTTATATTGAAATTCAATGTCTATAGAATAAATATACAATCATTGTAACTTCAAGTCACTGTAAACATTGCCTTTCAAGATTTCATGTTTAGTAACTTTGAAATATTATTAGCCCTTTTTACTGGCCTGTCAAATGTATCAGATGGGATAGAAAGTTGTTTAATGAGGTAAAGTTTGCTGCAGGATTACAATTTTTTTATTTTTTTTATTTTAATCATATCACCCCAAGCAAGGCGGTAACGCCATTGATGTGCAGGGAGCTACGTAAGAGTAAAAAGATTGGAAAAGAGAAAATTATAAATCATTCGGTAAAGATAGAACTTGTGAGTTAGCCCTATTGAACTTCACAAGATGCTGTTAGAGATCATTATTAAACAGTTATAAAAATGGGACACTCCTTTTTTCTTTCTCTTTAGGATGCACCAATTAGAACCTTGTCCCAGACATATCTTTTCCCAGATGGCTCAACTTTTTACACACACACACACACACACACACACACACACACACACACACACACACACACACACTTTTGAGCTTTTAATGTCCTATTTCTTTTGCATGCATACTGTTTATTTATTTCATTATATAAAAACACATGAAAGTATCATCTTGTTGAAATTTATTTCATTTCCTTGATGACCTGTCATTTATATGTATAAATGGTTGCCACTGCTTATTTACAATGTCTGACTTATTAACAATGTCTTGTAAAAATTACTTGCTTGTATCATGTCAGGTGTTTTTAGTATTAAAAGAAGTAAACACACAATTGAAAAGATATTCAGCTAAAATATGGAATAATGTATAATTATACATTTTCTTTTTTTTTTTAAGTATTTGGAGCTTAGATGTGTTTTATGCCATCATATTGATGAAATATCTCATTAGCCACTCCAGGAGAATTGCTGTTTCACTCTCTTCCAAACCATTTGTGAATTATCTTTAGTTACTATCTTCATCATTGATAGAGTTAAGAAGTCCCAAGACAAAGAAATTAATCACAGGATATGTCATTAGTCATTACAGAGTAAACCTTTACTGTTACTTTATTCATAATAGAATTTCCTAATAGAAATACAGAACACCTTGTTCAAATTTAAATTCAAATGGTTTCTAATATTTTTACTATATAATTTTATTCCATAAAATAATATTATTTTATTCCAATTTATCTGTGTATATCCAAATTAGAAATCATTTGAATTTAAATTTGAACATTGTGTCCTGCATTCCTATTTGGCATATCTAGCCATCTTACGGTATAACCATCTACAAATTGTCATACAACGCAATCCAATTCCTGTAAGAAGATCTAAAATAAAGGAATTTCTCACAGGTGTTTAATTTGTAAAAACTTTCCTCATTAAATTTTTGTTTGAAATTTTGAGAGAAAAGGTCATGACTGTTATAGTATATTGAGTTTATAAGCACTGCATAGAATTGATGGAAAAGAAGAGATGATAGTTTTAACAACACTTGGTTTAGTGTTGATATTTATATCTAAAAGTAATAGTCACAGTTTATTTCTGACTGTATTGTCATGACAATTATTTAACTTTGTTGTGTTAGGATTTTATTTTTGTACTGGTTCCAGGGCCCGTTCAAGATGGTGAATACTATTTGATTGAAAATATTTTGTGTCATGAATTTTTATTACAAAATGGTAATTTTTAAGAAGTAAATAAAGAAATGTTTAAGAGTAAAGATTATTTTATGCTTATGTAAATTTAAAGGACATCATTTTAAAAAGTGTATTATATACTTAAGGAATTAATGAGTAATGTACACAACATTTACAAATAAAAGGGGAAATGATGAGTATGTATTTATTTGCATTTACACAAGGGCAAATTTGACATAAGGTCAGTTTAATGTGGCTCCACTCATATGTACATTGAAGTAGGAACAAAACTTACTCATTCTCCTTTAGCATTTTTTCTTTGGGATACCTCAGGAATTGGGGATTTGACTGGGTATTCTTTTTATTAACCTTGGTTAGTTCTAGCACAAGGTCTCAATTAAGAGGCACCCATTGAGAATCAAACTAACAAGCTAACCATTATACAATGGTGACCCTGTCCCAAAAGGAGAAATGCAATTTTTCTGTTTAAATGAATATTCTTTTTTTTTTTTACTCTTAATATTTTAGACATGCTGACCAGTCTCCAGCAAAATTATTTTAAGTCAACGCCCGATTATAAGAGCAAGTGGAATTCCCCCCACCTCAATGAAACCATGCAATGGGGTGACTCACAATTTTGGAATCCCAGTTTCCTAAACAAGGATGATAAAATCACTGATACCTTGGGCATCAAAAATAGAGAGAGGAAGGAATCCTCCAAATCTGATGAAAGTCAGAAAGAGTACTTAAAATCCAATTTATCTTCTCAAAGTGATATGGAAACTGATTTGCAGAGTCCCAGAAATTTAAAAGGATCTTTCAACACGCTTAATATTAAAGATTCTTCTAAAAGTGATTATAAACCTGAAAGGTAAATATGTTTTTTTAATTTTTGTACACTTTTCATTGCTTTTGTTTATTATTGTATTAACATAAGTCACAATATTTGATATCTATATTCAATGATAAAAAACATAAAAAAACATAGTTGTGATATTTTTGCACTGGTCCAACAAATGTAATGCAAAATCCATTACAAGTAAAAATACTTGCACTTTATTATCTTTTAATGGATTTTATTGAATACTAGACAATTCTATAAATAGCTGTTTCAAAATCCAAGAGAATATTCTAATGGTAAAAAGATGCACTGAATTAATTCCTTTGCCGATGAATAAATAAGAAGTAATAAATAAAGAGAATAAATAGGAGGCCTTTAAAATGTTGAAACTTACAAGGCAAAAACATCCCCCAGCACTTTATTTGAACCTCAATTTTAAAATTCCATGACTACAGACAATGTAAGTTAAGATGAATGAATATTTACTTACCTTGATTGTATATTAGTAGCGTAATCTATTACCTTAAATATCCAAAAATTACAACCCAACTTTATGTATACTTATAAAGAAATTTTAACTAGTTCTACACAGATATTGTTCATTTTTCTATTAGAAAAAGTACCCCTTACACTTTTATCACCTCCCTCTTTCTCCATTTACTAAATTTTTGGAAATTGAAAGGCATACCCAACTCATATTTGATACCTTCCCTGTTTAATTCAGTGGCAAGAGTCTGTGATCTCTCTATGAATTCATATCCCTTGTCGCACTAAGCTATGTTCGACCTCTTATAAGGCAAGATTATTTTCTGTTTATTTTGTGTAAAAGGGGAGCTAATATTTTTGGTATCCATATTTTTTTGCTCTTATGCAAATAAATAAATAATGATTGTGCTCTATATTTAGCATTTAATAGTTGCCTCCCTTGAAAAATATTTTTTCGTCCAAGCTCCATGGTAGACACTACAATATTACTGTTGCATTTTTCCAAAAACCAGATTTATGCTACACTAATTTCCACCATTGGCTGGATGTGAACACTATGAAACAACCAAACTGAATTGAAATTCCATCAACTGCACAAAACCCCACACATATCTTCCATTTTTACTCACATACTCAAAGAAAAAGATAAGCAATACAATCCAGAATTTCCACCCAATAGCACCCACTCCTGCTTAAAGAAACAAAAACTAAAAAACTGGAGACAATTTGAGCATAAAAAGCACATAATACCCATCATAAAAAAGGCATTTGGCAGTTGGACAACATCTTGGCTTGAGTTCACAGATTTCATAAACAGCAACCACCCATCTCTAAGAGACAGCTTAACCAAAGGCTGCCACCCCAGTAAATCGCAACTCCTCCTCCCTCTCCTTTCATATGCCACGCCATATGCCTTTTACAACTCCATTTATCTCTTTTTTCAATAATAGACATCTACACTGATTTATCATTTGTTGTATTTTACATTAAATACAATTGTTTACTACTTTAAATTTTGTTTCTTCTTTGTTCTGCCACCATATTCTTATCATAACAACTGGTGTCAGATGCATGCAACCAGAACAAGATGAACTATAGCACATTTACTTACAACAAATTCTTAAAACTAATCAAACAGCAATGAACAACCATCCAGACCTGAAATCCACAAGTGAACATCAAGCCAGAATTGTTGTTGAACTTCAGAGAGAACTACAGGAAATGCTGACTGCCCTCAACTTTTCCTCTGTCAGGAACAGGCATGTCCCAAACCTCAACAGACTATAAATTACTCATGCAACTACAGTCTTTATTTGGTGCTATACATGATGTAAAACAATTCTATCCAAGTAACAATGTCAGTCAGTTCATAACCAATTTAAGCAATGTCAGTTCAGAACTAATTTGAACAAAACATACACAATTCATGTAAAGTTTGAGCTTACATATGATCCGAAGAAGGAAACCAAATTTATTAAAACTGCTAAGCAACTTCTCAATGAAGGCATATTCCAACAGATGTGGATTTGCAACAGACCATGTCCTCATATAAGCAGTTGAGGGCCTACCTGCTAAGAACTCACAGAAATCAAATGACAAACTTCCAACACCTCAGCTGAGTATGAGACCTGCAATGATGTGACAGCAAAAAGATCCCCTATTTTTCAGGTCAACTTGAGACCATAATCAAAGAAGTAGCAATTCATATAAAGGCAAAGTTTTGTATGGACAGCAGCAACTCTAAAGCACCAACACTAATTTTTCTTTCATGGGCTCATGAAACACATATATATTTAAAGATGATGGACAGACACTACCTGGCAAGTAGCATAGCTAGTGATACCAAACGCTATCTCAACTGCATAAAAACAGATGCGATCTCCAGTCTGACCACAGACATGATGTATGCACCAAAATACAAGTGAATCAAGATGTTCATCATGATCTCACCATCTAAATACAAGTATCAAATAGAACAGATACATTGACAAATAAATCACCTAGTAATACATGGCTAGAATACTTCTATGAAATTGGAGCACAATGAAATAACTCCAACAAAAGAGTCAACTCTACTGTCTGTAAAAACGGCATGAGGGGCCTCAAATCTTTTCTTGATGCATAGCATCTCTTCAGGGAATAATATCTCATCATACATTAACAACAATCTTGTCCACACCCAAACCTTTCATGACTACATTGCCACATCAGAACAGCTATTCATTGTCTACTCTATGTGAATGGGTTATCAGAGAAAATACAAAGGATCTGTGGTCTATATTAGCTTGACCTTCAGAAGTGGTTCTACATTTCGCAGGTATGTCTCCCAAGTAAGACCCCCAACAGAGGAGGACATGACTAAAGACTGTGTGTAGGCCATTCCATGTAGCTGTGGAAAGAAATATAAAGGAGAAACAGGCTGCTCCCTTAAGTTAAGGCTACAAGAACATCACAAGCCTGTAACACTAGAGGAGATAGAAAAATCATGCATAGCTGACCACATATGGAGGGAGAAAGGGGATCACTGACCCCTATGGGATGAAGTTGAAAACGCCACTGGAAACTACATAAACTTAAGGAATTAGCACATATGCTAGGCTACAAAAATCTCCTAAGCCAACCAAGCATAGAAATGAATACAATATAGAAACCATAATACAGAGTGCTAGAGAAAATCATCAGTTCCAAAAAATTGCAATATGAGCTCTGGTAAAAAATGGTTACTGAAACATTAGGTTGATAAGTCCCAGAAATTCACTTGCTGTTGTCCTCAAGGACACATGGCCCAGTAGATATAGATGTTGGTTAGTTCCAGTGACTTGACCCAAAGAGTTGTGAGTTCGATGGTGAACAAATAACTTAGGGAGTTAGGTTAAAGGGAGATAACTCATGATTACCAGAAGTGACTTCACACAAAGTATGAGAATGATATATATGTTTGAAATTCCTAGTACCTGAAGAAGGCCGGTGTCTACAACGGCTGAAAAATCATGAAAATGACAACAAAGATGAGGACAATAGTGTAAATACTACCTCATTTCAAAAGTATAGACAAATAGCTATTCATTACTCTTCAAAGATTTGGGCTAAAACTCAATAGTGCCTCTTTCTCACTTCAGAAGACAAATTTCTATTTGCATTGTCAACAGTTAAGTGTTCAGACTAGACCCAGAACACATTCATGCTATCATTGAGATGAAGCCACTCACCTCAAGAAAGAAACTGCAAAATCTCATAGGAGATCTTATCTAGATACACTAATTTTTGGATACTTGCCTTTATGAACGAATCAAGATGGTTACATTTTCCTTCTTGATGGCCCCTCTATGTGAACTCAACAGGGACAACAAGCTGTTTGTTTAGACAAAAAAGGCTTTTGAAAAAATGAAGTGATGCTTATCATCACCAGTCATCTCATTTACAGATTTCACTCAGCTCTTCATACCCACCACAGACAGTAGTGATGTCACATGTGGTGTCATCCTAATGCAGAAAGCTGACAATGGACGGAAAAAGCCTTTGAATTTTACTAATAAATTTGGGTTAGAGAAAATTGGGACACTTTAAAGTTTGGGATTCAAAACAGTTATTTATTCTGTTCCAGCCTTTTAAAGTGGGTAGAAATATTTGGATAAATTAAAAGTGTATACATAAATCAAAATCATAATTAGGAAGAAGTTGTACAAGAAGTTTAAATTTTCTTTTAATTTCTATGAGTGTATTACATAGTTTTATTTATAATGATTTTGTTTTGTTTCTTTTAGAAAACCACATTTCCTTGGTGACCATGTTGATGATTTGCCTCGTTCTACAAGTAAGTCTTCTTTTCACAATATTTTCTATTCATTTTCACCTGTGCTTGTTCAATTGTTTCACTTCATATAGTCTAACTGTATTTTAATAGTTGTATAATAACATGACTATTCCATTGCCTATGATCATCAAGTATTGCACATTTTTTAATTCAGTGTGCCATAAGTCAAGGCCATGCATAAAGAAATCAAATAAAAGTGGCCATTACAGTTTGAATATAGTTACTTAAAGTTGGCTTAGTTTGGCACAAGGTCATAGAGCTCTTAGTATCATACTTACTCATAATGATCTACAAAATCAGAATCTTAATTATTATTAAATAGCGTTAGTTTTAATGTAGAAAAAATTAATATTATCTTTTTGCTTTCTCTTTGGTGCCTAATACAAGGTGATGATTAGTATTAATAATTGCGTGTTGGAAATTTTCTCAATTCACAATAAACAGGGTCTTAATAAAAGGGAGTGGGTCAGACAATTATTTAAAGGGTTAGAAAATGTAAAATTAATAAACAGGGTGGTTTTAATAAGTTTTTCCTAAAAAAAAATCTTCCCACCCAAAATCTTCTATTAGTCACCTAAAAGTACAAAAAATGCAAAGTTTAATACACCAAGGATCACTGTTAAAACTTATTTAATATTACGCTTTGTTGAAAACTAAATATATAAGAAAACTGTCTTAGAATTTTTTTTATTTTGAAATATTCACATATCATCAATCTTCAGGCTGATAATTATCATATATACTCATATATAAACCAACTTATTAATTCTAACCTCTTCAAAAAGAATTACCTGTGTATAGTGCGACTCCCTATTTTTTGCATAAAAAACTGACCATAAAAACTTACACTATACTCAAGTATAAATGATGCATTAATGAACATCAAAGAAATTTCAAGAATGATCTGGAATATTGAATCTTTTCTTTATGTTACTTTTTTAGAGAAATATTGATTGATAGTAGTGAACATATTGGAGTTTCTTCAAACAAGAGAGTAAGAATTAATATACAAATAATTATGTACAATTTTAAACCTATTTTATTATCTGAGAAAAGTAAATAGAAAAAATATGAATAGGGTTGAATAAAGGCATGCATGTAGCAAGGTATCAATGTGTATGAAAGATGCTGAGAGACTTATATTTGTGAAGAGTTCTGTTTATTGAATTATTAGATATGTATGTGTGTAGTCAAGTGAGCTTAGGGTATTGTATGCACTGTACTATTTTATTTTGTGTTGTGTTCTATGTAGCATGAGGTTTTTGGGTACCAAGTCATGTGTTTTTGGTAAAGCATTTTGTAGAAAAAGAATAATGGATGAACCTTTTGCATCCTTTTCTTGTATACTGCTTTGACAACACCATTTAGCAATTGTTACAAGTCTTTTGGCAGACAAGCATGGTAACCTGAAACTCCTGTTGTTAGTATAATGTTTTGACTGAATTATATCAATGAATGTAAAATTTATTCATTCCAAGAATTGTTTGGACTATTGAACTTTTTCTTTGTGTTACATTTCTTGTTACCATAATGTTTCAGCTAACCCTTTCATTAGGTGTACAATCCATAAAGGAAGAGAGGTTTCTATTCTACAGAAATTAATGGTCAAAGAAAACAAAATGGTGGTCTGTACCAACCAACTTGTTTCTTTCCCAGCAATGCAAGCCGCACATATATTACTATTTGTAGCAATGACAATGAATGTAACACAAATGATTCCATATTTATACACAGGGATGTATTCTGAAATTCACTCCATGCTGAGTAAAGAAAACCAGGAATGAATTAATAGAAATTTTGTTGGTAACAACAAAAGCAAGAATAAGTTCATTAGTCCAAACAATGCTTGCAATGTTAATAACTCTTCTGAAAATTATTATCAGTAATTCATGTTACTTTGTATCACTAATCCTATCAGCTCTTAAGAGGTTTCAATTGTTAAACCCCTGGAGTCTTGATTGTATTGTTGAAAAATTTGAATATGTTATGTCATGCAATTAAATTGATATATTTTTAAAAAAACACTGAAAATCAAGTTTTGCAAGTTGCTTTGTATGAAAGCAATCTGATTTCTCTTTCATATTATATAAAACTTAATCTTTTTGGTGTTAACAGTTATAAAGTATGATTTATAAAATCTACAACTTTGTAAAAGTTGTAGAAAGTCCATGTCAACAGCTTAAAAGAGGAAAGCCTGAAAGAGAGAGAGAATTATGTTTAAGAGCTGCTACTGCTTCTATTATGTCTAAAGGCACTATGGTACCCCCTTTCAAGTGAGATAGTTGGACAACAATCTCTTATTAAGTCAGGTAAGAAAATAGTTTCTAATATGACAATCATTCTTTAAAGTTCTAGATAGTGTCTGATTGGTGGTTTCTAATAAATCATCACCAATATTTTCTAAGTGTACCAGTTTTAGTCGGTTAATGAAAATATTCTCTTGTCTAATATTAATTACAACAGTGAAATGTTTCTCTGTATGTTTTACTATCTTATAAGGTTCTCTGTTAACTGGTTGTAAGGGTTGTTTTGTTGCATTGTCTTTTACTTGCACAAAGTTGCATTTTTTAAGTGATTCTGGTACATACGTTACATACATTGATTGTCTAGGAAATGGGGATGTTACTTGAGACATCTTCAATCTCAATATATCTACAAATGAAGCAGGATCCAAGAGTGTTTCATTTGGTTTGATTATTAACTCTTCTGGGAGACATAAAGGTGTGCCATATACAAGTCCAGCTGCAGAAGTCTGTGAATTAGATTTTACAGCTGTTCTTATCCCCTTAAAGTATTAAATGGAATATTGTAAAGCCAAGAAATATAGTTCAGTGCTGTTTTCAGGGATTTTTTAAGAGAATGGTGAAAACATTCTATCATGCCATTAGATGGTAAGAGGTTGTATAAATTCTGGTTGCACCAAACAGGTTGGTTAGGGAAGCAAAAAGTGAGGACTCAAATTGTGTTCCTTTATCTGTGGTGATGGTAGTAGGAACACTAAATCTGCTGACCCAACCAACAACTGATTTTGCACTAATATCAGTAAAGGGAATTATTTCAGGTCAGTGGGTGAATCTATCACTGCAGGTGAGGAGATAGTAATATTTATGACAGGGAATAAATGGTCCAATGATATCGATATGGACATGGTCAAATTTAGTATCAGGAACAAGAAAAAATCTAGGAGTTCATTTAGTGTATCTCACTACTTTTGCTTTTTGACATGATATGCAATGATGCAATATATATATATATACCTGAGTGTGATACTGAGTGAAGAGTGTCAAATAGTTTTCTATAAAAATTTCTCAGAATAAAAGGCCACAAATTTCTTGTAGAAATGTCACACCACATGGCATGTTTCATTTGTGGCATATACATTTCTTTAATTTGTAATAAAGAATCATTATCTTCTCAAAGAGATTTTAGATCTTCATCATTTTCTGGGGAAGTTGCAATAGCTTCAGAATCAATGACTGAAGTAATATTAATTGTAGAAATATTCCTGGAGAGTATGTCTGCAAAAATGTTTGCAGATCCTTTGATATGTCGAATATTAGTTGTAAATTGTCAGATGAAATCGAGGTGCCTAAGTTCCTGAGGAAAATAGTTATCCAATTTTGCATTGATTGCTCTGATTAAAGGTTTATGATCTGTCAGCACATGAAAAGACCTACCATTCAAGAAATGTCAGAAGTGTCAGATGGCATGGTACACTGCCATTAACTCTCATCCAAAAGTGCTGTACCGAGTAGCAGTGAAAAGTGAGGTTAGTAACATTGGCTAACTTTTCCTTTGTCAAATTATTTATATCACATTTCTTTTTCTTTTGTTTTTGAAGAACATATGTCAATAGGGGAATCTCTTTAAAAGTTCACCATGCTAAGGAATTTGCATAAATTTTTTAATGTTAATAGCTTTGGTTCTTTCAGGTAATAGTTGATACCATTTTTATCAACCCCATAACCTAAAAAGTCAACTTGAGACCATTCAAATTTACATTTAATTGGATTCACTACAACACCATATTTTCAAAATCTTTCAAAAACCTCCTGCAATTGTCACTTATGTTCTTCTGATGAAGAGCTGGCAATAAGCACATCATTGATGCAGTAAAAAACTGCATTTAGTTCTTAAAGAACTTGGTTTATAAATCTATAAAAGAATTGGTATGTATTCTGTAGTTTAAATGGTAAATGTAAGAATTTGTAAAGTTCAAATGGCATTGTAATGGCGTTATGTCAGAGTCCTCTAAGAGTATCTGATGGTAGGCTCAGATGAAGTCAAGTTTTGAAAATATTTTAGCTTCATATAGTTGGCTGGTAAAATCTTGAATATTAGCAATTGGGTCAGGAAGAGTAATCACGTTCAATTCATGAGGATGACTTCTGTTTTAGTACAATGTGTAGAGGTGAAGACCACTCACTTTTTAAAGAACAAATTACTTTGAGTTTTGCTAACTGCTGGAATTCCTGTTTGGCAATCTTGAATTTATCTGGGGCAAATCAACAAGGTTGTGAGAAGACAGGGGAACCAGTTGATTCAATGCAGTGTGTGATGTCATGTTTTTTCATAGAGGTATTGTATTTTGGTTCAGTTATATCTTGGTAATTGGACAATATTTCCAAAAATCCAGAGTTTTCTTCTGCTGATGCAACTTTAGGACTAAGAAGTGTTGTAGACTTTAGACAGCAAATAGATTTGACATCATTTTTTGTGTCCATCAATTCTATTTTAATGTCAATTAGCAGACCATAGTGGTACATAAAATTCACACCCAAAATAGGTGTAGTGATGTTGGCCATTGGAAATTGCAACATGGCTACAAATTAAGAGTCATGCATTTCTGCTCATATGTGTGGATAATTGAGCCATTTACTGCTTATAATATGAGGTGCTTTAATTTGTCTGACTGGAAAGCTAGGATTAGCCATATTTGTGGTCCACTATTGATCAGGAATATTGTTCTTGAATTTGTGTCGATTATGTGGAAGAGTCAGCTTGAGTTTGAAATGCCAGCATGTCCTGCCAACAAAGATTGTTGGCTTATTCATTTCCGTGGGACTTGTAATTGCAAGGATTTGTGCATTTTATACTCCTGTCACTGAATTTCTTGTTGTAGTAACAGATACCACTTCTTCCTTTTGATTTGCTCCTGTATCATTGCCTGCTTCACGATGAACTGTGATGCTGGTGTCTTTGCAACTGTTGAATTTGTTTTTAGTCAAATCACCTATTTGTCTTTTCAAATTTATTTTCCTCATGTATTTGGATGATGCCATCACTTGGAGTCCATACACTTGCAACTAAGCTGTCTTGGGTCATGACTTACATTAGTTAATCAGCTGTATTGCACATTTTATTCATGGATACCTTGTCTTTCATTGTCTTTAAGGATACCTGCACCGTTTTTGGCAGCTATCCTATAAATATGTGTTGTAAAACACTATCATCCAACATATTGATGGACAGAGTCTGCAAATGACACAAGAATTGAGATAGTTTTCTATCTCCCAATGCTTCACTTTCCAATAATTGTTGCAGTCTCCTCCTCTCAGATAATGAAGTTCGGAATATTAACTCCTCTTTTAATTGTTTTTTTGTGGTGGGTTTACCAGAAGATCCCATAGATAAATGGCTGCTTCTTAAAGTAGTGCAGAAACAACACAAGCAATTTTTTGTTTTTGTGATTAAATATTTTTCATCAGAAAAACAGCTTCCAGGTGGAAAAAAAACAGTTCAGAGTCATTGTTAGAGAATACAGGTATGTTTTCAAAGGCAACGGCTAATTTGGGTTCCTTCATTTTTTGTTGTGTGTAAGTTTGTTGTTTTTTTATCGCAATTTTTATGAGTTTTGTAAAAAGTAAATGCATATTGTAGCACATAAAATATTTTTTATTCATCAATAATTATTATGGAATATTATTTTGGAAAAAATATTATGAGAAAAATTCTCAATGCAAAACAATATCTAACATGATAAGGAGATTTAGAATAGGGTGGAAATTTTTTTTTTCATAAAATAAATTTATTTATTTATTTATTTATCATTTATTTATCTATTCACTTGAGATAATTTTCTATTGACCCCAAACACTGCCTTCTTTAAAAATTGAATAATTTAGTAGGCTCACACTATGTGTTTAAATAGTGGTAATTAAGTCAATGAGAGTGCTTAGGAAACAAAGGAAAAAGTGGTAAAAACGAGATGTGGTCACTTGGTTGGTCAGTGTCAGTATTATTTCCATATGTTGTATATCATCTGAATCAACTATGAACAACTATACTGATATATAAAAATATATAATTATATTTTTATTCTTTTTTTTTCGGTGATGTGGTGTGGAGTGGAGAAGTGCTCGGACAGTTATCACACATGCATACAAGAGTAGTTGACTGGCTGGATGGTCTCTGGCCTCTCTCTCTCTCTCTCTCTCTCTCTCTGGAACACTGTTCTTATATAGCTAAGTTTTGTTTAATTACATCATCTTTTGCCATGCATATTGTTTATTATTTTTTAATGGTTTATATTCTCTGACTATGCTGTTTATCAAAACACCCCACATTCTTTTAGCACAAAGCTGGCCCTGTATTCTTCATTTTTCAAAAACAATATCTATCTAAATATAAATAAACTCTTGTTTTTATTTCATGACTTTTAAGAACAGCTGTCTTCACACAACTTTGCTTGTCACCCAGCATCTGCATTCTTGACCTTTCAAAACAATATTTATTTTCTTTTAAGTTTTGCAAGCCTGCATTTTTGCATCAAGCAATATTTGTTCAATGTAAATACACACAAGATCAGAGAATATATAACACATATATTTCAGTAGTGACACGTGGTCTGATGATTGCTGATAGCCACAATATAATGTTGATTTCTGTTTCCACACTGTTTATAAATGTCATGGCGGCATCACTGACAGACTGAATGAACTCTTCCAACCATTACTTATACCTCCCCTCACAAGAAGTGAGAGGGAGTAGCCTGAGGAGAGCACCCCCAGAGCAGCCCAAAATCAGCCAAGAGTTGGTCTACGAACACAGCTACCTTAACAACCATTACAAGTCCCAGTTCTAAGGCCGAGGGTCGAATCATAGTATTCTACACTAACTCGTATTATCGTTCCTACTAACCAAGTTCTAAGTATTGTATTCTTTCCGTATTTAATACATATTCATATTTTCCTACTTGGTTGTTTTTGCGTTATTCTTGCTGGACCTTTAACTGGGTCCACGACAATAAATGTGTCCATATTTTTCTCTTTATAATCATTTCACCCCAAGCAAAGCAGGACCACCACTGGTGCACAGTCATTAGAATTTGAAAAAAAAAAAAAGACAGAGTTGGAAAAAAAAGATTAAGGTAATAGTCAGAGGAAGTGGTGTTGAAGGAAGAGATAATTTGTCCTAAAACTGGAAAACATTTTTCAGACTCTTCCAGTCGGGCAGGTGAAAGCCATTATTAGAATTACCTTCTATCACCATTTTTTAAAAAAAAGAACATAAGAAAAGTGCAATAGTTAAATTCTGTGAGGTTAGTTGGTAGTTTTATAAGAAACACAAAAACTAAAAAAAAAAAAAGACATGTGTTGAAAGATTTGTTGTGAATTAAGATGTTAGAGAAAAGAACAACAAAATGGGGAATTAGATTAGCTTTCTTATGGCATTGTAGGTAGTAATAGGCAGTCCATTTGGAAAATGTTTAGATGTAGTGTTTAGAGAAGACAGGTCTATTTTTAAATTAAGTTAGTTGGGAGCTTAAAACTATGAGGCTGGTGAACTAATCCTGATTAAAACATATGCCAGCATCATCAGACAAGATTGGACCTTTAGGTAATTTTCTTTGTTTTTTTCTCTCTCATTTGGTTGTTCTTGTTGTGCCTCAAGGAGACTTAAAATAATATGCACTGTGAAAAAAATGGCAGATTTCTGTGCCCAATCATAGTATGATTGGGATTGAGGAATTCTGTGTAATGGAAACTTGAGCAAGAAGTCACGTGGGTATGTGAGGTCATTTACTCAATGTCAGTTTGTGAATTGAAGTTACCATCTACAATGTACAATTGCCACTGGGTGTCTGTGGGCATGGTGATATTCTAAGAGAAAGGACAGAAAAAAAAGTGAACAATATAAAATTTTTATTGATGTGTGTTCTTCGAAAAGAAAACAGAAAACAACTTTTTGAACATTATAGAAACTTTCTTGTGTGTATTCTTCGAAAAAGGAAAAAACAAACTTTTCAGACTTTACAGAACTTTCTCTGACAATATGTTTTAAAAAGAGAAAAGAAAACAAACAGAAAAAATAATAATGATGGTGACACAGAGAGAAAAAAATATGGAAAAATTAGGTGCTCTTCACTTTTTCACTTCCAGTGCATTGTACATTATTATTTTTTTCTATTTAAAGTTTTTCTTCAGGTTATCACAAAATAGCTGGTCGATGCCACAAAGTTGATAACAAACTTACTAAAGAAGAAAAAGAAATAAAAAGAGGCAAAGGATAACTGAAGTAAATCAGTCTTTTAGTGGTCAGTATGTGGGTTGTGATTGGTGCTTGAATGAATGAATAAATAAAAAGAGGAAGTAAAGGAACAAAAGGGAAAAAAATAAAACAGAGTTAATGTCTAACTGATAAGGTGAAGGATTACCAGCATGGCAAAAGGATGCTATAGGTCAGTTGTGGAAATGATGAATCCAAGACATGCAGAAAACTTTGGAAGCTGACAAAGGTATGCAGAAGATAAATTCTCTAATGGTTATAAGTTACGTAATCACACGTCTCAGAATACTGCTTTTCTAAGTGTAACTTGGATGTGGCATAGGGTTGAAGTCATGGAGGACCTGGTGGGGGCCAAGCTTACTGCTCAGTTGTAATTGTTCTGGCACTAACTATTAATCTAAGTTGCAGTGCCAATGCATCTCAGTATGTGTAAACAGGTGACCTGCTAAGTGAAGTTTAAAAAAAGAAGAGGAGAAGGAAAACGTTTTTTATGCAAATCGTGTTCTGGCCTGATTCACTGTTATGTCTAAATTAGCAGACTAACTCAGAATTTACATAAAAAAATTAACAAGGTAAACACATGCGCACAATGTGAGGAGAAAAGGGATGTCAGCTTTGATATTGATTTTTTATGTTATTTTATTGTGTTATTGTTGATTCATTTTTATATGTCATATTATGTAAACAGTTGTGCAGGCATTTAAAATGTTTATGGGTGAACATTTTGAAAAAAAGGATGGAAGGTTTGTTGTATAGTTAAAACATCTAAAGGCAAAAAGGGCCCAAGACAAAAAGGGCCTAGACCAAAAAAGTCTATAGGCTACTCGGTATTGCTAATATGTCAAATCCCTGCTCAGATTCCTTTAAAATGAGTAGTTTCCTATAAAGGTATATCAATTTAATATACAAAATAATCTAGTATTTCACTGAAGAACAAGTTTTCTTTGAAATGTTAAATTTTTGAAATTTGAAGATTATTATAGTGAGTAACAAAAAGATAAAAAACTGCTTTTTTTAATCAAGACAAAGTATTTAATAATGAACATGATTTAAAAGAACTGTATTAGTACATTAATATTTTGTGTAGCACCTTTAGAATTTACTATTTCATTCATTGCAGTAATGAATCAATTAGATTACAACAATCCTCTTGTGTAACTGTTGTATATTAACTTGAATCTTTATGTCGGGAAAACAAAGCTGCACCTCAAAATGTCAGGGAATAAACTGCTGCTTCAACCTGACCAAACCTCTCACTCCACATCCAAGTCACCACTTTATTAAAAAGAACAGAAGGAAAGTGAATAAAATATAATTTGATATTTTTAATTATCTACACATGTTGATGCCTGTTGATTTTATCAGTTGTGAAAAAGCAAGTCATTTTGATTTACCAGTTTATTTTGTCATTTATCTTGTGAAAAGATAACAATTGGTTTGAGCAGATTCAAATGGATAGTAGTTTATGGTACATCATTTACACCTAAAAAACTGTCATAGTAGCAGTTTTATTTGTTGCCATCATGGGTTGCAGATTGGAAGTCCTTAAGGACACATGGCCCAGTGGATATAGACATTGGTTAGTTCCTGACTTGACTCTTAGAGTTGTGAGTTCAATACCAGCAGTGGTGAACAAGTAACTTGCAGGGTTAGAGGGAGATAACTCATGACTTCCAATTGAGGCTTTACACAAGGAATGAGGATGATATACCCCAGTGATTGTAATAAAGGGTTCGGTTTAAAATTCCTAGCACCTGAAGAAGGCCAGAGTGTACAACGGCAGAAACGTCGTATAAATGGCAACAAAGATGAGGACAATAGTCTGAATAATGTAAATACTATATTAAATGTGCTCTATTTATTAAATTATTTATGATGGCTATTTTATATCTATGAGGCCATTCACTGTTGTAATTAAGTAGTGTTGGTTTGAGTTGGTTAGATGTTTATAAACATCAGTTTTAATGTTTTCATTAGATGAATTAATTAGTGCATCTGAAAAGAAAATTTTAATAAGTAGTGAATTTTATTATTTCTAATTTAATAATAATTATCACTCTAGCTTGATATTGAAAACTTTATTAGCAGAAATTCTGTTAAGTTTGACATATGTTAAATTATATAATTCAGTTGGGCATCGTCTTTGAGAAAAAGAGTACTATGACACAATTCACTCTGCCGGAAACTTGGAAACGGCTTTCTGTATCACTTGGCAGTTGCACTGGAAGCTCCAATATGAATATTTCAGTGTGTTTCTGTGTCAATCTGAGGACAGTGCAAAGGATTCAGAAAGAGTTGGATGAGTTTAATGGTGATTATAAATGTACAGCAACTTAGTATTATTATTATTATTTGTATTATTTCTAAGGTTAATTTAATCTGTTTATCAATTTTGTGGTTAGGGAAATTATTGTAATTTGTTGTATGTTTTTGAGTTTGAAACATAGTGTGTGTAAAACATATTAAATGGGCTCTATTTATTATTTATGATGGCTATTTTGTACCTATGCGGACATTCACTGTTGTAATTAAGTAGGTGTTTGAGTTGGTTAGATGTTTATAAACATCAGTTTTAATGTTTTCATTAGTTGAGTTAATAGTTCTGATCAGAAAAGAACTCCTGAATTTGTTGGTGAGGGCCTAAGACTCAACATGGAGGCTTATATCAAGTTCTTTGAGGAAGTAGTGCTGTTCTGGATCAAGATAGTGACTGTTGGAAGACTTTGTCTGTCAACAGGACTCTGCACCATGCCACACAAAAATGAGAATTCAGTCATGGCCCTCAATTTCTGTGATTGCATCACCCTTTACATCTAGCCACCTAACTCCCCAGACTACAACTTCCTTGATTATTATGTGTGTGGTGCAGTTGAGCAAGACTTCCTCTAACACTGAAGGTGAAGATTATGGCAGCATTCACTAATTTAAATAAGGAGAGCATCTAGAAGAGTTGCAAGACATTCTGAAGTCATCTGAAAGCTGTGGTTGGTGATTTTTATTGAATAAATGTACTCTTTAGCATTTCAAGATATTTTTGTGTAATTTTGGTAAATATATCTGTTAAAATAAGATATTGGTGTTATTTTCATTTTTGTGTAATTAAGACAATTTATCTATTATGTGTGTTTGTGTGTGTGTGTGTGTGTGTGTTAAATCGGACAGCAAGTGTTCATACAAACAAGTTGGATTAAAAAAGTTAACTTTATATTGTACCTTTTCCAATTTTTGAATAAGGTGTTGTATATTGGGATCAAAATGGTGATAAACTGTACAAAGTTCTTTTTGTCCTGTTGTTTTGTTCAAGTACTTTTGACTATCTTAGTCATTTTCAAGAACCATGCAGTGTCTGTGTGTTAGGCATGATTCCATTAGCTACATCCTGGTATTGTCTAGAAAGCTGAGAGTTTAAAATTGTCCACAGTGACATCATTATATATATGCTATAATAAAAGCCAGGTCAATCCATCACAATTTCATACTGAGTCCAAATAACAAAAGAGTGGGGTATTACTTGTGATGGTAATAGGAAAAACAGAGATGTGTATGGTAGCAAGAAACAAAAGCCCTATTAGTGAGAAGAGAGATAAGACAAAATTTGAAAAAAAATTAATTATATTACCATACAGAAACAAGTGAAATAAAAGTGGCTTAGGAAATGTCTTATGAAGGTCAAGCTTTCTTTATTGAATAGTGTGTATGGGTGAGTGAAAGAGATTGACTGATTTTTGCAACTGCAGTTAAGTCTTTTAATATTGAGAGGAAGGAGAATGATGCCATGGTATTGAGAAATAATGCTGTCCAAAATTATAAGATGAAAGTTTTTGTACAATCCATTCTGCAATGACTGACCAAGATAATTCTTATTTGAGATCTTTTTTGTCTGTTCAGGAACAAGTAAACCTAGGAAATGTTCTGGAAATTTACACTTGGTATTATCAGTAATGTGATAGGTACCGACTTGACGGCTCAACTTCAGCCACTTCCCTACCAACGGGACGTGGCTTCCCTTTGTCTGTTCTATAAATACTTTCATGGCTTCTACTCCAACAAACTTAAGTCACTGGTGCCTCTGCAACAGGTGTTTACTCGTGCAACCAGATTGGCAACTGGGTCTCACCAAGACCATCTAAAAGAAGAAGGCCAGCTGCATGTGACGTCATGAACTTGTGACTTGTGTCCTAAGTTTCAACAAGTGAACAAGTCGTTTGTGTATTTAGATTTTTCACTGTGTTTTTAAATTATCTGTTTTTTCTTTTAAATATTGCATTAACTTATGAACAAAAGCACTGCCTTACAGATGTGTTGTACCAAATTGCAAAGGAAATTATAAAAACAGCCCAAAAGTTCATGTATTTTCTTTTCCGAAAGATAAAAAAATATCTGATCTCTGGATTTGTACTATCAAAAGAGACAATTTTTTACCTACTAAATTCAGCAGAGTGAGTATATTTTTTGTATTAAAAAATAAGCAAATATAATTGAAACTTTTATGATTAAATCAATTTCATATCTTTGTAATTCACAACACAAAGTTATAACATAAATCTAGCGAAAAAGTTAATTCAACATGACTTGACTTTATTGCTCATGTTGTTTTTAGAAGCTAAAAAAACCTCATTTTTAAAAAATAAACTTTAAAGAAATTTTCTATATAAATTCATAAAGGAATATTTTTATAGACACAAAATATAATTCTAATAATTCTAACATTTCTTTAGAATTGTTTTATTTGTAAATAAAAGAAACTTTAAAAATTAAATTAATTTCATCATTGTAATTCACAACACATTGATAAAAATTTACAAATGTTTTTAAAAGCTAGAAACCTCATTAAAAAAACTTTAAAGAAATTTTCAATATAAATTTATAAAGGAATATTTTTTGCATATACTTTTCTTTCTTTCCACCTTTACAACTGTCATCACACCTGTATCCCCATCCTTCTCTTGCTCCTTTCTAACTGGTTTGTCTTTCTCTTCACTCTCTTCTAACTAATTTTTTACTCTTATGTAGCCCCCTGCACATCAGTGGTGTTATTGCCTTGCTCGGGGTGATACGATTAAAAAACAAAATATAAAAATAACTGACAATAAATAAAACTCTTTTTTATGTAACGGAAATATGATGTTGGCATTATTCATGCAACATTGCTTGATGAACCAGATGTAAAAGCTGTACTAGTGTGTACGTGTGTGCGTGTGTGCATGTGAACATAGGAACCAACTGTGTATGTGACTTGGTTTCACTCCACACTGTGATTTTCAGACTGAAGATTGCATTAAGACATGAAACAGACAATCACTATGCAATGTTGATTTCTTTGTGCACATACTGTATCTATAAACACTCCGTCTGATATGAAGTACTCTTCCCTTATAAATATAGCAAGTTTTAAATTGTATGATCTTTTCAAAATGAAATTTTTGATTTTGAATGACCTTTTATAAGTATAAATTTTAGCTGATTAAAGTACACTGATAAAACAACTGATCATGCACACAATAATAAAACCAAAAATATATTTCATTATGACTTTACAAAGTAAAAATTTATTTTTATTCTAGAATTCAGCATATTTTTATTATATTATTTTTTTAATCTTCATGAAACTGGAGGACAAATGTAAAAATTCTCTAATAATATTTAACAGAAAAATTCTTCATTTAATTTTGAAGTCTGTTACTTGAAGAGTATAAAATTTCTAATATTTTAATAACTATACATGCTTAAAAGCTGACATTTTGAAGATTAATAATTTGAAATCGGTTTTAAATGCTCTGTAAATTTTATCTTTCTCCAAAAGTTAAATGACTTGACCTTGTGATGCCCTTTCTGCAATAATGACCTGCAAAACATATTGACCCACAAGTCTCTGTTTGTCAACTACTTTTTTTACTTATTTACTTCATATTTATTCTAAAATAAATGTTTGAATGCCAAGGTAGGCAATAAGATGAAAAGGGAAATAGCTGGCAAATTCAGACAAGGAACCCACAATGAACACAGAGGAAACGGGTCCAATTGTGTACTGTAAATGACCAGATAATAGCCAACAATTGGTGTCAAGAACATCCTCAATGATTATGGACATGGAGAAGCTGAGAATAAACTAAAAACCAAATCAACGATGTAACTATCAATGGGATTCAGAAATGCAGTTGTTCACTGCAAAACCTATTCAAGTGTCAAACAGAAGTGACCACCTCTCTGTTATAAAAAATGAAACACATTGTAGAGATGCTGGCAGCTTTAGACAATTTTGTAGAGACAAGATTACAGAAATAATGAATGAAATCTACAACAGTGGTAATATACTGGCAAACCTAAGCAGATCTATTTTCATAGCACTGTCTAAGAAACCAGGTGCAAACAGATGTAAACTCCACTGAACAATCAGCCTAATGAGCCACATAACAAAACTCATCACTTGAATTCTAATGAATAGAGCATGCAGCAAAACCAGGCCATAGATAAGAAAAGAACAGTATGTCTTTGTCAAAGACACCAGAACAAGGAATGCAATATTTATGCTTAGAATGTTATTAGAAAAAAAATGTGTACCTATTTTCTATAGACTATGCAAAAGCATTTGGAAAAGTACACTACAAAGGTCTATTAAAACTGCTCAGCAATCTTGATATATTCAGGAAATATATTAGAATAATCAAGAATTAATACTGGCAGCAAATCACCTGCATATGGACAGGAAAGGAGTTCAGCGGATATACATGAATAGAAATGAGTGTATGACAAGGATGTGTCTTCTCACCAGATTTATTCAACCTATACACTGAGGCAGTTATGAGAGAACAAAAATTCCTGTCAAGATTCATCATTGGCAGCAACCATCTTAATAATATAAGATATGCAGATGACACAGTGCTGATAGCAGACATGAAAGGAAACTACAAAACCTCCTACATAATGTGGCAAAGGAAAGCAAGAAAAGACTAAAAATAAACTGTAAGAAGATTGAATGCATGGTTATCAGCAAAAAGAGGAACACAAAATGTAAATTGCAGGTTGGGGTTACTAAAACCAGCAGGTACAGAAATTTAAATATCTGGGAATTATTCTAACAGAGGACAGAAAGAAGTATGACACTGAGATCCAAAGATGTATTGGGATGGCCAAAAACACATTCAAAAAGCTAAGCAGAGAATTAAGAGATAGGAAAATTTTGTTGGAAACAAAGAAAAGAGAACTGATCTGTTATATGATATTTGTCCTCCTGTATGGCAGTGAATGCTGGACAATCTCCTCAAAGAGGAAGAAGACACTCAAAGCAACAGAAATGTAGTTCTATAGAGGAATTCTGAGAATACCATAGGCTGAACATGTGAGCAATGACAAGGTTTTGGAGAGAATGGAAACAAAAAGCAAATTCATACTTAACATCAAGAAGAGGCAGTTGAAATTTCTAGGACACATAATGAGGAATGAATGCTTAGAAAATCTCATTGTCACAGGGTGGATAGAGGGAAAGAAGGACAAGGGAAAACAGCATGTGACATACTTAATAAGCTTGAGCAAATGGATGGCAGAACAAGGTTTGGGAGAAATAACAGAAAGACCAAACTTATTAAGAGCTACAAGAGACAAGAAGATGTGGAGGGCCATGACTGGCTATGTTCCAAAGGGACATGGCACATAAAAAAAGATTTATTCCAAGGAGTTTCTTCTTTTATTTAACTCCTGTTCCTTTCCTTTCTTCCTCTCTTTAATTCCGTTTAGTGAACATCCACAAATTGTCAACGTATGTTTTCTGTCATCAACCACATTCCAACTATAAAAGCAATAAGGAAAATAATTGTTGCACCTCAATTTTATATATAACAGATCTTAGTTTAACTTTCATTTGTAAAAAAAGAAATAATTTAAATATATAAGAGATGTTTAGATGTTTAATAACTTCTTTTTAGATGAAAGTTTTTAAGTTATTATTGAAATTCTTTTATTATTATTGGCATATTATAGTTATAATTATATTTTAGGCCTTATATCATTAGGTATTATTATAGGTTGTAGGGGGGTAAATAATTATGATAAACCCCTAACATTTATATATTACACAGAAATACTCATTAAAAATGAGAAACAGCAAAATGTGGTAACAACAAAACAGGTATTATTTATTATCTGCTCATTATCTGGTGTTGGAGACATGAGAGACAGTAATACTGAGTAAAACTGTGAGTTGGGATCAAATGTAGCTCAAATATGGATCAGAATCTGACAGAATGATAAGATAAAGAATGAGTAAATTGTATACAGTTATTTATTTTTTATATATGTGTTCAGATAATTTAGTTGGAAAATAAGTCTTAAAAGAGTGTCCTAAAAGAGTTTTCTCCCCTCAAGTTTTTATTGAGTGTTAAGAGACAGATGTTACTTTTGTGTCCGGAAAAGGAGTCAAAATTTTTGTCAACCCACATGTTGACTGCATGTCTGATAGTGAGGATATCATGAGTTTGTGTGTAGAGGAGACAAGTAGGGTTGATTATCATTGGTTTAGAAAGAGTAAATTAATAATAATGGTCCAGTTCAAAATTTCAGTCACCTGAAGAAGGTCAGAGCATAAAATAGCTGAAATGTTGTGAATATGACAATAAAAATGAGGACAACAATATAAATAATGTAAATACCTTATTTCAGAAATATAGACAAATATTGAAGGATTCAATTTACTGAAAATATGAAGACAAATGGAAAAGTTCTACCAGAAGCAGGCATGAATGTCAAATCACCTAACATTCCTACACCAATAGAGAGACTTATGACTTATCACTTCAGGCTTGGCATCAAGACTTCCTGTCAATTCAAGGAGAGCCCATCTGCTCACAGAAAAAGGAGGACATTCCCTCGTCCAAGAAAACAGTCTACTGTTGGATAAAACAGAAATCATAATCTAATATCTCCCAGAGGCTTGAGGCCTTCTTAATCCTAATCACTACTGGAAAAGACCAAAGGAGAAACCAGCACAAACTTGGAATATCCTTCAGACATGAATTTGATGCAGTCAAGGTTCACCAAGTATTATAATTGGATAGGTTAAAAAGATCAGAAGGTGTTACACAAGGTCCATCACACCACTATGAAAGCAGTTATCAATGTTAGTCAACATCAGCTGTGTGCCTCTGAAGAGTCAGTGCTGAACAAGGATCTCAATTTTGCAACAACCATTAAGTGGATATCATACTTGGACATAATTTCCCAAATTGGGAAACTAGTCCTGAATATTGCTCAGGCAGATGAACTAAGATATAAATGAGACAGACACTGGAAAAACCCAATTCACACAAATTAAACATCACAAAACCCTACAGAGAAATGACAACATCGTCATACTACTAACTGGCAAAAGCAATGCAACTGTAGAGATGGACAAAACAGAATGCACTACAAAACTAGAAGACCTCATTAGAAATGGTGGCTATAGTAAAGTAAAGGAAGATCTAATCTTGAAAACAGAACAACAATTGTCAGTCAGTCAGTCAGTTAAATGCCATACGTGATACACGCTTGGGTGATCATGTCTCTTTCGAGATATGACTGACTGGGCAGAAGATTATCCCGCAGTAGGTTGCCATTGCTTTCTGCGGTAGACTGGTTGCCGACCAAGGCTATAGAACCCAATCTGTCCTGTTATTTAACCCATAACTGGAAGGAATAGATGGATTAATACCTTTCCCAAGGGTATTTGCGGGTAAGTGAATGCAATGAATTCAGCTGGAATTCGAACTCAGCTCCCCGATTTCTCGTTCCGAGCTGATATCCAATGCACCACAATGCACATCCGATATCCAATGCACCACAATGCACATCCAACAATTGTCACAGATCCTAATCGAGAACAAGAATCATTTCCAACCTAAGGCATACAAGCAGTTGTCTCAACATTACAGCAAGCTACTTCACATACATGGTCTCTCTAAAATTCACAAAGACGGTATTCCACTCAAGCCAATTGTTTGCTGCCAAGGCTCTGTTTGCCATCTCAAGTCACTTCCTTATTGATATAATTGACCCATTAATAGGAAAGTCACTATCATATGACCAAAACTCTGCTCACTTTGTGGAACTAACCAAAAAACACTCCTATCCAATCTAACTAGATGATGAGTCTGGATGTGGTGAATCTGTTCACCAAGGTACCCACCATGGAGGCACTATCAGTAATCAGAGACAGACTGGCCTCAGCCTCATCCCTAGGAGAATGTACCAGTATACCAATAGATAACCTGATGAAGATGCTGACTTTCTGTACACAAACAACACACTTTGGAATGGGATCTTGGCAGGATGAAAGCTTAGCAATGGGTTCACCATTATCACCAGCAATGGCTAATATATATATATATACATGAAATACTTTGAAGGAATGGCATTAGAATCCATATCACTAAAAACAACTCTATAGCTGAGAAACATAGATGACACCTTCATACTCTGGCCACACCAGGAAAATGTCAAGCTACTACAGGACCATGTGAACTCAATAAGAACATTGATACATTTCACAATAGAGAAAGAAAAGTACAACAAACTAGCATTCCTGGGTGTATCTATATCTCAGACAGAGCATGGATTCAAGACAATTCATATATCACAAGCCAACATTCATCAGACAATACAACTCTCACCACCTATTCAGTGTAAAGAAAGGGATTATTCGTTGCTTCCAACATCAAGCAAATGTCTTAAGTGGCGAACCAAATGTAAATAGTGTAAATTGAAATATTTGTTTAAAATTGAATGATTTTAGTTATATACTCTATTTTAAATATTACTAACTTCAATTTTCCACTTGTTAACAGTGATATTCTAACAATTTTTAATTTTTTTTTTTTCAACGGTTACATTCTATTACCATTTCAGGTTTTGTGATCGACCAGTCTTTATCATCAGTTAATGATGCCTATTATACAACCCATGCCTCTTCAGGACAAAGATTTTTGAAGAGCAGTAAAAAAGTGAAATCTGTTAGCAGTGAGAAAAAGGAAGAGAAAAACATTCAAGATGAAATCAATTCCCCCAGGTAAAAAAAAAATATATCAATCTTATTTAGAAATTATTAAATTTATTGTTTTGATCTGGACTTTAGAACAAAGTCATTATGCATCAGTTTTTCTAAATTACAAAGTACAGCTAAATTTTGCATAAAGGGAAATGGGCGATTTACATCAAGTGATTTTATTTTAATCCTCAAACAGAATTTTAGTAGGTAAGAGTGTTAGGCCAGCCTTAACAATCAACATCTAAAATCTTTGCTTTTTACTTGAAAAGAAGGAAAATATCAAGAGTTCTGCTTCTTCAGATCAGTTTGATTTTTTCAAATTCACTGCAAAGTTCTTTTTTTTTTTACGATGACGTTCACCCTGTACAAGGCCCAGGAGCCACTCAAGGTTACAGAGTAAGAAACATTGTTTTATGGGATATGTGGGGAAGATAACAGTTAACATTGTATTCATTGAGGAATCATCCACTTGGTAGTCAGTTCCACAAAGTTTGTGAGAATAGTTGCTCGAGTGGAACTTAAATCTCACCAGTGGCATATAAAGGGAATGAAAGTGGTTCGCTACAATGTGCAGGGCATGGCAGGTTTTAGCCTTGAAGGTTAAACTGGTGAAGCTAAGGAATGTAGTTTGTCTGAACACTTTCCATGGAAATCGCAGCATTCAGTGCTGTAAAAAAAAAACCTACTTTGTGGTTGAAGTAGTTGCACGTTTCTCACCAATTCCCATGGTCAGCCAGGCTATTCTAGTTATTGTGAGATTTCTATTATGAATAGATTTTAAAAAAAGTAAAAATTAAAATTTACCTCAAATTTGATCATCAGCAACTTTTAATCTTTTTCACATTAACAGGCACTTTATACTTATTTTATATTTTCCAATTCAATATATATCTTACATCATTGTGTCTTAAAAGTTTACCCTTTTCTTTTTCAAGTTTCAAACAATATTAGAAACAATTGATATTTGAACTTAAGTGATCTTAATTATTTATGTCAATAACTAGTCTTTGGCTTTACTTTCTCTTTTTTTAATAAAAATATTTATAATTTTCATAGATTGGCAACTCAACACAATTTAGCAATTCTATCTCAGTCTATAAATTGTAGCCTTCAGTATTGAAGTAAATGTATCCCTTTGCAAAGAAATTAGAAAATAATTCTTAATGGATTTAAGTTAATCAATTTGACTGAAAAGAAGTTGAAATGTAGAGGAATTTTATGTTAATAAGTGTAAAATAGTATATCATCTTGTCAGATTGTGTTCAATTTATCTTGATGTCATTGAGAAAGATATGACTCCACATCCTTATGCTCTGTTTCATCTCTAGATATCCTGACAAGAAAAAAGGTCTTGTCACTGACTTGTCATGATTACTGACAAAATGGTTGAAAAGGCACTGAGACAAACTATTCTAATATTATTATCTTACTGCCCAGATAGAAATAACAATAAAATATTACAATTCCCATTTTCAACATTGATGAGAACAACTCATTGCACGATTGACATTTCTCTTTTACAGACCAGTTCCATCAGTTCGTAAGAAGTCCCTAACTTCACCCCGATATCTCCAGTCACAAGAATTCCAGACAGATGAAAATGTTGTCAGTGTTATAAATGACGATTCTGATCCCCAAAACAATGGCTTGTCTTCAGCTCGTATTCGACGACATGCTTCCAAAGCAAGCACTCCATCACCCGTACTCCAGGATAACCTAACCTTGAGTTCTGGAAAGAATTCTCCAAGAACACTTGACATGAAAAAAGCTGAGTCCATCAAATCATTAAAAGACAAGAGCATTTCTATAAGTGAAAGAGAAGAGATGAAATCTGTGCACACATTAGAAAATAAACTTTCTGAAAACACAAAAGATCAAAGCAAAAATGATCTAGAGTTGGATGAGAAAAAAATGAAGAAAAAAAGACAAGAAAAATATGATTCTCTGGATAGACAATCCTCTCAAAAGGACAACACAGCTCATAAGACTTTTTCAATGGATAAAGAATCTACTGAAGATAAGTCAGATGATATAAAACCTTTATTTTCCAGAAGAGAGTCTCTACAAAATAAAATTGATCAGAGTGAAGACAAGTCTAAATTGAATTTTCCCACCCAAGTAATGTCACCTAAAAAGAGTTCTGTATTTGACTTTCTTACTGAGGAGATTGTTGAACCACAAACTAAAATTCTCCAACAAAGATCTTTGGAAAACCAGGAACAGTTTTCACTTTCTGCAATAGATCCAAGTGTTGATGGTGGTGACAAGGATACCAGTTCTCTTTGTGAAGAATTGCCAACAGAGTTACGACCAACACCAACTCCCAGAAAGCATAAAGGCCAAGAGTAAGTTGTTTCAAAAATTGATTTTATTTGCTTTTCTTGACTTTTAGATTGATGTTTTAGCAAAGTTTAACAAATTTAGCAGCAAAAAGTTTTTCTCTTGATACTGCTATTACTGTAAATTCCCTCAGCAATTTTTAGTTTTATTAAAACCCAGATATTCTCAAGAATTGACTACAAAAGTATTAAACACTATTCTTGTAAATATGCAGTCTAATCGTGTTTACATTTTTGTTGATGCTCTCATCCTATTTTAGTGAATTTATATGGTAAGAGCAAATGAAATGCATTATTTCAAAATTTATAATTACAGTTACTTGCTATGCGTTTATTTTATATGTTCTTGTTCTCTTATTCACAGACATTTTTCTAATATTGCATTGTAGTTGATTCACATATGACCTTGTAAATATACAATCTAATAAAAGTGTTTAATTTTTTGGTTGTCAATTCTCAAAAAAAAGTAAAATGCATGAATCCAGTTGCATATGTTTAGATTTTATTAAAATTCTAGCTTTTATTTTATTTAAAGAGAAAAATGTTTTAACAAAAAACTGTCATTTTGACAAACCATTTTTTTGTGGTTATGTATGTTAAACTTTAACAATATTTTTTTTTGATAATGCCACACATTTCATTACCTGTAATCTACTATATAATTACCATTGTTTTGACTGGAGGTCATTCGTGGTCGAGCGGTCTAAGACGTTGCCAAATTATCATTGTGTATTTATTTATATCTTTCATGTCATGTTCTATAGTAGGAAAGGGAGGTAAATCAACGTAAGGGAGTAAATTTATGATTACTTCCATTTGCCATTTTAATGATCTCTGCAAATAAAATATTTATCTTTTATTTAAACAAAACTGGTTCCCAAGCAAAATGAACCATTTATTAATCTGTTCTCATGCTACTACATTTCTTAAACTGCATTTTTTTTCAAGCCTTTCTTGTGATATACTTTGACATCTTTGTCTATTAAGTGGTCATCTTGCTTCAAATTCATCTCAAGATAAGTTTTGTTATCACCATATTTGTCATTCTGTTAATCATTTTTTCTTTTAAGAGATGTTTTCCATTTACTTCCTGATATATTAAACACATAAAATTTTTAACATGAAAAGATATTGAGCAACATGGGATTTATATAATGCCAAGGATAATCAATGAATCATAGATACCATGGAAAAGCATTTTTGTGACCATATTTTTCTCTAATGATAATGAGTTTAGTAAATTTGTCCCTCACCCTCTCCATACTTTTGCAGTAGTAATATTGAACTTGACCTACCAACCAATTGCAAGCAGACAGTAACTCAGTTTTCAGGTTAGCTGGGTCCGTTTCAATTCTTATCCAGAGAAAGGTAGAAAACTTGGCCTCCTCACTGAAGTATTATTCAAGACAATAAGAATTAGCTTCAACTGACTCTGCCTAGCAGCTGAGTTCACCTAACAATGTGCAGTCAGAACAGATCTATTAATGGAGGAAATAGATCACACAACATTCTCCCCTGCCTTTTATTCTTACAGAGAAAAGAAGTTCTTGAATCAAGCAGACATACTTTGTTGTCTGCAAGGCTGTGACAGATTGCCAGGAGCATGATGAGGTTCTTTCACTTTCTTGCTAGAACTAGATTCAATCCTGCTGCATTCTGTAATCTTCTAGGAGTCATTTGCTTGTCCACTGAAATATGGTGGGTGTGTTCTCTTCTGTGAAACTCATTTGTCACCATTCAAGGGACCAGAGCTCACGGATTTCTGATAATCTTTAAAAGGAGACCATGATTCTGTTTCTTTCAAGTCAGTTGTACTATCTCCAGAGCAACCCTCACTTAGACTTGTGGGTCCCAATTCATCCCCTGCTTCTTAATGAGATTGTATTTTCCTGTCCATCAGGGTAACAGACACATGCATAGTGGGGGTTGGCATCTAGATGCTGCACTTGATTCACCAGTGCTTTGTTTTTATTCAGTCAAATAAAACGTACCTATTATTCAGTCGAATTATTATTACCTATTATTATTTTTATTCACTCGAATAAAAAAGGTACTCTGTACCTTTTTTATTCTTTGACTGTAACTCCCTGCACACCAGTGGCATTTCTGCCTTGCTTGAGAAGAAATGATTATTAAAAAAAAATAAATCATGTAGGTCTTTTTAGTAATATCACTCTCTGTTTCAATAACCAAGATGGTAGATATATTCTAGTCAAACTTCTTTTAGAAAACAGAAAGAATTGTTCATGTGATGTTGTATTAGTGGCTGTGCATAATAGCATTCTAATTGCATGCAGTACCTCTGGGAGTAATTGTTCCCAATTTTCCAAATATGCCCCTTTATCAGTAGCTGCTAATTGAACTGTTTTTCAAATAATGCCATTATACCTCTCACCCTAACTGTTACCTTCAGGGTTATATGAGATTATTCTACTTATGGCAACTCCTTGCTTTTGTATGCATTTAAACATAAATTAAGATCCTTTGTCAAAATTAATATATGCAGATTTCTCAAAGACAGTAAAAATGGAGAAAAGTGTTTGTATGACCAATGTAGAAAATACATCAGGACAGGGTATAACAAAAAGAACCTGCAAAGATTCGTCAATTATTGTTAGCATATATTTATTAGGAGATTTTGATGGAAGCAGTTCTTTAAAATTGAATGCAATTTTTTATAGGTTTGTGTGGATTTTATAACCTTGCTGATGTTAGGATGATAATCTTTGGATTTTTGGCATGATTGAAACAAGCCAGACTTTGGCTTATGAGAGACAGAGATAGTGGACTTTGGGCATTGAAAATTGCCATTGTCTACCGTCTTTGTGTAAGTAAAAAAGTCATCATTATCAGGATTGATTTCTTTATACATGTCAGGGCATTTTCTGAGAGGGATTTCTTCACTGAACATGAAGTGGACACATTTCACTGTTGGCCTAGAATTGATGAAGTCATCGCTAAAGAGCACACCCACAATTTCCAGCATGGTACAAAATCACCGGCACACATCTATGACAGAAGAATTGAGAATATCAATAAGCGGGACATTGCATGAACAGTTATGAATAGAAATCTCCCACACATAATTGAAGAATTGATTGAGCAACACTTTAATAGGTGCAACCAGAATTTCCAAATCACCATTCCTGTAGTAGAGTATTTTGATTTGCAGTAGCTAAGAGACATTTTATTCAACCAATTTTTCTTTATATTCCATAAACCTGTTGTTAGAGTTATCAACATTGTTGGGCATTTCATTGAAGGAGTTTTTTTTTTCCAGCTTGAGTTTAGATAAGTACCTGGATGAAAGAGATAAAATTTTACCACAGCAAGGTAAAATGTTGTGTAATCTTCAACAGGAATTTCGTAATCTTTAATTGGGTTGTGCAGTTTTGCCCATAGCAGACAATGTATATAAGAGGTTCACACTAGACTTCACTGTCAATGCCAATATCACAAGATTTTGGGAAACCTGAAACAACTTTACCAAGACAGCACATTGGCTCTAACCAAGGAGATAAAAGAAAATCAATTGATTGTAAGGTCAGTATTATGCAACCAAGCTAGTGACTTCTAAATGGAAGAATAGAAAAAAAGAGTCCACTGTTGGTGGGATGGGGGTTACACTCTATCATATCATCTAATCTTGGCAGAGGATAAGCATTCAGCAAAGTAAACCGGTTAATAGTTTGAGAATAGTCAATTACCATTTGCTTTTTTTTTTTTTTTTTTTTTTTTTTGTTCTCAGAGGTGACCATGATAACTTGGGCTCCCCACAGTGAATGACTTAGTTTGATTATACTTTCCCTCAACATATAAGTAACTTCAGTTTGGATAACTAATTTATCCTTCTCAGTGTATCATCTAGATTTAGTAGCTACTGGTTTACAATCTGATTAAATTGTTGAAGAGAGTTGGGTATTTCTACTAATAAAGATTAGTGCAAACAATTGTGCCCAATATTCACAGCATAGATCTTTCATTAATAAACATCTTACTCTTTGGTACAAAGTACTGTATACTCATAGATCAACTAAACAGTTTCCAAGTATTTTTATGAAAAGAGATGTCATCTCTCTGCACAACAGAGGCCATGTTTACAATCTGTGTGTGAGATGCGTCCTTCTCCACGCTAGTGAGACATGGCCTGTTACGGCTGAGGATATAGCCAGATTAGCCCGTAGTGATCACACCATGATATGCTGGATCTGTACCTCAAAACTCTCTGACAGGGACCCTTTACATTCATTGAGGTCTAGACTGGGTCTGGCTAGTGTTGAGGAGGTTCTTCGGTGGAACAGACTGCGCTGGTATGGCCACCTTCAGTGCATGGACCAAAATGTGTGGCCTAGAAAAGTTGAGAGCATTGTCATCCCGGGCTCCTACTCTAGAGGTCGCCCACAGAAAAGATGGACCGACTGCATCAATGAGGATCTGAAAAGCACCGGCCTCAAACCTGAGCAAGCAATGGATCGGGAGTGGTGGCGAATGAACATCAGACCTGGATGACATGGCAGAACTTCCAACCCTCAGACACGGGGAAGACAGGGAAGAAAAACTGAGTAGAAGAGATGAGCTAGCCATTGTTTAGGTACAGATAAATTTTCCACGAATTTACTTTTGCAATGCTTGCATTAAGGAAGTTTTCCATTCTCCCATGTCAATCAGTGCTTTTAGTTTGTTAGCCATGATCTTTATAGTTGTAGTTGATAAGCAGCCAAATGTATCCAATCACTCCCCCCCGTTTCACTTCTACAAACTTTAGCCTAATTTCTCTGTTTTCTGCATGTATACATTTGTCCATTCTTGTGGGGCAGAAAAACCACATGCATTTTAACCATGCTGATATATTTGGAGAACTTAGTATTTCATGCAATATGAGGAGTACAATTGTATTGTAATTTTCAGCATTTTGTTCTGTTAAATTTAATACTCTTGCTTGGTCATAGGCCTGCTGTAACATTAAGTTTCTCTTGTTGAGTATTATTTGTCAAATATCTGTAGACTATAGCCCATTTATGAGGGCATCTCATATTAATTCAACATGATATTGTTTCACTGATACCGAAGAAAATTAACAGGCCTTACTTAGTTTTATTATTGCTTGATAAAAGTTAGTTGACACCTTGTAGCTAGTAACTGTCTAAAGATCATTTCATTTTTATTTTTTATATAGATCCTGTCCAGTATTGTTAAAGCCTCTTCATATGAAATAATCATAAATTTGTGCTGAGACATATTTAGTGAGATAGTGCAGCTTAGAACTTTTTTTGCGGTGTGTACTCAAGAAGTTTATGAAAGTTATTTTTCAGTGATAATATTTGAGTTTGAAATCAGATGTACCAGGATCACTGGTAAGTTTCTCTGGATACAGTAAATGAGCCGTTATCAAAATGGTAAACAATGGAGAGTTAATTAAATTGAAATTGTTTTAAGACAATAAGAGTTAGCTTAGCAGTAAACTTTAACAAATTTTCCTGACTATATGAGGTCAAGACAGATCTATTAATAGGTAGAAATGGATCAAACTACACCCATCCCTATGTATTCATCATGACAAGAAAGCATAAATGTACTTTGCAACAATGTCTTATTCTCTTTTGTTTTTTTAACTGATAAAGGAGTAGATTTAAAGAATCAGGAACAATTAATTTAATTATATAATAAGGAATAAATCTGACTACTCATTTTAAGGAAAACAGAAATATGTATTGAATTTTTATATACCTGTGGCCTAAGCCACCACCTTCTGTCACCACCCAATCTTGAACCATGTTGTGTGTGATTTTATCCTAAGTTGGGTGAAGCCGAATAACCTTCAGGAACTGCTGCAAATGAAGTCATTCTTCATTGGTATCTCACACCAATAGCCTTTAAAGGTGTCTACAAATTCTCTGCCTTCCTTAGTTTTCCACCTTTGCCCACTACCAACCAGTCCTCCTTCAACTTATTTGATTCATCGATTTCAGGTTGAATTTACTTGCTGTTGTTAATTAAATCCTTTTTCAAATTTTCTCCTAGGCAAGGAAAACCCTGGTTCCCAGCCAGAAATTTGTCAGATGTCTCTCTCGATTTTTTATCAGAGTCATTAATTAAATACTTCATTCACAAAGGAATCCTTATTTCCAAACCTGTTTATAGTGCAGTCTCATTTGCTATCACAAGTCAGCTGGTCACAGAAAAATTTTTTATCCAGTCCTGTGTTTTGATAACTTGTACCAAACGACAAAGTCATTAACCAATTGTCTATATTCGCCACATGGCCTTTTTTGTACTCTACCTCTTCATAGGAAATCTTTTTAGGTTTTTAAGATTTTGCTTTTTCTAATCTGAAAAGAAAAATCTTCATTCACTTTATTTGAATATCTTTCTTTCTATCTTATAACCCTTTAGTGCCAAACAGTACTCTCTCATACCGTTCCTTGTCATTTACTTGTATATAACACATAAAACCCCAAAATCTGTAATTACAACTATTTGTCATGCATGATGCGTTGTTTTAAATGTCTTTTCCCTTCCTTTGGGTATATCATGCAATGTTTAAAATGATTTTAATCATGCAATGTTTAAATTGTCCTTCCTCCTCTTTTTGGGTGTATCATGCAAAACTATGTTTTTCTCTTTTTTTTTTTTCTTTTTTTTTTTGTAAATGTCCTTCTTTCTGTATTTCATACTATTGTTCAACATCTGGGGTTCTCAGCACCCCTTAAAGGTATTTTTTTTTCATGCATGTGCTCGTGTGTATACAAGGTTACAGCACCCCTCAAAGTTTGTGTGTTTGTTTTATGATTTATTCTTCTTGGTCAATATTCTTCTTTCTGCAATGGGAGGAGGAGGGGTTCTTCAGTGGATGTCAATTCTGGGTCCTCTCTTCTTCTCTCCACAATAAGAGGTTTTGAAGCTTCTTCAATAAGTGTTGACTTTTCTTCTTCTTGATTTAACCTGTCTGAATAAAGGACACCACACAGAACTCCTCTCTCAAAATGTTGTATACTCACCAAGACTCCATCAATTGTTCTTTTCTTGTGCCTATTAAAATCTATATTGCTGCTACTATTGCTGCAATAATTATCAAAGTATCTATCAATGCTGACCAGTTTATTAAGATTCCTTTACTGTCGTCCCAAACCATGTTCTCTTTTTCCAAAATATTTATCTGTTAACTGATTCAAACTAATCCTTTCTACTAGTTTTAATAATTTTGGCATCTTTTCTAGGGTAAACTCAGGAAACCTGCCCTCCACCAGTTCCCATAATTCTGTGCAATTTTTTAAACTTTTGTCAATTATCCCCATAATTGAATCCTTTTCTTCATATTTTCTCTTCAGCCTTGTAATATGGTGGGGAGGGGGATGGCTATCCCAAATGCTGAACACCCCATGTGTAATTTTATCAAGGACAATGGAGGTACCATCTTCAGCATCCCAGTAGATTTTTCCCCACATACCCTGGACAGATCAACCGGCTCCTGTGTGACTACTTCCCAAATTTCAGCAGATCTACTGATAGGTTATGGTAATACTTTGTTTGTCAATACCTTTACTTGGCAATTTTCCTTAATCTCTACTCTATTGCCTTTGAATAATTCAAGTGTGTACAATTCATAGTTACCCATTACATATACAGGACTTAGTGAGGTATGTGTTCCCAAAGCATTATCCTTACACTTTCTTGCTTCTTCTGTTGTCAGTATCATAAATTTTGTCCGAGCTGAATTCAAAGCCACATATTCCATCTGAATTTTGTATCTTGCAACCACCCCTTAGCTCTGATATACTTGGGGGTAAGGAATAGATAAATTTATGATTTGAAATAATCCAAAGATACTTTCTCTAACAATGAAATAGACATTAGTACTAGCAATCTCCCATTCTCCAACAAGGTAACACAACATAGGGCATTGTAGTATTTCTATAATTCTTTAGTGGGGTTCACTGGTAACCTTAAATGTAACCTTAAATCAAGTGACTGGGAGTCACTATGCTTGAGGACAGATGTCCTAGTGACAATATATCCAGTTGAGCTCTCACATGCTCCAATAAAATTGTTAGAGACTGATTAGTCTGTCGCACTTTACTAGTAATGATAATTAGCTGGAAAACTGTTGTATAAATCCACTCAATTCCTGCAACTCATCTGCCATAGCCCTCGAACTATTAGCTACCTCCTGTTTTAGTTCTTGTGAGTTATTTATTAACCAATTGATACTATTTACATTATTTGGACTATTGTTCTCATCTTGGTTGCCATTTGTACAACATTTCATCCGTTGTACACTCTGACCTTTTTCAGGAATTTCTGCGAGGAATTTCAAACCAAACCCTTTCTTTTATTCCAATCACTGAGGTATCTCATTCTCATTCCTAGTGCAAAAGCTTCTTTTGGTAGTCATGAGTTTTCTCCCTCTAACCTGACTCTTTAAGTTACTTGTTTACCACTGTTGTAGTCTGGTATTGAACTCACAACACTTTGGGTCAAGTCACTAGAACTAACCAACATCCACTGTTCTTAATGACTACCAAAAGAGGCTTTGCGCAAGGAATGAGAATGAGATACCCCAGTGATCAGAATAAAGGGTTTGGTTCAAAATTCCTGAAGAAAGCCGGAGTGTACAACAGCTGAAACATCGTACAAATGGCAACCGAGATTAGGAATCTGAATAATGTAAATAGTGTAAATACTACCTCATCTCAGAAATATTGAAAAATAACTAATTAATATTTGCCCTATTCTTGTCACATTCAGTATGTATATGCTTTCTCTTGCCACCTGAGCTAGGATTTTTTGATCCTTTTCTACTTCTCCCAGTTTTTACCTTATAATCTTGACATCACTAATTCAGCTACTGTCTGTGTTTTCTTATCTGCACAGCGTATACCTCAGGCCAGTTTGTCAACCAATCCACAAAGCTCACTATATAGACATTGCTCCTAGGGGGTCTCCTCTATGGTTTTGATACATACATACTCATCTTCTCAAAGGGAAAATTTGGGACATCCATCCCTTCCAATGGTACCATCTTCTGTCTTCTACCTTGCAACCTTCGATGTAGTCAGTTACCTCATTATATAGTCCAGGCCAATAATTTCTTCCTACAAGGTCACAGGTTTACCAATCCCCATATGTCCCAATTTTTCATGACATTGTTCTAATATTTTCAACCTTAGATCCTTAGGTACATATAACCTTACTTCTTCATCTCTTCCTGAGAGATAATTTAGCCTCCCTTCATATATTGCATGTTTAGAGGTCTCTCTTGCATCTACCTTTGCTCTTATGGCAGCTATCTCACTGTCTCCCTGACCCTTCTCAATTTCTTCTATCCAATGTGGATCAGTCATCTTCTGTATAGCTTCTTTTGCATTCATCTCTAACACAAAACGGTCTTTCAGCTTATTCAAGTTGATCACTCCTATTTGGTAGGCCCTATCATCTACCCCATGCTCCACCCTCATAGATTCTGCCTCCAACTGTTTTGGTATCCTAGAGAGTAGGTCTGCAGAGGTATTATCTCTTCCAGCCAGGTACTGTATCTTGCAGTTGTATCTGCTCAATTTCAGAACCCATTGTTGGATCTTTTTGTTTGTCCAGTTAGCCTCCAGTAATTACTTGTTATGGTGAAACACACCTAATCTATAGTGAATAGACTCTCCCACCTAATTTGAGTAGGAGTAGTAAGAGAAACGAGGGTCAGTCAATGTTGGACAATAGTAGTTGACAATCGAATACGCAAGTAGTCAGCGACCTGGCAAGATTACACTGCATAATACATATTATATCAAGTTCCTAACGTTTTGTACAGGTATACAGAATTACTCCAAATAACGGAACACCATCCTCACAATCGCCAGCTGAGGTGATGTTCGCATGTCGGGTAAGATCTGTCTTCGACAAATTGCTACCAAAAAAGACAAAGCCAGGTAGAAAAAAATTTATTCAAGTAAAAAAAATACATTCCTGGTGAAAAAGTATACTTTAAGGTCTACAAACAGAATAAATCATTCTGGGAGATTGCAAAAATAGAAAAGCGAATTGGCAATATGATGTACTTGGTGAAAGGCGAAAAGTTCATGTGCAGACGGCACATTAACCAGATCAGACGAAGCTCTTCAGATGTGGTTGACAACGGTCCCGTGGAAGAAACATTTATGGAGGTGATTTTCGATACGTTTCATCTACCAATGCCAGCAACGATTTTACACTGATCCAGGAGGAAAAGAAAAGCAACTAATCATTTAAAAGTGGATCCAAAATGTAGGTGATGCAATATGATGTTACTAAAAAAATTAAGTGTTTTTTGTTTTTTTTCTTTTCTTCATATTTCCTGTAAAAAATTTAAAAAAATAAAGAAAACTGTTTTACTCCTATGAAGTAAAGTTCTAAAGAGGGGGGTGTTATGGTGAAACACACCTATTCTATAGTGAATAGACTCTCCCACCTAATTTAAGTAGGAGTAGTAAGAGGAACGAAGGTCAGTCAATGTTGGACAATAGTAGATGACAGTCAAATACGAGAGTAGTCAGCGACCAGGCAAGATTACACTTCATAATACATATTATATCAAGTTTTTTTTTTGTTTTTTTTTTAATCATATCACCCTGAGCAAGGCAGTAACGCCACTGATGTGCAGGGGGCTACATAAGAGTGAAAAGATTGGAAAAGAGAAAGCCGGAAACCACATCCTAAACAGGAAACAAGGGATGAGCCTCTTCACCTGTTCAATAGACGTGGGTGGAGTGTGAACCGGGCGATAGTTTAGTCTATCTACTCCAATTGAAAAAAAAAAAAAAAGAAATGAGTGAAAAAGATTGGAAAAGAGAAAGCCGGAAGCCACATCCTAAACAGGAAACAAGGGATGAGCCTCTTCACCTGTTCAATAGACGTGGGTGGAGTGTGAACCGGGCGATAATTTAGTCTATCTACTCCAATATTTCCTAACGTTTTGTACATCAAACCTATTAGGACCGATTTTAACACAAATACTAGCCTCCACTGCAAAAAAAACTCCAAAACAGTACTAGAATGGCTTATGGTCAGTTTTGATAGTAAAGACCGCCCCCACTTAAGTAGTAATCTAACTTTTGTAAAGTGTACATAATGACATATGCTTCTCTCTTTATCACCGGCCATCTCTGTTGCGTCACTGAGAACTTGTGTGACAGAAAATATACCAGTACTTCTTCCAGTATACCTGGCACTGGACCATGTTTATCCAGGTATGGTTGGGTAAGGATTGCTCTTATACACTGCTAGCTAGCATCTGTGTAGAGGACCATAGGCTTGCTGAGATCTGGATATGTCAACAAGGGAATCATAGTCAACTGCTCCTTCAGGCAGTCAAACACTTTCTGGCAGTCTTTCATTCACTTAAACCTGGCATACTTTTTGGTCAATGCTATTAGAGGGGTTACCAATCTTGAAAAATGCCAGGATGAAGCACCTATAGTAACCTATAGCCCCTATGAATCCTCTTACTTGTCTCACTATCTTTGACTCTGACATTTCTCTGATCACTTCTACTTTATCTAAGTCAGGCTTAATCCCTTTTTTGTTTATCACAAAACCTTGGTATTTAGTTTCCTCTCTCATAAACTGGCACTTTGACAGTTTTAGTTTTAGGCCATGTCTCCTCAATTGACCCAAAACCTGGTTCAAGTGGTCAAAATGTTGTTCTGACATTTCTGAGAACATCAGAATGTCATCCAGATAGGCTATAGTGAAGTTTTCTGCTCAGCTTAACACTATGGACATCAGCAGCTGAAATATACCCAGGGCATTTGCCAAACCAAATGGCATCACCTGGAATTGAAATAAGTCCATGTAACATGCAAATGCAACCTTCTCCCTATCAGTCACATTGAGGACTACCTGCCAGTACTCTGATCTTTGATCTATAGTGGAGAAGTATTTAGCCTTCCCTAACAAAGGCAATATGTCATCTATTAATGGCAGGGACACCACTAAGTGCTTAGAGATGGTGTTCAATTTGCTAAAATCGATACAAAACCTGTGTTCACCATCTTTTTTATCTACCACCACTATGGGGAAGTTCCATGGTGATTCAGAGCTTCAGAAGATTAATTATCTTTTTCAATTTGGGGTTTTTTCCTTTCCGTGAGCAGCATCGATCTGCCCAAATCAACTTCCTTCCTTTCTTCATTGGTATATCACACCAATACTCATCAAAGGCATGTATAAATTTTCCACCTCTTCCCACTACCAACAAGTTCTCTTTCAACTGATTTGACTTGTCACTCTCAGGTTGCATTTATTTTAATTAACTTCTTATTATTTCAAATTTTCTCCTATGCAAGAAAAACCCTGGTCCCCGGCCAGATATCTCACTTGTTTCTTCTTAGGGTCATTAAATAAATTCTTCATTCACAAAGAAATCCTTATTTTCAACCCTGTTTATAGTACAGTCTCATTCATCATCAGTCTTGGCTGGTCACTGAAAGATTTTTATTAGGTTGTCCCAAAAGTTCGTAAACACTTGCGAAAAATTGAATTTTTATGCAATTTTGCATTTATATTGTTATAGTGATCTTCATCTTTGTATTCAAGATTGAAATTGATAAAATTGAGCTGCTGAAAGCGAGGTCTTTCAACCAGAAAAGCTGCAGAAGAGATTTGTGTTGCCAAAGGTGAAGGAACAATTGCATATGCGATGATCTCAAAGTGGTACAAGCGTTTCGATTCTGGTGACATGAGTCTTGAAGATAAGCCTTGTTTGGGACGGCTGTTAATGTTGGATGATGGAGACTTGCAAACCAGGTTGGACATTGTGCCTGCATTGAGCATTCGAGAATTGGCTGATGAGCTTGGAGTTGGCAAATCAACAATTCACCAACATTTGAAGCAACTTGATTTTGTTCAGAAAAAGCCGCGCCAAGATCCACACAAACTCACAGAAGCAAAAGCCAACAGATGAGTTGAAATTGTGACATCCGACAAGAAATGAATCTATCTGGTCCAGCACAACCGAGACAAGCGATGAGTTCAGAAAGGACAAGAGACACCCGTCAGTTCCAAAACAAGATCAATTCAACAAGAAAGTCATGTTGTGCGCTTGGTGGAAATTTGAAGGAATCGTGCATTTTGAGTTGGTTTCAAATGGTCGTGCCATCAGTGCCGAACTTTACTGTCAGCAAGTTGAGCGGGTCTACAAAAAGTTGAAGCAAAAGTACCCAGCTCTGATCAACCGAAAGCACACTTTGATGCAGCAGGACAATGCCAAGCCACACACCGCCAGGAAGGCCAAAGACAATTTTAAGCTGGATGGCATTGAGGTTCTGCCACATTCAGCCTAGTCTTAACTGTGCTCCATCAGATTACGGCCTTTTCCACTCAATGCAACACTTTTTGAAAGGCCGCCGATTCGACTCGTTTGATGAAGTCGAGGAAGCGTGTCAAGAATTCTTTGATTCGAAGCCGGCTGAATAGTACTTTGACCAGATCCAAAAGCTTGCAAATTGATAGCAGAAAGTCTTGGAAAATGATGGTCTTTATTTTGAGCAATAATTTTTGTTGTTTTTGCAAGTAAAATTTCAATTTTTTGCATGTGTTTCTGACAACCTTAGATTACTTGAAATTACTGAGCAATCATTATCTTAGTTTTTCCTTGTAAAAAAAAACAATGAAAATAATAAGGCTTCATTGTTTTTAAAATGTCTTTATTTTCATGCAAATTAACTACTACATTCAACAGAATATCTAATAAATGTGAAAAAAATATTTTTATAATTTAAACATGTATGAAATATTTTAAAAGTGATTTACACATGAAACAGAAAGCAAGCTGACATATCACCAAAGTAAATACACAAATTTTATTGTACAAGATGCTGCCATTTTATAGAAGAGAATAAGCTAATCTTTTAAGAAGGGATATCTTGTCTTTGGCAGGGAAATGAAGTTTTGTATGTTGCTTTTTCATCTTACTTCTGTTTCCATCTTTGACAGGTTTTAATTGTTACCAAGTTATCTTGCTTTTTTTTTTTTCCTATTTACTCAAGGACACCTGAGAATAGCAAAGTAAAGACTGAAAGACAAGTTTATGAAGAAGCAATCAAGCAGGTGGAGGATTTTCAGAAATCACACACAGAACTTTTCTCACAGGAAATTGATAAAACCACTAACAGGCAAGTTGTCTTCTAGCTACAATTAATATAATTGTTATCTTTATTATTAATATTTATAATTACTAATAAACATTTTTAATGTGACTGATTGACCAGGCATTTATTTTGAAAGAAAAAAGACCATATCCATTAGGGTCAGCCATATACATGCTGCTATGAATGCAAACAAGATCACACATCTTTATAGTTTTCATACAGTATGTGTTACTCATTAATTCAATAGAGAAATTGTTTTTGCTATAATAAACCTTTATCCAATTATCAAATTATCAAATTTGCCATGAGTGGGATTTTGTAGTCACTAAATTTGAATGTTGATGTATACTTTCTTGGACTGTGTCATTATAGTGATATAAACTGTGGTGAATGATTTTGAACTTATGGGAGTTTCTCTTTCTTCGTACAAGACAACAAATATAACAAAGTGATCAGTCTGGCAGTGGGGAGAAGGGGTCATTAGTTTACCACTTGGTTGAACTTATCCTTGTCAATGACAATCAGATGTAACAATATAAACAATGATGAAGTGGGGTTCACCTCAGGACTTGATAAAACACTGAATCAGATTCTGGTCATAGTAGCAAGTGGCATCTTGCAGTGCTGATTATATTAATCATAGTTGTTGATAGTGATGACCAGAGTTGGACTGGTATTGTAGATCTTTCTGACAACTTTCTTGTTATGCTGTTGCAACAAGGAGACTGCATGACATATTTATATAAAAATAATAGATTTATTAGTTATAAACTGGCTTTGAAATTGTGAAGTATAACCAAAATTTCCAGTCTCCTGCCCAAAATCTGAGAATCAGCCAGGGTTGAGGACCACGATTTTTATTAGATCTTTACTCACTGTGGTCCAGAAACTCAATTCTGACAAACTTAATTTTTCTTCCCAAAAATTTGGGATTAGTCAAACCATGATTGGCCAACCAATAAAATAATGTCAATTGTTAACTTCTATCTCTGTGTGTGCCTGTTCATATCCTTTAACTTTTCCAGTTCAAGTATTACGAGACCCCATCATGAATAATATATTTAAAACAATGGATCTATACAAGGTCTGATTAAAAAGTATTGGGACTGGTGCTATAAAAAGAAAACTACAACACATATCAATTTAGAATTTAATCTCTTTCAAAATTAGTCCCCTTTTGAAGCTAGACACTTTATCCTGCATCATTTCCACTGACGGTAATATTCCTGGGACTCTTTTTTTGAGATAGCAAGCAGCTGCATGTCACATTTTTTTAGATTTCCTTGTCTTGTTCCTTTTAAGTGAGATTTTGAAGAGGAAAAGGTTACAAGGGGCAAGATCCAATGAATAGCATGAATTTCAGACCTGAGTATGTTGTGCTTGGGAACTGCTGCACTAGCAAAGCTCAATGATGGAACCTATGGGGTTGGGAGATGACCACTTTCCTTCCAAGCACTGCTATAAACTAAAGTGAACAAGAATATTACAAATTATTGTGTATACATGACAGATTTTAAGGTCAATCTTAACCAAATGGCTTCCCTCTGTGTACTTTAGCTCTATTACCATAACAACAGTCCCAATACGTTTTGATCAGTTCTTGCATTTATTTTAATGTAAATTCTCTCTTCTAAGTTGCTTGTACTTGTAAAATCTTACCTCTTTCATTATTTTTACTTGATGAATCTTTATTATTTACTTTATATCTTACCTTCTAATTTCTCTGAGCAGCAGTCCTGATGTTTAAACTTTCTTTTATTAAATATGTTTTGTGCATTACAATCCAACAAACATATAGTAAATGCATAAGACAATTGAAACTTTCTACTTTGACATGTTTCACCAATGGATACATCACGAGATAAAATATATGCCATTGTTTATGTAAAGTATAAATAATTTGAAAGTCATAACCTAAACTCTCAATTTATTAGTTCCTTTGCTTTATAAAAAAGTATTAGAGATTGTTGTCATTAATAGTAGTAGTAGTAAGAGCAGCAGTAGTAGTCCCAGGCCAGGATTTGGTTGTAGGGTTGTTGAGCAGCTGAGCACTTGACCAGTTTCCTCCACATATCTTGATTGAAAGCCGGAAAGTGGTGTCTTTGGCAAGTAAACCTGGTGGAGATTAGAAAGATACTAATAATTCTTTTTGTATAGCAATATTATGAACAATTTTATGATTTTTTTTCTTCCCTCCCTGATCTGTGCTTTTATTGATTGTTTTTGTAGTTCAAACAAAAAAATTTTGAAACCAAAACCAACTTCTAGAATAACAGCAAAGAATCTTGAAACCAAGTCTGCAGAGATGTTGGATACAAAACTGCTGCGGGAGGAGATTTTTGAAGACTGGAAGACCCAAAAAGATAAACTAATGAAACAACATAAGAAAAAGAAAATTGAAGATGAAGAAAAAAAGAAAAAAGTCAGTATCTTCTTTTCAAATTATTACCTAAGTCAATATTCAGTCAACATTTTATGAATTTATTTTAATAAACTCTTTCTCAGTTACATGATCAATTTGTTAGGAAGGTGACTTCTTGATATTGTCCTGGGGAGACAATCCCAGCATACCTTACTATCAGTTGACTCAATAAACCTTATAAGTGAAACTGGATAGACAAAGCTGTTGATAGTTGTTAGCATTTAGTTACAATTCAATGTGAACAAAGGCCTGAGTGTACCGGTCTTGTTCAATTTTTGATCACATTAGATAATACATTCTCTCCAAGACACTGTAATACCTGCTCTAGATAGTTTCAATATAAATCACAAGTTTGAAGAAACACATGTCAGAATGGGCATCTACAACATGGGTTTAGCTAGCCAGGTAATAAGTGTACTTGGAAACAAGTAGGCAACCATTATTATAGCTTGAAACAAATGAATTACTCTATCAACTGAAATAATATAAGGTATATTTTGTAGTAGTTGATAACATTCATCTTGTGAATTGTGTCTGTACAATGTATTAACCAAAGTTCATATAACTTGACCACAAAATAGAAAATGTACTTACCTTAACACTTTTGGCTTCCACAATCTCTTTTAAAGTAGATCCTTGTCAGCCATTACTGCTCATAAATAGTGTTAAATGTCAGTGCTACATTCATTTTGAATGTGTTGTTCAAATTCTTCAAACTTTTGGAGTGGATTCTGAATATAACTTGCCCAAGGCCACATATGTAGAATTTGACCAAAGTATTTTATTTAAATTACAGGGACTGATATCATTGTCTTCGAGTGACCCTGTTATTTTGTTTGTTTGCTTGTTTTTTTACATAGAGAAAAAAAAAGTACAAGTCTTTAAGTTAGTTCATTTAAATCAGTATTAATTTTCAAGTTGGAGAAATGTTTTAAATGAAAATTGTGAAAACACTTTTGTTGCGCTAATGTTCTTGTCATTTTTTAAAGTTAATTTTTGTTGAATTCTTTAAGGAATTAGAAGATAAGAGAAAAGATGCTGCTGCTTCTTTTGAAAGCTGGAAGAAACAGAAAAAACCAATATTGAAGCAGAAATTGAAAACAGAAAAGACAAAGAAAGAAGAAGAAATTGAAAAATTACAAGAAACACTGGAGAAAAAACAACAAGCAGCAAAGGTTTGACAAGTTGATTTTATTGCTTCTTTTGCTACATTCATAATTAATGCATCAAATTGTCTTTATACTTATTAAATAGAGAAAAGGTTCTAAATTTTACAAGCTAAATCCAGATAAAAAAATAGGTAACAATCACACTCTAGGGTCATGAAAGCAAAAATAAATTTCACTTGATATGTAGTTATTTCTTAGTGAATAGAACAGACACAAGATGTCTGTTAAGCCTCTTGGTGAGTTTCTCCTGTTGTTTTATGCAACAGAGGAATTTGCCAACATTGTGTATAATATTCTGAGTACTTTCAACTAAGATTGGTTATTTTCAAGATAAAAAGATAAGATTTAGTCAACAGAACATTTATGTTGTTAATAGTCTGGAGTTTTAAATAAATGTGAATGGTAGTAGAAGAGATTTTAGCATCACTTTAAAATTCAAAGGCATTTAACATGTATTTACTGCGATTGAACAAATTTTATTGATGATGGTTGCCATCTTTTGATGTAAAAAGCCTTTAAAATCTTAGCTTTTTTGCAGTTGGATTGTCAAAGTCCCATTATATTTAAACTTTTAAAAAAAATCATTTCCCACCAAGGAAGGCAACAATGCCACTAAGATGCAAATAGTTGCTGAGAGTGAATTGAGTTAGTGAGTATAATATACACTAAAAGAACAGATGACGACAATTGATGCTGCATTTAAATTTTTGAAGATTGTAGTTGTCAGGAAAACAAAAAGCTGGAAGAGTTCCACAGGTGAGAGAAGAAACTATTAGAATAGAACATTTCATTTGTACAATGATGTGACCTAGTTGCTAATCTAGTTCTATGCTTAAATTCATAAAGTCAAAGTACAAAAAAAAAAAATTTATTAGAACAATTGTTATGAAAGTCTTAATAGAAAAAAACAAAACAAAACAAAACAAAGAGAGAGAGAAAAAGCCACATTACTGCAGTTGAAAAAGTGATTGAACCTGAGATGCAGGTCAGGACTGATAATTAGACTTTTGTCAAAAATCCAAAGATGTATAGAACTAGTCCAGATATGCCAACAAGATTCACTGCACAGAGTAATGGTAGAATTAACACATCACTCAATAAGTCCCAGACCTGACATATAGATGGTGCCCCTAATAAAAAATCCATATGATTTTTATGAAGTAATAACCTTCAAATAGCACATGACAAAATTTGGGCTCAATTGGATTATTAGTTTACAAATTAGTTTAAGTGAAGCTACTGTTGTAAATTTTCAAAACAATGGAAAAATCTGAATGTCCTGTGTTGATAAAGCATTGCTTTTTTATAGGAAAAAAATATTGTTCAAGCAAAGCAATGGCTTGATAAATGTTATTCGAACTCTGCTCCATCAGAACAATGGTTAAGAGGTGGTATGCTGACTTTAAATGTAGTTGTATAGACACAAATGATGCTGGACACTCAGGTCACCCAAAATCAGCAGCTGTCCCAAAAAACATGGAAAAAAAATCTTCAAACTCATTTTGGCAGATTATAAATTGAAGTTTCGAGATAGCAGGGGAGTTGAACATATCAGAAGGCAGTATATTCACTATTTTGCATGAACATTTGTCAAGGAGAAAGTCGTGTACAAAGTGGGTGCTGCATTTGCTCACAGTCGATCAAAAACGTGCCGACAATTCAAAGCGTTGTTTCAACACAAGGAGTTTTTGTGTAAATATGTGACAATGGATGAAACATTGAGCCACCACTTCACTCCAGAGTCAAATCAGCAGTCAACAGGTGAAAGCCATCCAAAGTGACCAAAAACGTAAACATTAGCAGGCAAGATTTCTGTCTCCGTACTTTGGGATGCGCAAGGTATTTTGTTCATCGATTACATTGAGAAAGGAAGAACCATCAATAGCAAATATTTTATAGCATTATGGGTTATTTGAAGAAAGAAATTGCAAAAAAGATGGCCATGAATGAAGAAGAAAAAGTGATCTTTCACCAAGACAACGCACCATGTCACAAGTTGATCACAATTATGGCAAAACTACATGAATTGCACTTTGAATTACTTCCACATCCACCCTATTCTCTAGGTCTGGCCCCCAGTGTCTACTGGCTGTTTGCAGATTTCAAAAGAATGCTCCAGAAAGAGATTTGGCTCCAATGAAGAAGTGATATTGGAAACTTAGGTGTATTTTGAGGCCAAAGACAAATCATTTTACAAAAAAAGCATCAAATTGTTAGAGAAGCATTGGAATCAGTGTATCATCCTAGAAGGAGACTATGTTGATGAATAGTTGAATTTTGCCTAAAAGTTGTTTTATTAGTTAGGCCTGGGATTTATTGAGTGATGTGTTATATATGGGCAAGATGGATTCCGGCAGAAAAATTGTCTGGTATAATACAGTGAACCAACTTTCCTAGCAGCAAGCCTAGTGACTGATTCAATATAAATGTTCCACTTCATGTTTGGAAAACATGAGACCAAGAAGACACAAGGATTTGCTTGCCTGGAAGATGGCATCAGCCCTGCTGATGGACGGTAAAAATGGTTTGTTGACCATAATTAAACAGAAATTAGAAGGGGTGACGTAGATTTGTTTTCAATGCTTATGTGTCACTTTGCTCAAATGTATATTGAGAGAGAATATTCGTGCATGTTGTGAAATAATTTTATAATACTTGTCCTTCTGAGAGGAGGTTGCATGAGTAGTGTGCAACATGACGCAAAAACTTTTCACCAAACTATCTTTAAACAATTCTTTGATATTAAGAAATTGTAAGAAATTATCCAGATTTTTTTGATAAATCATTACTTATTCTTTTTTACTAGTTTTCTTTTCCTCAGGCAACTCAAGACTATTATAGTTACTACAAAGTGAAAACAAACAATATGAGACATGGAAAAATCAGACAAGAATTATATATCTGTTGAACTGACTTCTGTTGATTAGTTTCAATGTGAATTCAAATCTCACAAGATCTTTTGATTCATACTGCTCACTTATGGAATATAAAATGACTTGTTCATTGAAATAAAATTTTTAAGAAAAATGGAGAAAGGTTATCTCCCCTTTTGTTGGAATTAACTCCTCAGGCAACAAGAATTAAGCAATTAAATCTGTAAAAATGGCAAGGTTATCCATCAGATAAAACCTGATGTAAGTAGGCACTATTACTGTAGATGCATGATTTTTTTTGACTGCCATCATTAAATTTTGTAGTTTTATGAAATATGGAAAAATAAGAAAGATGAACTACTGAAGAAAGAACATTCAGCGAAAAAAGAAGAGGAACAGAAGAAAAATAAATTATTAAGCAGCAAGAAGGAAGAGAAACAGAGGCAGAATGTTTCATCATTTAATACTTGGTAAGTTGAACTTTAATATCATTAATAGAAAGAGCAACGTTTTTTTTATTATGACAATCATGTTAAACCCTGAAAGCTATTCCAGTTTATTATAGTAAAGGCACCTATCAGCTTAGGGAAAACAAAACATTTACCAAATCACTGGATAGTTAAGATTGTATCTTTGTAATGCAGTGACTATATCTAATAATGCTATTTTGTCAATTATAGTTGTCTTAATTCCCTTCTCTCCGTTTATTTATACAATTGTAAAATTAGTTTGTTTTATAGTAAGATATGTCTAATACAAATGCATTGTAAATAATGAGTTATACATGCATTGGCCATTAATAATCCCTTCAGAAACTAAAATGAAAAACTAAAAATTTAATTTTTTTTTTTTTTTATAAATCTCCATCCCAACAGAAAAAAGAAGATAAGCCAAAAACTGATAAAGTAGCTGCAAAATAAGTATACAGGTATCAAGAAAATCAAAACTTAATGTCTGTGTCCAATTCAAATGCAGTTAGCACTAAAACATAATTTCTGCAACACTAAATGTAAATATTAATGTGAATAAATGTTTTGATACATCCATAATACACCATGTGTATTTATAATTTTTTTTCTCATGTAACATTTTGGCTGCATTAATTATTTGTTCACATTGGCAATGCCAAGTGGCATTCTGTTTCAGAATGTTACTCAGGAGGTAGAAAGACTCTTTAAAGGAATTGAGTACAATAATAATTGGAGAAAAAATATTTAAAGACTTGTATAAAGATCTTATTAAGTGTTAAAAAAGCTATCACTCATGGCATCAAAAATTATACAGTTTGTTTTATATATCTTATCCATGTTTTCATAGCTCGCATAAAGAAATAAATTTACAATCTAATTAGATATTTTAATATTTTCTGAATTTTTAGCATTTTTGGTCACTATTAGAGCAAGTTGCTTGTTGTCAGTATTTCAATATGAAATAAATTTGCATTAACATAAATTTAGAAAACTTCATTTACTGGCTGGGTAGTTATTGAGCAAATATTTTGCATGTCTTGACATAAATATGATACTCATTTTGAACACTTATGCTTCCCACAGTACTCAACCTAGAACTGTCAAGATGAGTTTACCTTTGAAAGACCAGTGGTGATAAATTCTAATTTTCAATACTTGCTAGTTGGGATGGCTAATTTTAGTAGCACTGGGCTTTCAACCATATCTCCAATGATGGTACAGATTATAAATCAAAACTATGGATATTTGACAATCTCCACACACCATACATATGGTTGTGGTTTACATATTAACTTCATATTGTAGTAATTATCAAAGATGATTGGGTTGTTTTTTTTTGGGGTTCTTTTGTTAAATAATTATATATATATTTTCACCTTCAGCTTTGCTCCAAATTAAGAAAAAATGTAAATGACTAATGTAATGGGTTGTTTTGTTGAATTTTATTTAGATACACTTAAGTGACATTTCAGTTAATATTTTTTTTTAACTTTAAAATAGCATTATTGCATATTATTTTTTATAAAAAGAGAAAGGTTTTTTTGACCACTTCATTTGCATTTCTGTTGAATATTTCCAAATACCCCAATATTATTTTGGGGAGAAGGAAAAATGATTAATTGTCCATTAAAATGTAACATTTTATTTTTTTAATACCCATAAACATTTAAGTTAATATTTAGTTTTGATTTTTGAAATGATTTAAAAACACATCAATATTAATTAAAAAATAGCAACCTAATTTTGTAACTAAGGGTTAATTTAATGTGATTTTCATTAATAGCATATAGTAGTACCTCCACCTTTTCACAGCACGATGAAAAAAAGGCCCCAAACAAAGTTTTACCATAAAAATATTTTCTTTTTAAAATTTTTAACCCTTTCTAGCATGCTCGAAATTTTGGTTAAAATTCTTTAATCAGCGATGTAACATAGCTATGGGAATTTAGGCAGTAAAAAACATTAATTTTGAAATTCTTGCAAAAATCAAATAATTCTCAGATTTTCATGAAATTTTCAGAACTTATTCACAAATGAATTAATTTATTACTTCTATAAAATATAAATTAATTTATAAATTATTGCATATGTAGGAATAGTTTTTAGGTCAGTTAAAACCCTTTAAAGTGATTTCTTTATCCCAATTTTATTTCTAATGGTATCAAAATTTCATTAAAGACAAAAATGATTAGTCAAAACCTTTAATAATTTTGGGTAACGCTGAAAAGATGTCACACTTTTTATGTCAAGGGACACAATTCAGAATTATCTTTTTTAGATCATCCATAAAATGAAAAAATAAATTATTTTAAAGAAATGTTCACACTTGAAAATGGTATTAACTTTACATTTTTTTTATTCTTCAAACACATCTTTATTTTATATTAAGTTTATCAGTAACAGCCAAAATCTGAGTTTTAAAATTAGGCTGTAAAAATGCATGTCAGTTTTTCAAATATTTATTGATTTTTATTTTATTTTTTACTGCAGAAACAAAAATATACAGGATATTTTTTTTTATTAAAATTAGGAATCATCAACTCTCCACAAAAATAAATTTTTCTTTTTTATTCAAGATTCCAGACCATATTTTTTGTGTATTCTGTCAATCAGTATTTTTTAAATGATATAATTCCTTCAAAGATTTAGCTTTATGAAAATGTAAAAATTAGGAAATGTCCAAAATTCACTGGTATAGATTAGCCACACAAGTAAAGGGTCATGTTATTACTGACCAAAAATTTTTAACAATTATTTACATACGTGTGTGTGTGTGTTTGTAATTTCAATGAAGTTTTAGTTTCCTGAATTTTGGTATTATATTTATATATATATATATATATATATATATAAAAAAAAATAAAAAAATAACACACACAAAACAATGGAGTTATCATTGTTTTTTTTTTCACACATTGAAAGTGCATGATTTTGGAGATACATAGTCTTAGTAATGTAATATCAACCTGAGGCCTGTTAACATATGCCTTGTTACCATAATAAGACATCTCATAAATAGACAACTAATAAATTTAATCATTACTGGGTGCACTAATTTGTGTGTTAAATTAGTCCCAAGTTTAATATTTTCTGGTCAACAAAAAGGATGTATTTCTTAATGTACTTTTAGTTTTGAATTTCTTTATCACAATTATAAAGAAATATGAAACAATACACTAAACTAGATTTGAAGAGGAAATGCAATATTTTTTTTATCTTGCAATAACATTCAAAAATCAAGTTTATAACAGAATCCAAACAATTCTAAAATGACTATTTTTAGCTAAGTATTTATGATAGGAACAAGTATAGAGGAATTTCTATACAATTTAAAAGTGATAATTTTTCTACTGCAGGAAGCAAGCTAAAGACAAGATTTTACTGCAGAAAAAGAAAGAAGAGATGGAAATAACAAGATTAATGAAAAAACAACAAAATTATGTCAAGATACAGAAAGAAACCCTTTCTGAAGAAAGTTATCAACAATGGATATGGAAAAAGGTCTGTAAAACAATTTTTAATTGTCAGACAAAAAATTCATTTTAGATTGTAGTAAATTTGAATAAACCAGTTGTCATTCTCACTAAGATATATGGTAAGATATACATAAAATTCATGATTCTTATTTAGGAATAAAACAAGTTTCCATGTTTTAACAACTCACATTACAGTATCTATATTGATATTAACAGAATTTGTAAATTTCAATTTTGTCTTTTAATCTGAAAAGCGTAGCTTTTGGAAGGGGGGGGGGGAGATGACCAAAAATAACTATCATCCATAACAAAAGCTTACTGCAAAAATTTTTTGTTTAAATGTTGGAACTATACTTCAACATCTAAACCAAAGCTTCACACAAGTTTTTGTGAGCAGACTTTGGAAAACGGTCTATTATGACATCTTAAAGGCAAGAAACAATCACAACATATCACTATCAAAAAGTGAAGTAATGTTTTTAAAAAATGCTGTTTTGGTTATCAAAACAAGTCTACATTTAGTAACTTTTACATCATCCTCACCCAAACAAATTAACACTTTCAGATTTTCATTTTATCAGAATTCTTTTTTTTGGCATTACTAAGAATTAGAATTTTTTTTTTTTTTGTAGGAAGAACAACTGAAGCAGAAAGTAAAAAAAAAAGCAGAATTACATCATTTGAAATATTTTTATGATTCAGAACCCCAGCAAGTATGGCGGCCTCCTAGTAGAACAATCCCATTCAACTGATATTTTCAACTTAATTATATCAAGTATGCTTACAAATGCAATAAAGCAATTTACTTTAACCTGGAATTAACATTTACTTTATCTGAATGTGTTGCACTTTAAGGGTTTCAACAAAAAAAAAAAAATTTTTTTTTTTTATCCTTTTTAATATTTAAGCCTCATTATATACAAAAAAAAAAAAAGAAAAAGTGATTTAAAAAAAAAAAAAAAAAAATATTTTGGTAGTGAAGAAAATTTTAATGAGATGGAAAATGTTTTCCAATGCTTGATATAAAGATGAAGTTGAGTACGGAGACAAAATTAACTTTATTAAAAGAATTTAAAATATTAAGCTTGGAATATATACATGATATACAAAGGGGCAATTACTTTTCAATTTGAACTATAGAGGAAAGATACTTTAGTTAATGGTGACAGAATCCTAGTTTAATGTTATTACGCATGCATATTGACCCACTCTCATGAAAATAGTCTTGATCATTCAAGATATTCTTTATTCCTTAAACATTGGCAGTGAAGAGCTGGTTCGATGTGATACTTTAAAAAAGAAAAATGCAACAGTTGAATGTGATATGTATTTTTTTTTTTTTTTTTTAAATTCATATTTAAAATGAATTAGAAAAATAATGCTCCTTTGGATAAAAGACAAAAATCTTACAAATCTCTTACAAATCTGAATTTATAATTTTATGTTAATCCATGTGATATTTAATAGAGGTAGAAAATAATGTAGATAAAGGCTCAATGTGTTTAAAAAAAAAAAAAAATTTAAAAATCATGGTTAAAAATAAAGTGATAAATATTTTCTATTTAATTTTGATAGAATCAACTGGTTTTATAATATCTATCTCCCTCTCTCTCTCTCTCTATATATATATATATATATATAGATAGAGAGAGAGATATTTCTATACAGAAACTTTCAATTAAACTGTAATATACTCCTTAGTTTAAAATAAAAAGAGCATTATTATGTAATTTTGTTTAGATGGGACTATCTCCCTGGCAAATGGAGGAGTGATCATAGTCTGGAAATTTTTTTTATAGTAAAATTGGAAATATAATCAAGTATTCAAAAAGGAAATGAGAAGTGAACTGATATCATAGACAGACTATTTGGAAGACTTTTTAAACAAAATCTTTTTCATATGACCTTTAAAAAAAACATCAATCCACTACCAAAAGTATTCAAGTGCATATATTTGAATGAGGAATATTAAATTATATCTGATAGTTTATTACTGATCAATTTTCAGATTAAGGAAGTATTTTTTTAAAAAAAAAGAAAAAGGTATTTACAAATAAAATAGCTGCCAATTTTCCAGACACATTCATGCAATCAAGAAAGAAAATTCAATGAGAGAAATGAAATAGATTCACACTCATACAAGTAAATAAAATAAAATTACTATTTCAGCGCCGTGACCGAGTGACTCTTTTTACTGTAGATGTAGATTTGGTACTGACTGATTTTTGTACAGCAACCTCTCTATCAGTATTTTGCTTAGAACGAGTCTTCACAGCAGCTGTTTCTTTTGAGTCTACGTCTGTTTTGGCTTTTGAAGAAGCCTGTCTAGTACCTGACCTAGGGGCTTTATTTTCAGATTCAGGTTCAACAACAGCCTTGGAACCTTGCTTTCTTACATTTGCTTTGGTGGCTGATTCCACCTCAACATTTTCAATTTCTTGAAACTGTACTCTCCTACTCCGGCTTGCTATTGGAGAAATGGGTTTTTCTTCAGCTGTAAGATAAGCAAAAGTGTTAAAAAGCTAAATATTTCATTAAAATGAAAAAATTAAGAGCAGAGAAAATGAAGAATAAATTCACATTGAAAATATCTACTACAGAAACATTAATATGAATTTTCAAATTCTGAATATTTATACAAATTAAATTTAAAAAGACATTTGAAAAGAAAGGTTATGAATTCTAGTTATATAGTAACAAATTACATTTAGATAACTTTTTATATTAGTGGTTAATATTAAGTTCTTATCTAATGACAACAGTAATTGATAATGAAGTTCTATCATCGTCACTTCAATGAAATGAATTAGTGCTTTCCAGCAGAGATATTGAGTTATGCCATGAAGTAGTCACATACTTGTTCTAAAATGGCTTCTTTGTAAGACATTACAAATGATACTCAACCTTCCAATTTATTGGCATGAAACTGGCCTCATCCTGGTACAAGATCATAACTGAGTAATAAGTAATATCAGTTCCAATAAGTGACGTATAAAGCAGTTAAACTTGCAGATAAATCAATGGAAGGCAAGAAAAAATTTTGGAACCTTGAGATTAATTACAAGAAATTAATTATTGTCAGAGTGAAAACCGACTGCTTAATCAATGAACAGGCATGGAGTGATGAAGGAGAATAGATAACCATAAATGTTTATATTATGAATCAACAAACACAATTACTACACAACAGTATTATATCCATGTAATAATTATGCAGCAAACCTCAGCATAATAAACTAATGACAAGATACTGGGGATTTGTACAACTGAACCGTGAATGGACCTTTTGCATGTTTGAAGAAACTTTATAATATCAAGTCTTCATCTTTGCTGGGTTACAGAAGCCCTGGTTCCAAACTGCACAAATCCTGTATAGCTTAACTGTTGCTATTAAAGATATAATTTTTAAATTTCCAATTACAAGCAAGTTATTCATAAGTGATTGTAGATGGTCAAATAAAAATTATAATTTCAGTAATTTAAGGCTTAAAATTCTATCCCATAGGGAATTATATGTTTATGTTAAATATTAATTACAATATAGATATGATACTTTGGTTAAAAAAAAAAAAAGAAATTGTGTGTGTGTGTGTGTTTTGCACTTTTCAAGCTTGCAGATAATTTTATTTTCTCTTTTACAATGGCCTCATTTCAAAGTTTTGAATTCTTTTAATGTGTTAAAATTAAAAGTCTTTAATTTATTTAAAAACAAACAGTAGGTTGCAGCTAGTGTTAATTTGTTCTACTTAGTTAAGCACAGGACTTAATATTTACCTGATTTTTCAACTTTTTTTGCTTGAGTTTTTCTGTTGAAACAAAAAAAAAATAAAACATCAGAGTTAACAATTATTTAATCACAATCTATGTAACATACTTGAGTGTTAACAAAAAAACTGCAACATTTCTGGATTACACAAAAATAGAAATCAATTATGAACTTCAGATAGCAGATGAAAAAACTGCTGTCTTTTCTGTTATGTTAATTAAACCAATATACTTGAGAACATTTTATAGATCTTGCTTTTCATTTGAGTTATATTTTAACATGTTAATAATCTCTAAAAATATTTAAATGTTTAGTTAGCTAAAAAAATTAAACCTGCAAAAATTAATCTTAACAGCTAAAGTAGTTATAACTGTCTATTTAGAAAACGACTGTAAATATAGATTACAATATCTGTTACAATATCGTTATATCTTGATTATGGATTTTTTTCCTGATACAGATAACTTTTTCTTTCCTGTCTTTACTTTTATAATATTTACTAAATAGTTCTACCTATTTTGGACATTGAGCACCGATTCATTTAGTGCCAATAATGAGGCAACCTCTAAACAAACCCGTTAAATTGAGTTAAAAAGAAGGAAGTATGTGGTATACAAACAACAAAGAGTTGCTTGCTAAATAAAACAGTAACTTTAAACATGTTGCTTTGATCTTTTTTTTTTTTTTTTTTACTTTAAAATGAAGATTTAGCATTTTTAAATAAAATTTAATTATAGTTCTTTCATGTTTTAATTCAATCTGAATAACTAAGAAAATTTAGTAATCATTAACACAAAAAGAAAAACCCTTATCCCTATTTTTTAATGTGTGCGCATGCACATATATGTCACACAACAATGATGGAATGCTGAAAATTTTTTGACCTCAGAAGGGATTAAAAACAATATTTGTTCAAATTTTGGAAAGTGGGCCAAACAGGACTTTTCAACAATACATTGTGTATGCAGTAATACATACTTTGATTTAGTTTCAGGCTCGATCTTTGCCGCTTTTATTTTAGGTGCTGTTGGTGCAGAGTCTGCTGCTCTCTTTCTAGTAACTCTCCTGCAACATGAGAAAGGGGTGAGGAAAAAAAGAAAAGAAAAGAAAGCACAATAAGATGGAGTAAATCCTATATTAAAAGAATAAAAATTATTTCTTAAAAGAATTAAATAAAAGGGGTAAAAATTACTGAAACTTCATTTCCAGATCATACTATGCCAATAGAAATCTAGATCTAGCAAGATGACCAACTCTTAAACTAGGTGTAATGTTTATTTGAAGTTGTTTCAACTCAGTAATTACTTTTTCTTAACTATTTTAAAATACTGTGAGTGGGAGAATCTACAAATTGGTTACATTTTATAATGCCTTTATAAAATTATATACCTGTAGCATTATGCATTATATATTAATAAGGGTATTAAAATTATTTTCAGCTAAACTTTCTAAGATATTTAATAGCTCCACTGTATTTACCTTAGTGGCTCCTTTTCCTCTGCAACTTTTTCAGTGGTCTTCTTGGAAATGGGTTTCTGAAGAGAAAAAAAAAATTTTTTAAATTAAAAAATATCTCAATATTTTTCATGGTTTTATCTTTTCAGTGCTTAATTTTGGTTTAATCTAAAACTCATTTGCCAACACACATATGACAAGTGAGAAAGAGAGTAACTTCCAATTATGTTGTCATAGATCATTAATTGGAAACTAATGACTAAATGTTTTTATCTTATTTTATTTGTCTTAATTGACAAAATGCCAAGGTTATATATATATATATATATATATATATAAAATGAAAAGTAAACAAAGTTTTGGAAGACAAAAAAGTTTTCTGTACAAATTAGAAAGATTATATAATTTAAAATTAGTTCAAGTTTAATTTGAAACTGCAAAAATTCTTGTAAATTGACGCCTTTTTTCGGTTTTCATAAAGACTGATCTGCTGCTGATACATTTTTTTTTTAAATTTCATTATTATGGAATGACCCAGTGGCTTTAATATAAAAAAAAATACAACCCTTTCTCCAATGATGGGAAAGACATGAATGAATAAATTACTTACAGGAGTAGATCCATTCTTTGCATCCAGCTTGTTCATCTGCCTGGCCCCTCGAGAAGACTTTCTGACATTTTCTTCAGCCACCTCCTTCTCACCAACTGGTTCAGTTTTCTTGTTTTGCCCACGTCTTGTCTTACAAATAGGTGATTTGATAACAGCAGTTTTTCCAGTGATGCTTTCTGCTACTCTTTTACTTCTGGTAACTTTCTTTACTTCAACTTCATTAACTAAAACACTTTTATCCATTGGTTCATTCACTGACGGCACTTTTAGTGGTGACATTTGTCTCATTACTTTGTGCATACTTTTTATAGGTGTTGTAACTAATTCTGTGGGTTTGGGGGCCTTTGATTTCTGATCATTTGTTGTATTCCTTGTGCTCCTAGTGGAAACTGTTGTGGATTCAGTATCTTCAGTAGATTTAGTTATTTTATTAACACCTTTAGCATTCCTGGTGCTTTTTGTGGCAACAGTGATAACTGGTTCAGTGTCATCTGTAGGTTTAGTAATTTTTTCATCTTTTAGAGCATTTCTGGTGCTTTTCGTGTGAATTACAAGTTCAGTAGTTCCTGGAATACTTGTAGCACTTCTAGTGTTTCTTGTGGAAGTTTTTGACACTTTTGTAACATTTTGGGTGCTTATGACAGAAACTGTGGTAAGTAGTTCAGTAGTTTTGGGATCCTTTTGAGCATTTCTAGTGGTTCTAGTTGAAACTTTTCTAACTGGTTCAGTATTGTCAGAAGGCTTAGGAGTTTCTGAAACAACTGTAGTTTTTCTGGTGGAAGTTTTTGTGACCAGTTCATTGTTTTTGGTAGATTTAGAACTTTCTAAAACATTTGTAGTATTCCTGGTGCTTCTAGTGGAAGCTTTTGTAACTGCTTCAGTGTTTTTAGCATGCTTCGTGGTTTCTGGAACATGTGTAGCTTTTATACTGCTTTTGGTGAAGGTTTTTGTAACCAGTTCAATGTTTTCAGTACAATTAGCAGTTTCCAAAGTATCTGCAGTATTCCTTGTTCTTCTTGTAGAAGTTTTAATAAGTTCAGCACTTTCAGTAAGTATAATAGTTTCTGGATCGCTTATTTTCCTTGTGGCTCTAGTGCGAGACTTTGTGACCAGTTCCGGGTTTTTGATAGACTTAGTAGTTTCTGGATCACTTGTTTTTTTTCTGGTACTCCTAGAGGGAATTTTTGCAACTGGATCAAGATTTTCAGTAGGCATAGTAATTTCTGGAACACTTGTTTCCCTAGTGTTTCTAGTTGTTTTTGTAACCAGTTCAGTGTTTTCAATAGGTTTAGTTGTTTCTCGACCGCTTGTAGTTTTCCTGGTACTTCTTGTGGGTACTTTTGCAACGTGTTCAGTGTTCTCAGTAGGTTTAGTGGTTTCTGGGTCACTTGCAGTTTTTTTGGTGCTTCTAGTGGGAATTTTTGCAACCGGTTCAGCAATTTCTGGAACACTTGTTTTCCTAGTGGTTGTTTTTATGACTTGTTCAGAGTTTTCGGTAACTTTAGTTAATTCTGAATCACTTGTTTTCCTGGTGCTTTTTGTGGGAGTTTTTGCAACATGCTCAGTGTTTTTGACAGGTTTAGTTTTCAAATCACTTACAGTTTTTCTAGTGTTTGTTGTGGGTGTCTTTGAAACAGATTCAATGTTCTGATTACTCTTATTAATTTCTAGATTACTTCTAGTTTTCCTAGTGCCTCTTGTGGGAGTTTTTACAACAGGTTCAGTATTTTCAGTAAGCTGTTTTTCTGGGTCACTTTTATTTTTCCTAGTGCTTCTTGTGGGAGTTTTTACAACAGGTTCAGTATTTTCAGTAAGCTGTTTTTCTGGGTCACTTTTATTTTTCCTAGTGCTTCTTGTGGGAGTTTTTACAACAGGTTCAGTATTTTCAGTAAGCTGTTTTTCTGGGTCACTTTTATTTTTCCTAGTGCTTCTTGTGGGAGTTTTTACAACAGGTTCAGTATTTTCAGTAAGCTGTTTTTCTGGGTCACTTTTATTTTTCCTAGTGCTTCTTGTAGGAGTTTTTATAACAGGTTCAGTATTTTCAGTAAGCTGTTTTTCTGGGTCACTTTTATTTTTCCTAGTGCTTCTTGTGGGAGTTTTTACAACAGGTTCAGGGTTTTCAGTAGGTATTTTTGTTTCTGGATCACTTGTTTTCTTAGTGCTTCTTGTGGAAGTTATTGCAACAGATTCAGTGTTTTCAGCAAGTTCATTTGTTTCTGGGCCACTTGTACTTTTCCTAGTGCTTCTTGTAGGGGATTTTACAACAATTTTAGTGCTTTTGGTAGGTGTAGTGGTTTCTTCACCACTCATACTTTTTCTAGAGCTTCTTGTGAGAGATTTTGTGGTTATTCGAGTGTTTTTGGCAGACTTAATGGTTTCTGGATCACTTTTAGTTTTTTTAGTGCTCCTTGTGGGAGTTTTTGTAACTGCTTCAAGGTTTTCAGTAAGTTTAATTGTTTCTGGAATATGTATTAAATTTCTGGTTCTTTTTGTGCCCTGTTGATTTTCAGGACTAACAATTTCATTCTTAGACTTTTTTTCAGGACACATGACTGCTATTGTTTCAGCATCAGATATATTAGCTTCTCCAGCTGATCGTTTAGTTGCCCTCTTTTTTAGGATGATATCTGTGTTTTTCACTGCTCTTCTTGTTTTCACATCAGAAACATCTTTGTCTTTATTCTCATTTTTAGCAGATTTTGAAAGTTGCTTTGATTTTGTAACAGTCTCGGGAGATTTAAAGAAATCTGTTATCATCTCTAAACCCTCATTAGACATTGTTACATTGTTTTCTTGAAATATTTTTTTTAAATGCTTGTTTGGACTTGACAGAGATTTAGGAGAACAAGATTCTTGCACACCAGCTAACATTGGAATTTTCTCAATTTGAGTATGAAACATTTCTTTCACCCCGATCAGTTTGTCTGACTGCCTGCGTTTTGGTGTCTTAGTTAATTCTTTCACCCCAATCAGTTTGTCAGACTGCCTGCGTTTTGGCGTCTTAGTTAATTCTTTCACCCCAATCAGTTTGTCAGACTGCCTGCGTTTTGGCGTCTTAGTTAGTTCTTTCACTCCAATCAGTTTGTCAGACTGCCTGCGTTTTGGTGTCTTAGTTAGTTCTTTCACTCCAATCAGTTTGTCAGACTGTCTGCGTTTTGGTGTCTTAGCTAGTTCTTTAACACCGATCAGTTTGTCTGACTGTCTGCGTTTTGGCGTCTTAGCTAGTTCTTTAACACCGACCAGTTTGTCTGACTGCCTGCGTTTTGGCGTCTTAGCTAGTTCTTTAACACCGACCAGTTTGTCTGACTGTCTGCGTTTTGGCGTCTTAGCTAGTTCTTTCACTCCACCCAATCTGTCAGATTGCCTGCGTTTTGGTGTTTTGGCTAGTTCTTTCACTCCAACCAGTTTGTCAGACTGTCTACGTTTTGATGTCTTTGACAATACTTTTACTTCACTCAGTTTATTTGACTCTCTGCACTTAGACGTGTTTACAAGTTGGCTAGTATTTTCTTCTACTTCAGAAATACTAACATCTGTACTTGTATCAGATTTCAATGGCGATACAAACATGTAAGTCGGTGCAGCAGGACTGTCTGGAATCATATCATACATGTTTTCTTCAAATGATTTATTTAAGCCTGAAGATTTACTACGACGTTTTAAGTATTTTGAAGCCTGGGAGAAAAAAAAAAATAGATATATAAACATTTATCCATTGAATTTTTTTTTTAATTTCATAACACAGTAAACTACAAGAGAAAAAAAAAAAAAAATCAAATAAGCGTTGTGATAAAGTAAACAAGTACATCCCCACAAACAACCTGGCTCAAATATATAAACTGCTTATCTGCAAGCATTAAATAAATTTGACCTTAACTGTGCACTAAAATCATAAAATCAAAAACATACATTTTGTGATAAAATGATCATTTAATTAAGTTTTAAATTTTGTTAATAAAGAAAAAAATTTGATTTAAAATGCACAAATAGTCTCCATGGAATGCATATTTTGTATTGACTAATAACTTAAATGTACAATGTCACAATAGAAATAACTATAACCAAATTCATATTCTATGCATCGTAATTTAATATTAAGTTATAAAATGTTACGACAAAAAAGATGAAAATTTTCAATGAAGCAATATGAAGAACTAGCTTTTCAGCCAAATATATAATGTAAGATTTGAAAAAATATATTTACAAAAGTTATTAAGTCATAAATAAAATTTAAATTCCAATGATAAAGACAAACCTTTGAATCTCTCATACTTTTCCCAACAAGAATAGTTGATGGGGAATCTACATGACCTGTGCTTGGGTAAGATATCAAAGCTTTTTGACGAGGAGTCATGGGATAGATCTTCTGAAATTTAAAATGACATTTATATAAAATTTAATTTTTGAGTATTTTTTTCTCCACAAGAAACTATCACATTTTCAGCTACTAAACCTAAAAATGGAAAAATGCTAACACTTTCATATTTGAACTTTAATAATTCTATAAGTAAAATTTTAAAATTATGAAAGTACTTTTATGCCATTTTCAAAATAAGAATAAAACAAAGAAAAAATATGCATTCACAAACAGCTTTCACAAAATATAAACATCAGAAAGGAAGTTTTGTGCTTATTCTAATTACAACATAAAAAAAAAATTGCAAAAACCTAAATGCTATGTCTTAAACTTTCAATCAAATTTGTAATTAGAATTTATGGTTAGAGTAATTATCTTGCAAATCTTGCTTAATTTATAGACACAATATAGTAATCTACTAAGAAACGTTTTTTTTTCATAATAATAAAACTTATTTTCTAAAGTAGTTTCTGCCAGTTTTCTCTAATTTAGATTTTCAACAAATTTGCAAACTGGCTTAACAAAAATTAGTAAATTAATAAAATGAGCACTTTATCATAGTGTAATGATAAGTCAACTCATATCTCAGATAATGATTACAATAGCAAAATGAATTTTTATTTGTAAGCCTTGTGCTTTAAGTAAATATCAATAAATTAAAAATTAGTGCTTTAAAACTTGCAACAAAATCTAAATGAAATGGACAAATGAGTTTTAAAAACAAGTATTAAAATATCTATAGTTTCAACAAAATCTATTAGAATCAGAAAGCTATTAATTACAGAGAGTAATGTTTAATACTTGTCATATCTAATGAGGTAGATAAATATACTCACCTTTTGTAAAGTCTTTTTTTCTACTTGCACTTTTGCAACTTGTTTAACAGATTTTTTAATGACAACAGATTTCTTGGAAACTCCAAATTTGACAACATGTGACCATAACAGCTTTTTTGGAGTTTTTTTCTTAAGCGCCTGTGGTTTTTTACCAATAGATTTTGGAGGTGTAAGCTTTTGAGAAGAAGTAGATGTTAGTAATACCCTGGAAGATTTAGGGGTGTTAAGTTTAACAGAAGATTTAGGGGTGTTAAGTTTAACAGAAGATTTAGGGGTGTTAAGTTTAACAGAAGATTTAGGGGTGCTGTTTGATAACACCTTTGGTACAGACAATTTACGTGAAGATTGTTTCGGCACAACTAATGTAGAAGTAACCTTGAGAGATTCTTTGGGACTGGACAGTTTAGGTGAATATTTTAGAGATGGTTTGTGCACAACAAACTTAGGTGAAGATCTGGGCACGGATGCTGGTGTGACCCTCGGCGAGGACTTGCGAGCGGATGCTGGCGTGACCCTCGGCGAGGACTTGCGAGCGGATGCTGGCGTGACACTCGGCGAGGACTTGCGAGCGGATGCTGGAGTGACACTCGGCGAGGACTTGCGAGCGGATGCTGGCGTGACACTCGGCGAGGACTTGCGAGCGGATGCTGGCGTGACACTCGGCGAGGACTTGCGAGCGGATGCTGGCGTGACACTCGGCGAGGACTTGCGAGCGGATGCTGGCGTGACACTCGGCGAGGACTTGCGAGCGGATGCTGGCGTGACCCTCGGCAAGGACTTGCGAGCAGATGCTGGAGTGACACTCGGCGAGGACTTGCGAGCGGATGCTGGCGTGACACTCGGCGAGGACTTGCGAGCGGATGCTGGCGTGACACTAGGCGAGGACTTGCGAGCGGATGCTGGCGTGACACTAGGCGAGGACTTGCGGGCAGACTTTGGCGAAGACTTGCGGGCAGACTTTGGCGTGACCCTTGGCGAAGACTTGCGGGCAGACTTTGGCGTGACCCTTGGCGAAGACTTGCGGGCAGACTTTGGCGTGACCCTTGGCGAAGACTTGCGGGCAGACTTTGGCGTGACCCTTGGCGAAGACTTGCGGGCAGACTTTGGCGTGACCCTTGGCGAAGACTTGAGTATAGATGCTGGAGTGCTAAGTGAAGATTTGGGTGCAGAGACCAAGGTGGCCCTTCGTGATGATCTTGATGTAGATGGTGTGACCCTAGGTGAAGTCTTGGGTGTGGACACCAAAGTGGCCCTCCTTGAAGACCTCGATGCAAATGCCTGTGTGACCCTTGGTGAAGATTTAGGCACAGATGACGAAGTAGATCTTGGCGAAGACCTCGATGTAGCCTTTGGTGAAGACTTCAATACAACTATTTGTGTGACTCTTGGTGAAGATTTAAGTGATGACTTAAGCATAGATTCCGATGTGGCTTTTGGAGAGACAGTTTTAGCTTTTGGGAAAATTGCTGGCAGTACACTTGTCACAGACTTTTTGGGGGTAATCTTTGTTAAAGCCCCAGACACAGATTTTTGAGTGATATCCAGTGATGCTCTGTGAACAAGCTTGGGAGTGGCCTTGTGAGATGTTGACTCAGATCTGGTTCTTAATGACCTTCTACCCACTGACTTGGGTGGGTACCCTTTAGGCGAAAATTTAGGAGATGGTTTAGGTACAACTAATTTAGGAGTAGCCTTTGAGGAGACCTTAGGTGCAGATCCCTCAAGTAGTGTCCTGGATGCAGAATTGGATATTTCAGACGCAGACTTAGGAGTGGAAAGTTTAGGAAATTCAGGTGTAACCAATTCAAGAGTACCTCTAGGAGAAGTCCGAGGAGACTTGGCATTCCATAATTTAGGTAAAAATTTAGGAGATGGCTTTGGTACAACTAATTTGGGAGAGGCTTTTGAGGTTTTTGATGCTGAAATCGATGTAGCAATTGGAGATTTTGTAGATTTGGAAATGAACTGTTCAGGGGAAAATTTCAGAGATAAGTCAGAAACTGATTTAGGTGAGCCTCTCAGTAATCTCTTTGATGCAGGAACAGAAGCCTTTAGAGATGTCTTGGATGTAGACTTAGGTGTAGCTTTTGTGGATGCTTTCGATTCAGACTTAGGAAGAGACAATTTAGGTGAAAATTTTGAAGATAGGTTAGGTACATCTAATTTGGAAGTGGCTCTTGGAGAAGTCTTGGATAAAGCTCTCATAGCCGACTTAGTAGAAGACCTGGGTGTAGCATTGATGGAAGTCTGGAACTCAGAATCAGAAGGAGACAGTTTAGGTATAAGACCTGGAGATTGCTTAAGTGAATCAGGAGTGATTTTTAGTGAAGATGAAGACCTGCGATTTGCCCTGGGAAGTGTCTTCAAAGCAGATTCATTTGGAGATGGCTCTGATGTAGATTTTGAAGAAATTTTAGAAGTAGAGTTTGGTGTGGGTATTGTAGATATCTTGGCCTCAGATTTGGGAGGGGATAGTTTGGGTGAAAATTTAGGAGATGGTTTAAATAAAACCAGTTTTGGAGTAGAACTTCGAGAAGACAAAGATGACCTCAATGAAGACCTGGGAGTGGGCCTGAGAGTTGCCTTTGGCGAAGACCTGGGAGTGGGCTTGAGAGTTGCCTTTGGCGAAGACCTGGGAGTGGGCCTGAGAGTTGCCTTTGGCGAAGACCTGGGAGTGGGCCTGAGAGTTGCCTTTGGCGAAGACCTGGGAGTGGGCCTGAGAGTTGCCTTTGGCGAAGACCTGGGAGTGGGCCTGAGAGTTGCCTTTGGCGAAGACCTGGGAGTGGGCCTGAGAGTTGCCTTTGGCGAAGACCTGGGAGTGACCTGGGGAGACGGCTTCGGCGAAGACTTCGGAGTGACCTTGGGAGACGGCTTCGGCGAAGTCTTGGGAGACGGCTTCGGCGAAGACTTGGGAGACGGCTTTGGCGAAGACTTGGGAGTGACCTTGGGAGACGGCTTCGGCGAAGACTTGGGAGTGACCTTGGGAGACGGCTTTGGCGAAGACTTGGGAGACGGCTTTGGCGAAGACTTGGGAGTGACCTTGGGAGACGGCTTTGGCGAAGACTTGGGAGTGACCTTGGGAGACGGCTTTGGCGAAGACTTGGGAGTGACCTTGGGAGACGGCTTTGGCGAAGACTTGGGAGTGACCTTGGGAGACGGCTTTGGCGAAGACTTGGGAGTGACCTTGGGAGACGGCTTTGGCGAAGACTTGGGAGTGACCTTGGGAGACGGCTTTGGCGAAGACTTGGGAGTGACCTTGGGAGACGGCTTTGGCGAAGACTTGGGAGTGACCTTGGGAGACGGCTTCGGCGAAGACTTGGGAGACGGCTTCGGCGAAGACTTTGATGAAGGCACTTCTAATGTGACATTAAGATCAGTACTGTGTGCTATAGAATTTCTTTTTAACAATGGCCTGTTACCAGGAGTTGATGATCTCTTGGCAGGAGTAGCACCCTTTCTGACAGGAGTTGCTGGTGGTAAAGTTCGATCAAATTGCTCTGGACTTAGTTGTGGTCCAAAAGATACTTTACGTTTAGCACTTGGCATATTTAATCCAGTTGAAAATTTTCTCTTTCTATTTCCAGATCCTCTTTTAGAATCTAAAATGTAAAAATCAAAGAAATTTCATAAAACAAACTTGCTAAAATATGAAAAATCAAATTGACAAATTACTCCAAGCCTAAAACTACAAAATAATCTAATTTTCACTGTCATGTATACTAGATCAACTCAGTTTGTGTGACTACACTGCAAAGAGTGAATTCTGTAAAAATTGAAATTTAATTTTACATTTATCTACAAAAATTAAAATAAGAAAATTTTAAAGTCATTATCACATTATCAAATGATATGACTCCTATATAGTAATTAGTTTTGTGCTAGGAAGAGAGTGCATGTGTATTTTAAATCAATTTCATAATTGCAATAAGTAAATTCTAGTCAATGTCAAATTCTAGCTGCATTAACTGAAATTCTGATAAATTATGATTATCATAAGTCAACAAGAGAAATATGTCTTTACCTGCAAAACTTATATCACCAGATGGAGCAACAGTGAGCAACATCTTGGGAGACAAGGCTCTGCCAATCAATTCAGCTGCTTTTGGACTTTCAGATTTGGCGCTCTTTTTAAAAGAGCCAAGAGCAGGACTTTTACAATTAATTTCTATTGGTTTTAATGAACCATTAGTTTTATCACTTTCTGGTGTTCTATTAGTACCAGTTTGATTGGCAGGTTCTTTAGTTTTCTTTGATGTGACGGTGGAGGTCTTAGGACTTGAAACTTTGGAGAAAGGAGAAGTGATTTTTTTACTCAGATCTGATGGAGATTTTGGTGTTAAGGATTGAGCTTTGTGTCGAGAAGTTGGTGTATCAGGGGTAGACAAAGATTCAGTGCTCACAGAATCTGAGATTTCAAAGGAGGTCTCATCAACATTTATAGTTGTGGTACGTGCAGATTTACGACGTGTTGGAGATTTAGAAGTTGAACTCTCAGGAGTAGTGGGACGACTTTGAGCTGTTGATTCACTTTCAATTTTCTTGTCTAATCGCTTGGTTATGACAGATTTTGGTGAACTTTGTAAAGTTTCTTGAGATGATGTGTTTTGAGAGCTTTGGTCAACATTTTCAATAATTTTATTTCGATCAAGCTTTGCAGATTTGGGAGTAGCAGATCGACTTTGGCGTTCTCTTCTGGGCGAAGTTTTGACAGGAGATTCTATTTTGAGACCACTATCTGAGGAACTTAGCTCACTAAAAGGCATGCGCCCTTTTCGTAAAGATGAGGTGTTAGTGGACTCTTTGGATGCTTCGTCAGATTCTCCATTTACACATTTAGCTGAAAAAGAATATTAAAAATTCACTTACTTATTTGATTTTTAAACATTACCTTTTATCTGATAGTATGTAAAGAAAACTTCACTTGCACAAACCTTAAAACATTACTCTTATGGAACTAATATACATAAGCACACAGAATTTGTGTGATTGTGTATGACAGAGAGAATGGGAAATAGATTTATTTTTCAATGAGCACAGATACTTTACTAATCTAGTATTAGGAATGACACAAATCCTAGGCAGAGTATGTAAAAGGACATGGATACAAGAAGTGCTAACCTAATATCAGAAATCCCATAAAGCAGTGTGTATGTATGCACACACACACACACACACACACACACACACAAAATATTTCCAGCTGAAGTAAGATTTTGATAAAATCAGTTCACAAAAAGCAAGAGGTATCCCGTTTTCACAACATAATATAACATTAAATTACAAAGGTTCAATTAAAAAAAAAGTAACTCTAGTATAAATAATAATTTTACTAAAATAGTAACTGCATAAAAAATACAATCTGCCCACGTAACAGTCAATATATGATCAAATATATAATTTACAAAGCTAGCATACATTCTGATGGCAATGTTAAATTTTATTTTGGTTCTACTAAAAACTAATGGAAATACCAATTTTACAATTATAAATTGACTTTAAGTAATAATAAATACAGGAATAGCACTGCCCTCTTTAAACATTTTTGGCATTTAAAAAGCAATAAAAGCCCAGTTATTACCTGGGATATCATTGCAAAACCCAAATCTTACAATGGAATAGGAAATATATGTAACTTAAGCCTTTAAAAAAAAACTTGTCATCTTAAAGCACCTAAATAACGCCAATTTGCTAAACAAAACATGTGAACTGATGACCACATGCAGACATAGAAATAACAGACCTGTATTTTTATTCTTTTAATTTATTTATCCTTTACCCTATTTCATTATATATATATATATATATATATATATATATATATATATATATATTCATGTTTTTAATGCATCGAATTTGCACGAGATACTAGATTAGCAACTAGATCCCACCCTTTTACAGTGAAACCGATAAAATGCAACCGCAACTTCTACTCCAACAGTTTCTTTTCTCGCACTTCCCGACTGTGGAATTCTCTTCCACATGACTGCTTCCCCGATGGCTACAATCTCCAGGAGTTTAAATGTAAGGTCAATAGACACCTCCTAACAAACTAACTTCCATTCTTTCAAACACTCTTCCCACCTTCTGACATTTCCTATATCTAACCACTCTTCCTATTTACCTCCCCCTATGTAGCCCAAAGCGCAATAGTGGCAGTGGAATGCCTTGCTTGGGATGAAATGATTTAAAAAAAGGACAGTATACTGGAATGTTGATCGGGGCTTGATTCCATTGATCAGATATGTCGGGTATTGGCCAATGAAATCAAAACCCAATCAACATTTCAGTATAGTCTCTTTGCATCAAGTTTTTTTCTTTTTCTTTTCAATTTTTGAGCTTGTTTCTTATAAACAAATCTCTGAAAAATCTTAAAACAATTTAGATTAAAGACACTTTTCCTAAAGTGTTCTTTACTTATTCTATCACCTCGGATTTTAATGCATATATTCAATTAATATATAATTTTTTTTAAATGTGCAGAGCCCAAAGCTTAATAAAAATATCTCAATATGGTATTGTTAAACATAGATAATTTTTTAAATATATTTAGTCCTAAATAACAGCAAAATATAGCTTTCATAAAACTAAGTATTCTGCATTCCTGCAAATTATTATTCTAGGAGAAACAAATTCCTTGGTTTTACTTACTGGCCATTCTTTTTGGAGACAAATTGTAGTCAGTCAATATCTTGTTTATTGTTGGGGGTTTCACCTGCAATAGATAAAAATGGTAACTTACTAAAATGAAAAACCAAAAATCATTGATCAAGTATTTAATAGTCACCTTAAAACTTTCAGAATTGTTTAACATTAAATCATTTGGGGATTGAATAGAGTGGAAGTGGGTTTATCACAAATTCTTTTACAGAAAGATCAAGTATTTCTAAATTTAGCATATCCTATTATTTGGGCAGTAGGTACATTTTTGAGAAACATGTTAAGATTTTCTGCTAGTTAATAGTTGCTATGTATTTGTTTTTTGCTTTTTTACATTGTATCAAGATATGCTTGACAGTGAGAAATTGGTTGAAGTGGGTACACTGAGGTATAGTTTCTGCCTTGACCATAGGCAAGAGTGTCCAATTCTTATTCTGTTGAGCACTATATCTTGTCTTCAGTCAGCTAATGGCTTTATATTCTCCTTATTTTCGACAATGTTCATATAATTTATTATTTAGGAACATGTCCCAAATTACTTGCCATTTTCTTTATGTAATGTTTAAATTTGTTTTTATAATATGTAAATGAGAGTTTGATGTTAGTTATTTTCATTTTTGTTGCCTCTTTTGCCAGTGTGTTGGTTTCAGGATTTCCCTTGATGCCTATATGGCTAGGAATCCAAGCCAATTTTATTGTTTTGTGCTTTATTAACTGATGACAAGTTTCTAGGATTTCTTAAATATAGAGATTATGTGTTCTTTTCTTTAATTGTTACACTAGATAGGTAGTCTTTAATGGCTTGTAGTTCAATTGTGTAGATAGATGCATTTGGTAGCCTGATTTGTTTATGAATTTGTTTGTGATTACTGCACCTATTCTATCTAGGATTTTCAATCCATCTGTGTTGATTATTCTCTTAATCCTCTGTATAGACTTTTGTTAATTGTTCCCCTCTCCCTACAATGTTAGGTCTATGCAAGGTTTGGTGATTGTCCATAGAACTATCTTGCTTATTGTGACTGGTGTCATGTTATCAAGAACTTTGTTTATTTGTTCTAGCGATTTGTTAGTTCAAAGTCTAAGTGAACAGATGGCTGTTGGTTTATTTCTATAGAACTGGATATATTGAAGTTCATGTGTTTTTGGTATGCTAAGTTATTTGGGTTGAATTGTAGTTTTAGTGCATAATGGAAGAATCATTTCTCCCATCTCAGAGATATAGGTGGTTCATTGAATTCTATATAGAGACTTTGCATGGATGAAGTCCAGAAGGCCCCGAGATTTAATTTCAGTCCTTGATTTTGTATGGTTTGTAGGATTTTAAGATGGGATTCACATGTGGCACTGTAAATGATACATCCAGAGTCTAATTTTGATTCAACTTGTGATCTGTATATTTTGAGCATTACATTTTGGTCGGCACCCCATTATTTTCAGAAGCATCAAATCCCTTTGACATTTTTGTTTAAGATAATCAATGTGCACCTTGAAATCAAGTTTGCTATCAAGTATAATTCCTAGATATTTTATTTGTTGGACTTTAGGAATTAAGTGTCCATTTACTTTTATTTCTTGATTAAGGTTATAAGCTAGTTTTTGGCAGAAATACATAAAAACAGTTTTAGTTTTGGAGAAACAGAATCCATTTTTATTTGTCCATTTTTCTATCTTGTTTAAACATTTTTGTACATATCTTTTAAGGGAAGCCATGTATGGTGATGAGTATGATATTGAGGGATCATATACATATAAAGATTTCTTCAATTACTGTATTAATGGTTTTGATAATACTATTTATTTTGAGAATGATGCAACTGATAAAATGCTACATTGAGGTACTCCTGCTTGTGTGTCTGATGTGTTTCAATTTTATAAAGTTTGTTTGGAAGTTTTGAATAAATACATCCATTCTTCCTTTTATTTCAATCTTGTACATGTCTTTTAAGATACCATACTTCCTTGTGGTGCCATAGGCTTTTCGATGATCAAAGAATAGCTATGACACGATAACCTTCAATAAAGCCACCACAAATAAAGAATTCTAGCCATACTACATGCCTTTGCTTGAGCTTGTTTGTAGTTTTGTAGGTTGATTGCGGTTGGGTAGTGTAAGATTTTCCTGGTTTTAACATCTCCGTATTCTACTGTAAACCAGAGTTTTGATTTGGTATGTGGTTTGAAGATTTGGGTATTGTTTGTCTTGTTATTGTGTTAATATATTTGTAAAGAAGACTTCTGGTCCTAGCTCACTAAATTTTAACCAGTTAACTTTGTATAGTTGCCATTTTGGATTCCTTTCTTATAGCATAGGCTTGCTTATATTTAGGAAAATAGATGACTGGTCACTACCACATTGGCTATTGAAAATCCATAGAAATTGATGAGGAGTATATAGTTAGGTCAATAGTTGATGTTGATCCAGTGGATTGGTGTAGGAATGTGTGCATTCAGTTATTAAGCATACATAGATCAGATGATTTTAGCAGTGATTCTATAATTATACAAACTTGATTGGGGTTCCCACAGTCCCACATTTTGCTGTATACATTAAAATCTCCCATCAGTGAAAAGGGAAGTTGGCCAATTAGCCCTTTTCAGTCTTATTCAGTCAGTGTTTTGGAGAAATATAAGTTGAACATTTGGTTATTGCTTGATGAATTGAAGCTTTTACTGCCATGGCCTGTATATTAGTGTTTAATTGTAGTTTTTCATGGCGTATTGATTTTTTAAATAAATATTGAAGTACCCTTACTTGGTCTAATCTCTATTGTTGATATAATTATTTTGTGATAAATTTCATATCTTTTAAAGATATTGTCAGTTTCTTTGAGAAAGGTCTCTTGTAAGCAGTTGTTTTGACTTTCTTATAGTTTGGTTTAACACTTCTACTGTTCCAGTGTATGATGCTTGTCTTTTGTTTGTCTACTTGTGTGGTAATTATTTTATTTCAATGCGTTTTTGGCTATCCACTTTCATATATTCCATACTTTCATATAAGTGTTGGTATCTATAATTTTTTTAACAAATGTTTTTTTTATGTCCGCAATGCTTTGTTTTTTGATAGAATTATTGTTCTTAATTTTCTCCAATATAGACAGAGAGAGTTCAGTGCTCCTCATCATGCTTTTAAAGGAATTTAAAAATTGGTGTGGGTAGACTTACTTTTATATCATGAAATTTGGTCATCGTTAGAGTTTCAGTGTCATCAATCAGTAACATAAAATTTCTAGTTTTTTCTTTAATTGTTTTTGGAGTTATCCGAGATGTTAAAGTTTTGTTGTACTAAAAGGTGACAACATAGTTATTAGTTAGTCTTCTATTGGCTCTATTACTATAAATTTCAAAACATTTTCTTTTGATTGATTTTCTGTATCACTTTCTATCTATATCAGTGTGTAGTCTTTTCAAGGTTTTTTTTTGGTGCTCATATTTTATTTATTATTATTCATCAGCCATGCTTCCCCACCCACTTCAGAGCCATATATGGGAGAGATGATGAAGGGGAAATCTCATTAGCCTCATTCCTCCAGGGTTACATGACTGGTATACTCAAACGTAAGGAGTCCAATTACCTGTTATATCCAGGATTATCCACCAAAGTATGGGCTTTCCTTTTAAGTTGTGTCAGATTCCTTTGTTCCCAGTCTGAATAACCCTACAGCCACTGCTTACTAAGTTTAATGTTTGATGTAGGATATGTGAGTGCATTGTTTCTTTTGTCAGTCCTCGCATCACAGGTCGTCACCCATGATAAACAAGTGGTCACCTTGGAGGACTTTTACTCCCAGCAGAGTTACAGTTGGCATATTCTGAAGCCCGCTGACAGAGCAGTAATCAAGAATTGAAAAATTATTTTAATTCAGTAAATAAGAAGGTGAAAAAAAGTGGCTTACAGTGCATTCAGTTTTATGAATGTTAAACTAATATTTTAGAGAAATCAAGGTTTTAGTTCCCTAAACACTTTCCACTGCTTGGTTTTTGTAAACATTTAACAAACATCATTGCATGTCAATGGGCAAGATGTTTTTGTTTGGAGAAATTCAATAAAATACTCCTTTTTCTAAATGCATTTTCATATTAGGTATTCTATTTTAATAAGGTACACTTATGATGATGGATTATTGAAAGGAATGTCTTTCTTCTGATTTTATGAGTGAACATGATAATAAATTAGAATGGATTATTTTTTTTTAACAGTGTGTTTTGGGTATCATGACTCAATCATTTTTTAATTTCAATAACTAAACATAAAAAAAAAAACAACAAAACAACAGCCTTTCTTTAGATTTAAAAAAACAATTACAATTAATGAAACCATTTAAAAGCTCCAAATAAAGTGCCTAACCTAGCTATATGCAAACCATTATGTAATTTTTTTTTTACTTTCAGTTTAATTTTTAAAGTTATTTTTTTGTGGTGTTCAGAAAGACATTTTCACTCTGTCCCAGGGGGAAATAGTTTTGATTGAGTACATTTTTTCAACTAATAAGCATTCTAAATGTTAAATATTTCCTGTTATTGTCAAAAACATATAAAAGGTGTTGATATAATAATATATCATATCCTCTCAGGATAAAAAAAAAAAAAGTTTTCAAAGAGATGGGTTCAAGAGAAATGTACAATGATGCCAAATGCATGAGATATCTACAGGGTATGATGAGTAAATTGTCACCATTTTTCATTTTGCTTGCACATTGTTTTTTTTTTTGTTGACTGCACAATATAGTAGGGCCAGTTGTAACACCAACTGTGAGAAGGGGGGGAAGCACAATGAGGCAATTCACTTTAAGAATTTGGAAAGAGTTGCAGAATATATCCAGTCAACATCATGGTATTTGGTGTGATCACTAGTGATGGTGACATTATGCCCCAGTTCATCTTCCAAAGAGCTCTCAAACTCAACACATAAGCCTACATCAAGTGCATTGAGAAGATAGTGCTGCTCTGGGTCAAAAGAGTGGCTGCTGGAAGACTATTTCTGGTAACAGGACTATGCACCATGTCACACAAGCAAGTCATAGCTGTCAGACAATTTCTGCAACCATATCACTGCTTACATATGAAACCCAACTTTCCAGACTGCAAGTCCCTTGATTGTGTGTGTGTGTGTGTGTGTGTGTGTGTGGCACAGTTGAGCAAGAGCCCAACAAAAATTCTTGTTACACCAAGAATGAACTGAAAGCAAGAATTTTGGCAGCATTCACCAACTTAAACAAGAATCATGCAAGGTGGGAGGAGAACTGCCTAACCTAGCTATATGCAAACCATTATGTAGTTTTTTTTTTTTACTTTCAGTTTAATTTTTAAAGAGAGAGAGAGAGATATATACCTCTTTTATTATAATAACTTTATATAAAATAAAAAACAGTCGGGTAGATTATACATGAAATAGATGACATTTGCAATTTTATAACTAATATTTTAAACAATCTAGTTCAGATATATGACTCAAAAACACATACAAGTGTAAAACACTGTCAGATGTTATTAACCAACTGATATTGCTAACATTTTTGAGATAGACTTCTAGTTATATGATAAATATACTATGTGAATTTCAACGTATTTGATTTTTTAAAGGAAATATTTAAAATAACTTAATTGAATGGGTGACTCAAGAGTTTTTCATCTCTCTCTCATATACATAATGCTATTACAAGTATTTTTTTTAACTTCATATGCAGACTGTCATAGATCTTATAATCTCAAATAGAAACAAGTTATCAAAGTTATCAAGTAATGGAAACCTAACTAATTTTTGCAAAATAGAGATTTGAGAAAAAATTTAAAAAGTAAGTAAGCAAAAATAAGTGGATTAAAAAAAATATACTTGAAGAGCTGGTATTACAAATGTAAACAGAGAAATGGTTAACAATATATAGAACCCTAGCAAAAGGCACACAAGCAATCAAGCTACAACCTTAACTAAACACCACAAAAACAAACATGCAAACTGGGCAAAGTCCATGAAAATTGATTTGTCTATGGCTATTTTAGTGATAAATGTAGTGCTACAACACTAAATGGTCCTGGTGGCCAGGGTAGAAGTATACTACATACTGTGGCAATCAAATATGTTTCTATGGCTATATTCCTTGGAATTTTTTTTATCACTAAGAATTTATGTTATACTTTGCTTGCCCAACAAAATCTGACATTTTATGTCAGAATTTAGATGAGTAATTATTATTATTATATTCCTTTTCAATCAGATTTGTAAAACAATATTTGTTAGACATACAAACATATGAACTCAATACCTTCTATACAGTTAACAACAGAAAAGAACTGCAACTAGTGTTGCTGGATGTACTCATACTGATGCAGAGTATGGGTCCAAGACATTGATATAATGTGAGACAATATTCATCTAAATTTTAATTTTCATCACCCTTACAGATAGGATATGAGGAATACATATCTTCAACAAATTTCAAGATAAATGTTATGAAGTGGGACCAATTGAAGTGATTAGTTTAGTGAACATATGCACAAATGATGTGCATATACTCACTAAACAGGAAAGTATGAAAGATTTATTGCATAGCTTAAAAATGTATTATCAGATCAAGATGATATTTCTTTTATTGTATCTTACATCAGCAAAATCTCTGGGCTAAATTTATTTTAAGTGACTTTGCAACAAGTTATTTTTATAATTGTTAGCTATATTCATGTTATTACAATACAGCATGATCAATTATGCAAAATGCTAAAGGTGATTGGTAATTTATATGCAGTTGTCATATCAATTTGATGTGTATTGGCTATTGCAGTAACAAGTGTAAGCAAAAATGTTATATTTGCAAGAACATAATTAAAACTTAAGAATAAAAGCAGCAATGTGAAGTATTAAAAGAAACTTTGTGAAATTATGTTAAAGCAAAATGATTTTAATGTTTTTTTGCAAGCTAAAACAAAGTCTATATGTGGTAAAAAGTTAGCAAGGGCTATCATTTGAAAAATATGCAGCTTTTATAGACTTATAAAATTAGGGAATACAAAGAAGGGTTTACTGACTTTGAAAATGATAGCATCACACTCAAATTAGCATTTCAATAATACCTAGTGTCTATCTCCATTTCTTCTAAAGATGGAATTGACTTCAGATGACATTTTCAAATGCTTATTTAATGCTATGAAAGATTCAAATGAAGTAGGGAAAATCCAATAGAATAATTACTCTTTTGGTACACAACAAATGCTTTTTTACTTTTCACTAACTTATTGCTACAAAACCATATTTTATTACTTAACCAAAATACAGACTATTAAGGTGACAAACAACAGATACCCATTTAGAGAACTGGATGAAAATGCAGACATCTATGTTGCAATAAAATATTAAAATGCTTTCCAACAAAAATCAATCACAACAAAGTCATTAAAAGGTTAGTTAATTTAAATTTTATTTTTCCATTTTTAAAATAAATAGTAGTTAAAATTTTTTGAAAAGTAATGTGCATTTTGAAGTATATCTAACTGAAATTTCTTAAATGCAGACTTAACATGAAATGGTTTCCCACCTCCATCCTAGTAGATTCAAGTGTTGGTGAAGATTTCTTAAGTAAGGTGGTGCAAAAAAGTTTGGCTCAGTGGAAGAAACATACAAACATCACAAGAATACTGCTACCAGATGAAGATGAAAAACATGAGAACAACCTCTACCTGTAGGCTGAATAAAGAGTTACATTCAAAATATTTACAAAGTACAATCAAAACCTGTCAAAGGCTGCAGTACAATGGCCAAGATGAGCTTCCAAGTCAGAATGATGAAATCTGATACTTCTAAAACAGGTTTATATATATAAGTTTATATGATATATCATTCATATAAACATATCCTTAATTAACATCAACCGACTTGCATAATAAAACCTGACTGAATAACCACTGAAAAATTATCATTTACATTCTAGGCACATGCACAAAATTAATTTAATCTCATAAACTAATTGTAACTCCATTTCTGTAGCACCAGTACTAAAGTTTAGGTGCATATCACAAATACTGATCACAAAGTAAATGCAAACAAGAGTCTTTCAATCATTAGATCAAGGACTTTCAAATATTTTAAATTCAAATTCTTCTTACAAAAAGCATATGAGAAAAAAAAAAAATTACTCAAAAGATGCTACACTAAAAGCAAATTAATTAAAATGGTAATCTTGAAGTAGATTAGTTATTTACTAAATGCTTCATTTCTCCCAAACAATTTTTTTTTTAACAAGATATTAAAAATACATTTTTCTGAAGGAAAGATTGTTAAAGGATACAGCAATTTAACAATGAAATGACATCTTATACATGTCAGATAGACAGGCTTAAGACTATTTTTAACTCCTTCAAGTCCCAGCATTCATGGCAAAGAAAGGCTAATAATGTAGTAAAACCAAACTAGAGGCATTCCATTATCACTGAACAGACCCTGTATTCTCACCTACTGCAATGAGCTGAGGTTTTTTAAGGGAGGCTCTGTGCCTTGAATGCTTATTAAACTCAACATAGACCTCTAGGGTAACATACAAACCATTACCAAAGATACTGGAAAAAAAAAAGTTTGGTTCCTTGTACCACCCCAGTAAGTACCTGTCACCTCCTGCCATCCTCTACCTTTACAAAATCCAGAAAAAAAAAAAAGGCTGAAAATGGAGTACTGTCACATAAGCTGCCTAGTTCAGATAGTGCCCAGAAGCATCTCTGTGCTCTTAAAGGTGAGAAATTCTTTACCACCCTGCAAGCCCTCTCCCACAGATAAATTGCTGCAAGCCTAATACTGCTCTATAGCTATTTTTGTGTAAAGTGCTTACACAAACTACATTCCTAAGTTCCACCATTTCTAATGTTCACGTCCATCATACTATGCACATTTCAGTAAACCAACCTCATTCCCTTTGCATTCCTTTGGTGAAATTCCCATCAAGCAGCCTATTTCCATTTTCACAAACAGCTGCTTTGTGGAAAAGAGTCCCAAGAGAATGCTTCCACTGATCACCACGATATTAACCTGTTCAGATTTAGGGCTACCATTACCTTCCACACAAAATTTCATGAAATATGTTTCTTACTCTGTGACTCTCTACCTCTAGTGGCTTTTAGTTATTGTACAGAGTGAACATTATTGTTCACAATGTACATTTATATATCAGTTAAGTGTCATACATGATACCCATTTAGGCGATCGTGCCTCAAAAGAGAAGATTTCATACAGCAGGTTGCCATTACTTTCTGTGGTAGACTGTTTTCTAACCAAGGCTATAGAACCCAATCTGTCCTGCTATTTAATTCATAGGGAAGAGAGATAGATTAATACCTTTCCTAAGGGTATTTGCGCATAAGTGAATGCAACAAATTCAACAGGAATTTAAACTGGCCTCTCTAATTTCTCATTCCAAATCAATATCCACTGCACCACAAGCCAAATGTTCACAATTTTTTTTTATAATTAACTATAACTATTTAGTTTATATTTATGCAAAAAGTATTAAAATTGCCAATTTATTTGTTTAGGATATGGCGTATGAAGGAATGAATACTAGAAAGAGAATAGTTCCTTGCACAATAAACCAATAAGCCATTTTTTTTAATTCTTTGAAGTGATTAACTTTCAATACATGCTGATTTCATGTCCATAACTACCATCTCTATATAATCCCTAGCATAAAAGTTTTTAAATCAGATAGATGATCTATTTTATATCTATACAATGTCTCTAGACAATGTAATGTATCTCAGAAAAAGAGTAAAGAAAACTCAACATATACATACCTATACACAATACAGAAAAAACAAAACAAGAAATAAAGTTCAAATTATAATCTTTTCATTACATGCCATATTAATACCTCAAATGTAAATTTCAAAATTATATCACCAAGAATGTGAAATGTATACAAGGGTGTACTGAAAAGATGTTGTCAACCAAGAAAGGATTCTGAAACAAATTTCAATATTTGATCCTTTATTCAAATTTTAGCAACTGAACTTTTCAGCACCTCAATATATATTTAGCTTTATAAAAGGAGAAATACTAATAAAACTGGTCAAGTGGTATGCAATCAAGTAACATATGCTTACTTTACAAATGATGAGAATACTGTATGACTATCAACAAACTGCTTGTCCTTTTTCACCCAGCAAGTAACTTTTCAACAAAACTGAAATCAAGAGGCTGTTCAGTGGAAAGATGGTAAAAACAATTGAAAACTTTATTTCAAGTTGAATAAGAAAAAATTTAATAGAATTCATGATAAAATACCAATTATCTTGTTGCTTAACAAAAACACTTTACAAACAAGAAAATGGAAGCAAAAACAAAAGAACGATAAGCATGAACAAAAAAATAAATAAATAAAATAAAATTTTAAAAAATTGTATATTGAAAAATTGCTTTGATGGCTGCTCACAGGTTCAACAGAAAAAAGACAACCAAGAAAAAACCTAAATTAAACAGTCTGAGGACACTTGTCACTAAAAAGACATTAGATGCAAGTACGATTTCATTTATTTCTTGTAACTATTAAATTCTAAAATTATCACACAAAATAAAACCTTAATTTACCAGTATGCTTTTTAAACTGACAATATTGCAGTTACATTGACTTCTTGAAGTAAGAAGCACCATTGTTAAAACTATAATTGGCATCAGCTGCACTTGAAACTGAGGTTGAAAATAAGTTTTCTATTTGTAAAATTTTAAGCATGCAAGAATGAGAAGTTCTTAATTTCTCATCATCTTCAACTTTCTTTTATATTCTGATACTAATTCATCAATATACAAGTTGAAAGAAAACCCCTGAAAGATATATGATAAAACTTAGGTTAGTCTAGAACAAAACTCGAGGAAATTATAAAGATAGTCACAAAGTTCCAACACATTTTCAGGCAGTAAATTGTTTGCTTGAAGTAACAGTCAACAACTTTTATCAGAAATTTCGAGCGTCTATAATGATGCCTTAAAGAAAGTTGCATTAACAATAACATGGAACTAAATTTAAAAGCATTAAAATTAAGATAACAGTAGAAGTCAGTGAATAAGATCTTTATTAACATCTTTTCAACTGAGAAAAAAGTAAACGAAATTTTAAATTTGCGTGAAAACATACAATGGAAGATATTAGAAGCAAATCAAAATAACATCCACAAACAATATATATGAAAAATAATCTGACTACAGTATGCTAAGTGAGTTCAAAGCAAAATATTCTTGTGTACAGAAAGAAATCATTTGGTTACATTTTCTCATTTCACAAGCTAAAATTTGAAACCCTTGTATATTGCTGCAAACCTATGAAAATAGGTGCAAGCATATAGAAGTTGTATGCAATCTGAACACACTAATTTCTTTATTACACAAAAGGGTCAATTAGAAATAAATTTTCTAAAGCAATTAATTATAAGATAGTGAAAAAAATTCATAGAATAAAAGTAAATAAATACGTAATGTTATGTTAAAATCAATATTAAAATTTTAAAATCAGCAATGCGCTCTAATTCACTATTTACAATATCACACTGAAAGACTCCAAACCAATCTATTCAACAACATTTTTAAATTTTTTTTCAATTTTTTTAAGCAGTTTTGCAGACACATGCTGTGCAGTTAGCAAATTCCAAAACAAACAACATGCAATTAAAAATATAAAATGATAACGATTTACCCATTGCACTCTGTATATATAAAATGATAATGCTAAGCATTTGTTAAATTTTAAAGTTGTAGTGCAAATGTCAACTTTAACCCTATCTTTGATCTTGCAGATGGGCTAAAAAATTATAATAATTGTAGAATAGATGACTTACTCCATGTGGCAAATCGAGCACACATAAGCCTGGTGTGCAAAAACAAAAGGAAAGAAAGGAAAAAGAAATATGGCCACTCTAACACCTTAATTTAAGGACACATCTTGGAGCTAGGAGAATTGACAAGAGTGGTTAGGTGTATACAAGTCTTTCACAAGATCAGCTCAGTACAAAAAACACCACGTGAGAGAGAAAACGGGAGATTGTGTGTGAACATGGTATTGTGTACACAGAGAGAGAGAGACTTTTAAGTTGGTAAAGTGAGTGTTTGGGTTACTTTTTACACAAACACCAACAAGCTATTTTGGCAAAAGTGGCAGAAGGAAAGTTTGACCTCAAACTCATTCCTGAGTAAATTGGCTCTGTGTCTAGACCATTAGTGGTCAAATGAATTGAGAAGGACCAGGTGAAACATCTACAACACATAGTCCCTTTAAGGCTAACGGGTAGTGCATTTGTGGTCTACCAGCAACTAAGAGAAAGAAAAAAAGATTTCAGCTAAACAAAATCTGGCACTGTGCACAGGTTTTGTTATGGCTTATGAGCAATTTGCTGAGCAACAACTGTCCCAGAGAATTGGTAGATGTCTATCTGGGAGAGTTACAAAATATTATCATTCTGTTTGGTGGAATGAGCAACCATGGTCTGGAATGAGCAACCATGGTCTGGCATGTGCATTCATACGAGTGTTACATGACCAGGTTAAACCTAAACATCTCTTTTGCGCTTTGCCCCAGATGGACAAATTGTCTATTGACCAGCTGTTGGCTTGAGAGCTGGTGGCATCACCATCAATGAGCCCGACTTCCATGCAGAGTATGACCAGAACAAGAAGATATGGATTGCATCTTGGAAGTGGTCTGGTGACCAGACACCATCCACCAGGAGTATATTCATGAGCTGCGAACCTGAATGAACAACAGCTTACTGCTTCCATATTTAAAGGAAGACCTTGACCCCCTCCTCCACACACAGGGCCTGATCCCTCTAATGACTGTGCTGCAAGAAAACAAAAGGTCCGCCTAGTTATGGATTATTGGGAGCTCAACCAACGTTCATTCTCTCTCTCTCTCTCTCGCACACACACACACACACACACAGCTGATGCAGATGTTTGTGCACAAAAACTAAGAGAGTGGCGACAGGAAGGATCGGATGTCATCATGCTGGATTTATGCCGTACCTATTTACAGATCCATGTTGACAAATCTTTATGGCCCTTTCAAACAGTGAAGATAAACAGACAAAGATATTGTCTCACTCGCTTGAGTTTTGGCCTCAATGTGGCACCACTAATAATGTGATCAATTGTGAATGCCATGGTCGCACAAGACAAAACCATTCAGAGGGCCATGTCATTGTACATTGATGGCATATTTGTGAATGAGAGCATATGCACTGCAACAAGTGTAAAGGCATATCTTCAACAATTTGAGTTTGAGTTTTGTTTCACGGCATATCAACCTCTGTGGGTTATTTAATGCCAAAAAGGTGAGATTTTAACGTATTTTTTTAATGTTCAGTTATAGTGAGAAGGTTGATTTAGTCATATTTTAATGAAAACTTTTTGTTTGTATTCTTTTTTATTTTAGAAAACTGAATATGTCTTCTAGTTTTGTATTCAAAAATGTTTTGCTAAGAATAATTTTTTTCCCTTCAAAAGTGTATTTTTCTACAAGCCTATTTCTATGTATATATTTCTATAAAAGTCTATTTTTATACTTTCATAGTGTTTTGAGCCCATTTTGGGGGTTAACTATTTGCCCATAGCTGGGATGCTAACAGGTGCTACCACTCCAGGTCAGAGTGGACCTGAGATCAACAGCAATTAAGAGGTGGCTCAACCTTTCAATCAGAGACCCTGCTGCTGGATGCTGTTACTGTCTTGCCCAGGACCTCAGCAATTTGAACTGACAAGTAAAAATCCAGAGTGTTTAGCATAGCACATGTGTGCTGGGATTGCATGTTTGGGAGTATTGAGGTAAACTGCAATAGAATTGCATGAGTGACTTCCCACTGCTGCCTGATGTGCTCACTTGTCGGAACATCTTTTCCCTGTGTAGGAAGTTGACTGGACAGTTGCCAGTATGTGGCTGGCTCCATGTCACAACTGTATTCATAAAGTGATGCACAAACTGTGATAAATGGCTAGGATGATGAGGTGAGGGACTCACCTTTGACTGATGCTGATGGACATCATTACCAGATTGGCACAAAAAGAACTGACACAAAGCGATTGGTGCTTTGATAGACACAGAGTCATGGTTTGAGTTGACACAAACTCTTTGGCCATTGGAAGAGTTGTGAAAAGCAGTAAAACCCTGGTTAAAGATGCTTGTTGGCTGCGATCAGAACACAAAGACAAGCATATCAATCTGGCAGAGCTCAACATGATCTTGAGAGGCATCAACATGGCACTGCAATGGAGAGTGACTGTGGTTCACCTGAAGACTGACTCAACATGTGTGCATTGATGGGTTTCTGATACATTGTCTAAAAAGGCTTGAGTGCACATGAAGGTGGCAACAAATGTTAAGTTGACTGAACACAATCAAAGAACTGGTAGAGGAAAACAAATTGACCATTGACATAGAGCTTGTCAGATCTCATGCCAGTCAAGCTGATCAGCTCACTAGAGTGCTTCAGTGTTGGCTGGATGTGGTTCAAAAAACAGTAGAACCAGTGTGAAGTGTGCCAATCCATAGACCTGGTGCCAGTGCATTGGAAAACTGGACAGTTGGATGCGAGCAAGAATTGGAGCAGGGTGAGGAGGGACATAACACACTATAAAGGTTGGCATTACCTGCCTCTGAAAGACTGCGGCTCTAGTTAGTTTCACATATGGAAACCATCACCACATCAGGACACAGTCAGCATCATCCAACAGCTGGCATCGCTATTTTGCAAGAGAGGGCCACTTACCAAGCTACTGATTGACAATGGTGCAGCATTCTGTCGGGAAGCATTCGCAAGGTTTGCAGAAAACTGAGACACCCAACTTAGATTTCAGTGTGCTTATCAACCAACATGAAATGGCATCGTGAAGAGATGTCATTGCACGATCAAGTGTATCATTGTTCAATTGGGATTTTCATTATGGAGGTGTTGTATTAGTATAATATGATGCCAAAAGACGACGCAAATGCATCCATATATAATTATCAAGCCCACAAAGTGTATTGATGTTGCACCACCACTTGAACACAGATCCTGGAATCTACAAAATAGGAGATACAGTATGGATAAAGACCCCACATGGTCAATGTTCGACAATTCAAAAAAGGAATAGTGACAGGGATCTATAGCCCACATTTGGTTTTCATCAATTGAATGCCACGTCATATCAAAGATCTTCATCCATGTGAGAGATCGACATCACCAGAATATGATGGCTGCCGCAGTTTTTTAGTGCAAAGTCAGACTATTCATCTACAGAACCAGAAGAAACAAATGCTGAAGCCGACAATGGGGATGCTAATAACAAGAGAAACCAAGTCAAATAAATAGAGAAAAGACGGGTGGATTCTGTCCACTTTTACATAGAAGCACTCAACAAAGGTGACTGCCATCTCCATGTTATTTGTGTGATCAGAAGATCATGGAGGTGTGTAGAAGATATGACTTACCTCATGTGGTAAAGCGAGCACATATATGGCTGGTGTTCAAAAATAAGTAAAAGAAAGAAAGGAAAAAGAAATATGGCCACCCTAACACCTTAATTTAAGTAGGACACAGCCTTGGAGCAAGATTATTGATAAGAGTATTTGGGTGTATGCAAATCTTTTGTGAGATCAGTTCAGCATAAAAAAACTCATGCAAGAGAGAAAAGGGGAGATTGTGTATGAACGTGGTATTATGTACAAAGAGAGAAACTGTTGAAGTTCGTAAAGCAAGTGTTGAGGTTTATTTTTTTTACACAAAAGCCAACAATAAAAATAAATTAAAAAAGATTTTTTAAAATTTTGAAAAAAGTATACATTTTCTTTGACACATAAAATTAAGGTACCTCCATTCATTTTTGATAACTAATTTTTAAATTTAATTTTTAAAAATAAGTTTTTCTTGAAATTTTTACTTTAATTGAAAGCTAAGTGATTAAATTTACTATTTCCAATAAGCAAAGTAGTCTGTTGTATTTAAACAGAATTTATATTGATTGGAATCTAAAATTTTGAGATTTTCTTTTAATTTTTCGGCCATTTTTGAGTGATCAAGACATTTGTAAACAAAAGCTAATTCTTGGTTTTAAAAATCTTACAAAAATAAAATATATCTGTGACACATTATTTTTGGAAAATTAACAAATCTAAAGTTAAATTAATCTGATTTACACAAGATTACTTATTTATAGCATGAAATTTAGAATAAAACTATTTCTTAAACTGAGTTTAACTTTCCAACCTTTCCCCTATATTTGAAATGTGACGACAGCTCAACAGATGCAAAGTAAATGTATGGCAATCACAAGTGAGATAATTGTACAATTTTTTTTCCTTTCAGTGGAAGAAACTGAAACACATGAACTTTTAATGTACACATAAATATTAACATAAAAAAAAAATAAAAAAAATCAAATATGCACAAAAAACAAAAAAATTAATCATTTTAAAAACACGTTGACTTGATTTGTATTAAACTTTAATTAAATAATGTCAGTTTTATTGCATTTTTTATTTTACTATTTGAAACAGATTTTCAGTAAAATGGGCTAAGTGTTAAAAAACTACATGATTTACATTTCTTAATGAGTTCTGCGTTTAATTAACAAAATCAATTTTGCCTACAGAATTTCATGAATTTATGTGTGTGGGGGGGGGGGGGGAATGTAAAGAAATAAATTTTTTTACCCAGATTTTTAAAAAAATATTGATTTCAAAAATAATTTGTGAATAAGTCTTAAGTTTTATTAAAAGAGTTATGTAATATTGTGTTTTTCATTGTAAATTCTTCTGACAATTTAGCCCATGCTAATGAAAATAAGAACAAAATTTTTAACAATATTTAGAATGTGTTAGGAAGGATAAAAAACAATTTGATCTTTCCTCTTAATAACAACAAACATTTTGATGGAAAAGTTTGGGACCTTTTTTCTTCTTACTATGCTGTTTTTTCAGTGATTTAGTGGAGGTATAAAATTGTATTTAAAGCTTTAGCCTTGTCACTGCCTGAAAAATATTTGTATATTAGTAATACTATCCAAATAAATTTACATTTTTAGTTGTGTATGTGCACTCTTTTTCATTAGTAAAAATTATGTTAAATAAATTAACAAGTTTTATTTTAATTGTGATAAATTTGTTTCTAAAGATTTTTTTAGTATTATTTCACGCATCTCCCTAAATCAGCTGAGTGCATCTGTGTAATACTAATCAGTCATAGATGCATCACTACACTGAAAACCAGCAATTATAAAACTGTTGAACAGAGAATGTAATAGAATTGGTTAATTTCAAGAGCCATAAAATTTAGATTACAAAAATTAATAGAATTAACTTTTTAGTGCATAAAGAAAAAATTAGAAGTTTTGACATTTCTAATTTTTAAAGAAAATTATTTGTTTGCATATACCCATGTGCAATATTTAACAGTAAAAAAATACTTTTCAGCTATTCCAAAAAGGAATTAAGAGGTAAAAATTTTTTCCTGCTCATTTCATCTGCCATTTTCAGTTTTGTTTACAATTCCAGAAAAATGGCTCATAAAATAGATAAATTTTATTTGAAGAGAAAGAGATTCTATTCAAGTAATTATTAAATTTTAGAGCAAACTTCAAGAAGCCATTGCCCACAAAGAAGTTATTTAGTTGATAACAAGATATACAAAAAGATTGAAGAATTCAGATTGAGTCTAATCCAAAAATGTCCTATCCAATGATAATATGTAGAATTTCATGCTTTACTGTAATTTTAACATCTGTCAAGAAGTGGTTTAATTCATTAAAATGGTTTCGATATATAAAAAAAAAAAAAAAAAAAAAAAAAAAAAATCATAAATTACACTATCAGAGACATATTATGCAAGTCAATGTTACATTATATATTTGAACCAAGTTTTCAGGATATTTTATTATGTAACAGAAAAGTTGTGTGTGTGCATGCACATAATAGTATACTGATAATTTTAATTATAGATGCAGATATCAGAGGATAATTCAAATAGAAATTGAATATATTGGCAAGATAATAAAAAATAGTTAAGTATCACAAAAATTAACAAACATTTTAAATTTAAAACAGGAATAAGCAAGTAAAGTGGATTCATATTGGAATAATAAGTTACATACCTTTGGTGAGTGAATTTTAACAGGAACTGCTTCCTTAATAGGACTGTTGGTGCTCTTTTTGGGCATAACTTGATCCTGTAATGATTCAAATCTGAAGGAACGTTCACCAACAGTAATTACATCTTTATGCTTAAGGTAATGAATATTAATCACTTCATTATTCACTTTTGTAATATTTTCAGCAGACAAGTTTTTTAAAACTACCTGAAAAAGAGAGAGAAAAAAATTAGTGCATTTTTGTTTATAAATTCTAATATTGAAGACAGTAAGAAACTTTTCTAGCATATATTTTAAGAAAAGTAAAGATGGGACTGAAAAAAAAAATTCAGTTTATAGAAAAGTTACTGTAAATGAATAAACTTGTCAAAAATGGAATGATGTTCTTATTAAGTAGACCCGTTGAAGTTGATTGCAAGACATTATGTGAAAATTAATGTTGTATAGTGAGAGCATTTACCAACTTACTCAAAATAACCAAATTGCTCTCTGAAAATTAGTTGCACTAATTTGGGTATATGACTAATGCAAAACTCATGAACTATATTTCATGTGTGATTTACTATTTAAACATAAAATATTGTTTTTGAAATGACAATGAAGAATAAATTGTTTTGTTTGTTTTTTTTAAATGATGTCTACCCTGTACAAGGTTCAAGAGCCACTCAAGTTAAAGGTTACAGAGTAGGAGTTTGAGGCACAGTTTGTGAAGATATGTGGGTAAGATAGGTTAACATTGTAGTGATTGGGAAATATTCTTCTTGGGAGTTGGTTCTACAAATCAGTGGTTCATGGAAATAAATTGCTTGAGTGAAACATTTCATTAATGGAATGAGGGTAGTTCACTACATTGTGCAATGTATGGCGGGTCTTAGCTGTGAAAGTTAGAACTATTAGAACTAAGGAATGTAGTTCATCTGAAAACTTTCTATGGAAATAGCAATAAACCTGTGAGAGGCTTACAACATTTCACCTCTGCAAAAGGGATTGTAGGGTTAAAATAATTTATCACCCACAAAGGCATAGTGATGTTTTTGGACTCTGAGACTTTATATTCCACAAGTCCTACATCAGCTACAGACCCAAATTGATGCAATTTTCAGAGAGCAATTTGGAAATTGAAAAATCAGACAATTTCTGCTTATATATAGCAGCAGCACTCCATTTTCTCCTAATCTGTCTCTTGTAAAAATAGAGGATAACAGGATGAGCCAGGTACAAGGAACTAACCATTTTCCCAGTATCTTTAGTAATAGATCATATCTACTTGAAGTCTGGGTTCAGTTTATATGTCAATAGACACATGAGGCATGATGAATGGATGTTTTCTGAGAGGATGTCCATTCATTGTGACAAGTCAAAATTCAGGATCCACTCAGTGATGATGGAACATAAAAGAGAAATAAAATAAACTGCTACCTGCATCAAAGGTTGTTCTTCATTCAAGTAAGGCAATGATGCATATATAATGAGATTAGAATGAAGTCTTCTACAATAAGGTGCTTACGAAGAAGCAAAAAGTTAATTTTGAACATGTTCTACTTTCAATTCAACAAGAAGAAGACAGCAATTAATGAAAAGCATTTTCAATTAGTTTAGAGAAAGTGAAGAATACTTTATGAGGATACTAAGATCACATTTTTTCAGTGACCAGGTAAAAGTGATTAAAGATTGGCTATAAAGTTCACATTCATTCTTCATAGTCAGATATTTTCAGATACTTTTAGATGACCATTAATATTCCACACCAAATATAGTATAAGAGAAATTGAAGGTCAACTGACACTCCCCACGCCATCCAATTCAATATTCTAATTAATAGGAGGCTTGACACACCTGCCAGTTGAAATGAACTCAACTATGGAACTCTATATAAACTTCTAATTTCTGAATTTTATTTTTTTGTTAGCTGCCTGGTGAATTTATCAGTTTGAACAAAATTGCTTCCCACTATTTCTTTTTCAGATTTAACGCTGACAGAGCTTTAGAAAATTTTCTTAAAGAATTAAAACTCTTGGAAGACTGCAAAAAGTACAAAGAACTTATTTGCTGAGAAAGATAAAATGTTATGGGAAGATGGAATTATGACATGGCCTAAATAACTGAAAATGCAACAAAACAGTGAATATATTTTTCAATTCAGTTAATATGGATTATTTTACTCAACTAAATTATTTTTGACACAATCATTTTTTAAAATCATATACAATTTGAAATCAGAATACATTTTCCAATATATATATATATATATATATATATATATTATAAAAAAAAAAAAAAAAAACCTGTCCAAGTTGTAGACCAATGCTTGCCAAACTTCACTGTGGCATGCTACTATGACAAGATATTTGAAAATGTGAAAAATACAAACTGAAATTAATGGTAAATCTGCCAGCTATATTTGGAAAAGACACTTGGTTCACTTTATGCTGTTAGGCTTGAGTGATGATAGCAAGTAGATGGGAAGAGTCTTCCATGAAACAGGCCCAGTTTTGTTGTTGGTCACACAAAATTTATGCACAATAAGCACTTCAAAATGTGTTAAATATTCTAAATGTTTTGGAACCACTGCATAAGACCAAATGGGCCTATTTTAATTTATAAAGAGCCTACAAAGTATTTTCCTTCAGTGCTCAAAATTGTGCATTTCACCTACAAAGTAAATTTCAAAAAATTCAGCGATTCTATTTATTTTTCTAACTGTTGCCTTCATAATAGAACACATCTAAATTCTAACAGCATACTAACTGAAACATTGTTTAAAAAGCAACAAAAGATAAAAATAAATTTCCTAAAAATATACGACATAAGAACTTTATCTTCCTAACTTCAGGAAAACAAGTTTTTAAATGTCCTCTACTAATTAAACTAATACAAATGTAAAATATATCACATCACAACTTGGAACTTAAAATTATTTTATATTAAATTATCTTAATTTATTTGCCAATATGGTCAAATTCAGTACATGGCAACAGCTCTCCACTAAAAGTGCCATAAAATTTTATAATTAACCAAAATAATTTTTTAAAATATGTAGTAGGTAACAACTACTTTCTGTGAAGTTGAATTTTATTGTATAGTGATTATTAGCCAAAATAACTGTTACTTACTACTCAGGACTTTCTTGTCAAGGTATTTTTGTTTTGCTTTTAAATTAGAGTATATTTCAATGGTAAACCAAAAATTGGAAGAGATTTATGAAAAGCAATTATAGTTTATAAACTTTAATGAATCATCTCCTTCAAGCTAAAGTTCTCAAATTTAAATTGCACAAGAAATCAACTTATTTTAGTCTTAAGTAAGTCGATATGGTGAAAAAGTGAGGTAGCTTATTTTAATTTGTGAGGTTTCATAATATAGTTATATATCAACTTGGAACTAATCACTGACAGAATCTCAAATGAAATCTGTCTTTTCATGTAATTTTCAATAAATTAATCATTTAATTAGTTTTTACAGTGTTTTTATTTATTCTTCCAAAACTTAATAGCTGTTGTTGCAATTTTATTAAAAATCATTATAAATATTTGTACCTCCCCAATATCTCGGGAGGAGAATAACAAGTATTTATATTCTATGTTTAGAATAAAGGTGTTCATTGATTTTCTTAAATTGAGCTTGTCCTATACAGATCTATTTTCAATATTTAACTTTTAGAGAAGGAAAAATAACTTTTCTTTCTAACATTTAAAGAATATTCTTTCATCAAAATACTTGTAAAAATACTATTCACAAGGACTTGTAGTTTATATTCATTTCTTTTAAAGACATTTGAGTTTCACTAACTTATATTTAAGCTTGAATTATTCATTTGATCCCTACCTCTTCCAATTTCTACACTAACACCAATTTGTCTATTCCTATGTCTCCTTTAGCATAAACTAGTAACTCCACTTGATAACTTGACCCAGTCTATGAAGCTACCTGGTGCTCCACATATCAATATACATGGACTGACAATTGCATTATTTTTACTACTGGATAAAAAAAAAAAAAAAGCCATTTCCCAGTATACTTTCAGATTTAACTTTTCCTTCAAATTAAAACCTTTCAATGCTACTATAGCATGAGAGCTACTTCAATATATCATCTACCACGTCCCTCTCCCCATGTGGATATCATGTCTAACATGGATATTTATATCTGTATCACATTTTCTAAACATGTGATGCTGCAGTAAACCTCACGCTATAGTAGTACTAACCATCTCTTTGCAACATCTAAACCACTTGTTTGATATGAATAAGCAACGCACTGCCATGATAGATAGTGAATCACCTCAAAAGCTGGACTTGCACCTTTCAAAAAAATTATTGAAATTTGCTGGCTAACATTTATTTCTATTTACGGCTCTCATCAAGTTAACCACATTAAAAAAAAAAAAAAAAACCCCGAGCCCCAATTACACAGATTGTATAACTGCTGGTATTACTGTTTCTCTTTAAGATGTGTACTAAGCAAAACCCATGATAATTAATAGCAAACACATTTGACATTTCCCTAGAAGCTTCTAAAATATTCTGCTGAGACTGATAAAGGCAATAAAATCCTTGATTGAAATATCAATATAAATTAACATCCACAACATGGTTGCATTTTATATGCTGATAGATTAATACATACCTGTCCATTTTTTTCAACTGTCAAACGGCAATGCTCCAGAGCTACAGTTGGTTTCTGTATCCTAATGTTACAGCTACTACTCCTAGAGAAAAAATATAAAAGATAGTAAAAATTCAAACTTGATTAGTGAGTGAGTTACAAATAGCATCACCAAGTTGCAATTAAGCTCAGATAAAAATTCTGGATATTAAATGATTTCCTTCATCTTATAATTTCAACCTTCCAACCTGGACATTGCAGCCAATTTGATTAAAAAAAAACCCAACAACTTTTCCAACTAGGTACAGATGCTGGTAAGTATTTAATTGTTTTAAGTTGGATAGGGCCAACAAAGTAAAACCAGCAGCTGTTCTTGAAAATGAACTCCACACTGGGGCAAGAAATGGCTTATAAATTTTAATGCTTTCAAAACAAAAATCATCATCGCAAACCATTTTTGCCTTCTATCAGCATGGCTGATAATAATCTTCAAAAGAGCACCTTGCACTTTCTTTATCATATGTTTACAGCCAACATGAAGTAGAGTGATTGTTGAATCAATGGTTAAGTCTGCTGTGAAGAAAGTTTCTCCACTGTCATACCACATGATCTTTCTCCCAAGAATCTACCTTGCACATTTATAAATCTACCATCTGTGCATTGAATATTGCTATATCTAGTCTAGTGCTCCTGCTAATATCTTGAGACTCTTGATAAAATTCAAAGTCCCTGTAATGTTATTAGTTGTGAGCTGACATCTCTGCTTCAGTCACTATCCCACTACCATGATGTGACATGTCTCTTACAGAAATATTTACATGGCAATTGTTCTCACTAGCTTTACTTTTTTTTTCACACCTCAATCACATGAATTTAAACATACTACTATATTCGCAAATAGTTTTCATAAGTTCTATTCAAATATTTTCTCAAACTTCTTGCCTGTGGAACTCTCCCAATTTATTGCTTCCCTGTTAGCTACAATCTTCAAAAATTTTAATCTTATGCCAATCACCATCTTGTCTTCTGAATCCTATTCATTCCAAATAATCCTTTGCCTCTTAGTGGCATTATCACCTTGCTTGGAGTCAAAAAGCTTAGTAAACGTCAAATAGAAATTAAGCAGAATTTAAATATTCTTTAAACTATTACATCCAACACAAAAATACCCATTAACCTAATGCACAAATGAGTATAAAATTATATAAACTAGAAATATTGTCTTAGAATAAAATTGTTCCATATTTCAGCTAAGCAAGTTGATATTACGAGTACACACATCTTAGATTCTTCATACAAGATATTACAGCTATTTTTATATCCTTTCTTGATTATTTTTCAAATAGTTCTTTGAAATCCTCAAAACAAAGCATTTTACTCATTGTCATAAAATGCAATTTATACATTTTGTAACTGTAAAAAAGAAAAAAAAACTGGATATATCACATATTGAGAAAGTAATACACAAACTTTTGTGCTAATCATAATTCCTCACTTTTGTAAGTTAACTGTATTTCCTTTTGCTCAAACATTAACATCTAAAAAAATTTAAAATTAAGATTATTTTATTGATTTTTACTAATTTGGCTGCTTTGAAGACAATAAGTTAACTCTTTAACACATTGTTTCTACAGATTTTTTTTTTTTTTATAGAATAACTAAGTTTAATCTCATGCTTATAGAAGTATCATGAATAAATTATTTCTATTCATAGCTTTAACTAATCAGAAGTTTCATTAAGCCAAAGTTTATCCAGCCATAAAACTAGGTACCTTCAAAGAAACATGATACCTAAAGTTTAAAATCAATTTTTAAAAAATCTAAAAAATCTTTCCTGAATTTTATTTTAGTTTCAATTTCAAGCTAATTTCTTTCTATGATGGACATACATGTAAAAATTACTGGAACAAATGAGCAGCACTCACCATTTTTAAATAATTTTCAACCATCTAATAATCTTAAAAATGTAAAATATACTCCATAATTTGTTATATTGAATTTTAGGTAAATTGACTTTAAATTTACTAGTTACCAGTCTTATTTTCTGATGGACATTTGTATTTATAAAAATTGGCATATATTTTTTTTACATATCTTGTTAGGAAAAATGTATCTTCTGGCAGGATTTGAACCTACAATTCTTATGTCTAGAAGCTGATAATTTAACAACTTGATGCATATTTTCATAACAGAATTTCTCAAATATTCAAGCCGGTGGATATATATAATGTACTGCTTAATTATAGAAAAACAGTAACTACTCAAATATGAGTATCCATTAAAAATAATGTTGAAACAAAAATATAAATGTCGGTTAATACCATTTTGTAATATTGTCTTTGTTTATGTTTGTTTACATTAGGATGTGAACCGAAGCAGGTATGGTTGTTGGGAGAAATCAGGAACGTATGTATTTATGGCTTAATTCGATTTTGCTAAACCATGAAGTTTCCCATAGTAGAGTGGTAAGACATGTCAGATCTATTGATGGCTTCTCCTAGGTATGTGGGAGTTGCAGGCTCGAATCCTGCTGGAAGATAGATATTTTCCTAACAAAATTTCTCAAATATTCAAAGCAGGTAGATACATATAAATGTACTGTTAAATTATAGAAAAAGAGTATCCACTGAAAATAATGTTCAAACAAAAATTTAAGTATGTCTGTTAACATGATTTCCTAACTTTATGTACGATTTTGTTATACACACACACACACACACACACACACACACACACAGACAAAATTCTATTTAAAATACTGGTGGTTACTGAATTGTACAATGCTTTGTCATTTATGATTAGTAAATATAGTATTTACTTAATAACAATTTTATCTAATTGGTACAAATTAATACAGAATTTTAAGGGATTTAATCCATAGATTATTCTAATTAAAAATAAAATAAAATAAAAAAATAAACAATTATTGTAAAAATTTCTTAATCAGAATTTTTTTATTCTGAAGACAATATCCATAATATATCTTTATTCAATATAAGCAATTAAACGCTTTTCTAATCAAATATCGTTTTATTGCTTCCTATTTTATTTTAGGATTCTGAGCAAATTTTTGGTTAACTGGTTATCCTGTTTTACAAAAAAATTAATTCAAAGTTCTGCATATAACTAATAAACATTAAATGATACAATTATGAATTTCCCTAAAATTTCATAAAAATGTTTGTGTAGGAGGGGGTAACATGTGAAAAAATATACCGTTAAGAATAACATGGAACAATCCATATTTCTTAGGAACTTCATCCATGCATTGCAAAATATGCAAGAAAGGTTTTAAATATTTTTATCAAACTATTCTATTACAAAATTAATTTTATTATTTACTATTTAATATTTATTATACACTGAGTGACATTAAGTTCAGAATATGGGTGAAGCCATTGCAACTTACAAAAAAATGTAAGCAAAAAGTTTAGAAATAAATTCAGATTTACCAGCATTTTTTTAATAATTCATAAAAAACAATCTAACAATAAAATTCTGATTTTATTTCAAAATCTTGTAAATAAAATAGGTATTTTACACTAGAGATTGGACTATTTATCGTTCTTATCTTTTATTGCCATGTTTACGTTTCGGATGGCAATAAAGATGAGAACAATAGTCCGAACAATGTAGTGTAAATACTACTTCATCTAAGAAAATAAGCATTAATGGACAGATTAGGTTGGCGCACAATCACAATAACAATTATATAAAACATCCAGTGAAAAAAAAAAGTCAACCCCACAGATAGTGGCACCTATTAAGGATCGAACGATGAGGTGCCGATAACTCGTACTTTGTTACTGTTAGTGTTAAATTTTCTTTGCTAACTAAAGATCTGCAAAAATAAACAATGAGAATGTATTTTTAGCTTTTGTCAATGATTAATGCAAGATCTGAATTATATTATTTTTTTAATGAGTTTCAAATATGAATTATTTGGATTATAATGGGCAATAACTGATGTTAGAATAAGTTTAAAATTGAGATAAATAAAAAAAAAATAAAAATAAAAAAATAAATTTATTTAATTTCACTCACCTTCCGAGGAGACAAGTTTTAGTCTGGAGAGGCAAAGAAACTCCATCTTTTCCATCTCTTTTGATCACAATAATATTTCCATTACGCATTTTTCCATATGTTAAAACTAAAGTTTAGAGACAAGAAAAATTAATGCAAAAAATAGATAAATAAAAATACAGCTAACATTTTAGGTTGATCCCTTATTAGTCATTCGTATTAGCATTCGTTTGAAAGTTCTAAAAAGGTTTAAAGAAACACTCAAACAAAAAAATAAAATGGATAATCAAATTTCAAGTAATCTTTTCAAATTTTATTCTCGGCGTTTAAATATTTAAGAAAAATTAATTAAATAACATTAAGGAAAAATAACAAATGAAAAGTTCAAAAGAATTATGCAAACTGTTTCAGTGAATAAACAAGAAATACTGTGATTTATTTTTATTTTATGAGAGAATGTGTGCCAAAATTGTCATCGTGAACTGTTTACATGAAAAATAAAATTCAATATTCAAAGATTCAGTCTTGTTTAACTGTTAGTGTTAGTGTTAATGACGGTCTTATCAATTTTGTCAGAAAAAGGTATATTTGCTAAATAAAATGTGGGAGTCACTAATATAAAAATTTACATAAAATTAGAGATAAACAAAACACAGCTATAGAATATAGAATAGAGGGGAAAAAAGACTCAAAAACTGTTTTCACCTGAGTTCTTGTGTGAAAAGTAAAAAAAAAAAAAATTTTTTTCTACTAAATTATAAAGCAACTATATACCCCAATATTTTATGCAAACTTGGCAACTTTCATAAAGTTAAAATAAAAATAAAGATCATACAACGAACAGATTTCATCCAAAGGAAAAAAAAAAAAACTGTTTTAAAAAGTGTTTACTGAACGTTTTAGAGGAAGTGTCTGAATATAATCACAAATGGCGCCAAAAAAGTAACGTTAACATTTCAATACTTTTTAAATTCAAATTTACGGAAAGATAAAACCGTAATTTTTTTACAAGTTTCATACAATAAACAACTCAAATTAAAATGTACATTGCGTACTTTGCATATTCAATTAATTTCAATATAAAAAACAAAAATAAATTACGTAGGTATTTCTATTCTAATTTGAGCGCGGAGACGAGCTGATTATGTATGGTCGTGAGCCAAGTGTTCTCCGCGTTTAGTTTTAAAAACAAGATACCCGATCGTGGCTGCGATTACACAAAGAGGATTCAGTAGCTAAGCCTAACTGTACAAATTTACATTGTTTTTTATTTTTATCAATAATTTGTTTGCTGTTAATTTTTGTACTCAACTGTGTGCTCATTTTTAAAAATGAATTACAATGACGTTTGAAATTTTTATAAGAAAAAAAAAATACTGACCACTGATAGATAAAAAGTTTCTCAACGTAAGATTTAGTTGAGTACAAATGGGGAAACTAAAAATCTAACAAACTGCTAAAAAGTTAAATAAGAAAGGTTAGGCGTGCGAGTTAGTTTATGAAATATTCAACAAAAGTCAGACTATATTTTCATTTTAGTGTCCAGAAATTTCAATTTTCGACAATTGTTTTAAAACTTTTTTATGCACATGTTAAAATTTAGTACTCGTATAATTTTTTTTTCGTGAACCAATATCAATACTTAATAACATTTCATGCGATTAGAGATCAATTTCATGATCATATTGCATAGGCCTAATGAAAAACAATAAATTACAGTTAACTTAGAAAAAAAAATTTAAGTATTTAATTTACCTAGTGCGATTATTAGTTTTTTTTCTTTCCAACCATAACTTTTTCGCTTTCCGATACCCTACTATCGTAGATTTGAAAAGTTGCTTTTTACTTTTTTACAAATTAGTTAAATAACACCGGTATCCTCGCGTTACTCTTTTCTTTATTACATCATTTTAAAATTTGATAGTTTTTTTTTAATTTTTCAGTATTTTCCTGTTATATAGCGTTTTCTTAGTGACAGCGATTATATTTTTTAATTGCTACTCGTCTCAGATGATTTAATTTAAAATTGAAACTAAATTAATTTTTTAACTAATTCAATTTCCATAAAAAATTATTTAACAAGGATACAAAGTTCAGAAAAACACTGAATGATAAATCTAAAATGCACACTTGCTAATGGTGGAGGAAAAGAAAAAACAAACAAACCAAAAACGCTTTGATAAATATAATAATACCCCGCAAAAAATAATACAATTTTAAGGAGAAATTTGCGCAATATATATTTTTAAATTAAACAAAAAGAAAAAAAAAATCAACACGCTCGATTAATCATCAGTGATCAAAACCTACATTTTTTTCAGATTTCAATTAGGGGACACAAGATAAAAAAATGAATTAGGCAAAAAGCTTAATGATAACATAAACAACCTGCATCTCACTCATCAGAAGTGAAAAATAAAAAAAATAAGAAAAATGACCCAATAAACGGATTCATTTCATAAATATTGACATTACTTACTACTAAAAAAGTACTTAATGAATTAAAGTTGTCAGTGCGAGGAAAAACGAGTTAACAGTCACAGTAAGGCGCTAATTTCAAACTGTGACCTAAAAACCAACGGCGCATGTGAATTTTTTTTTATTTTTAGAGATCGAATTTTATGACGTTTACCAAAGTACAAAATAATTATACGGAAATTAGTGAGGCAAAATATGATCTTAAAAAAAGTTTTTTTTTAAGCTTGAATAGAGCAAAAATGAGATATATCAAGTAAACAATGACTTCATTGTAAACAGAACATTACAACTGAAAATACTCCAACTCCGTTAAAAAACACCATAACAGTTAAGAATCAATTTTCCTTTTGCGTGAAAGCACAACATTTATTGAATTTAAAATTTAAACTACTTTATCTAACCATATATTTTCCAGTAGTTTAATAATAATAATAGTTTTCTTTTATTCAAGTGAATTTTGGTGGAAAGTGTGGTAATTTCGTTGTTGAATTTTTTTAGGTCAAGTCAGTTTCTTCATTTTAAAAATAAAATATTTTAACGAAGATGTTGATAATAAAAGGGGTATTAACAGCATAAACAATTTAGAATATAAAAAGTGAAAAAGAAAAAAATCAAATATGGCAAACAGAAATAATAAAAAAGTAGGATCAAAATCAGAAAATAGTTAATAACAAATGAAAAAAAATCAACGCTTTCATTATTTATAATCTTATAATATAAAAAAAAACTGAATGGGTACACAAAATTAAAACAAATCGATTTATTTATAAAATCACAAAAGAAATTTCTGCTGGAGATCACTGGCCGACAAGGAAAAATACTTTTAACAAAGAAAGAATTAAAGACAAAGAATAAAAACAAAACATAACAAAGTACTTTTTATACTTTTTTTTAGATTTAGATTCATTATCAAAATATAACTTTTATATGTATATTTAAAAAAATATATATATATACATATTTAAAAAGAAAAAAAGCATTTTTTATTCTGACTTACCTGAGAAAATACGCGCGTTCAATATACTGCTCTAATAATATTTTGAAATTTCAACTAACAAGACTATTTTTAATCACTGCGCCATGAAAAATAGTTTCTTACATTGCGATAATTAGTGAATAAAACTTTAACTTCATCGTTAAAAAAACCAAATATATATTTATTCTTTGTATTACTTTTAATGAGTAGTAATTTTCTCATCGATTTAACAAAATATTACATTTATTTAACGAGTAAGAATATTTAGTGATAGGGCCCTTATGAAGATAAGTAGTGCAAGTAATTTCAAAAATTGCTTCCGAGATTTTGATTGGTTCCAATTCAAATTCATGCTTTATGTCTGTGCGTACATGTGTAAGTTTGAGAGGAGTGGGAGAGTTTAATTTACTTTTGCTGAAAAGGGATTTAGCACAAAAATACATACACAAACAATATATTAACGAAGTTAACATCGTGTTTTAATCTTATTAAAAATACGACCCTAATTTATCTTACACGTTTTCTATACTTTTAAATAGTCCTTTTTTGGTATTAGTGCTTTGGGAAAATTTTGTTTTTGTAGTTACTCTTGACTTGAGTGTTTATGTATTTATATTTTTAAAAGTATTTTTTTATTATTATGGTAGTGTTCAACCAGAATTAAAGATTGAAATAAATGTTAATCTTCTTACTGTGTTAGTGGGTCAAACATTTTTGAAGATTATTCATTGAAGTGAAGATTGGGGTTGTAGAAAATCAAATATTTGCTTACATTTTTTGGTTTGTGCCTGTGTGCGAGAGTATAAGTGCACACTTGAGGTGAAATCGGAAGCTAAAAGAAAAGTGCTTTTAGACTAGAGAGAGTTAGGATTTTTTAATGAGTCTTATTTTTACAAGTTCACTTTTTTTTTCTTTTTTTTTTTCCCCCTCAATTAAAGTTCTTCCCCACCCCTGCTTGGAGTATGTAACGTTGAAATAATTTGCACATTATGCATTTATAATCATTTATTTGCATAGTGTCGATCTGTCGCTATTTAAAAATATGCGCGTTTTTACAAAGTTGATAAACGTAATATTTCATGATGGATACAAAACTTTACTTGAGCTGGTACCACGTTTTTTCATTATTTGTTTTCAATGAAAAAAAAAACAAAATCATTTTAATGAAATGATTTTGTTTTGTTTTTGTTTTAATTCTTTATTCGCGATTTCAGTTACTCGGTGTAGGTAATCAACCTGAGTGAAAAATAAACAAGTTTTATTTACTCCCAACACAACGCTGCAACTGTGAAACTGACAATTATGTCAGAAATGAAAGAAACTAAAAAAATGTGTTTCTTTTTTTAAATGAAAAGGTGAAACTTCTCTACTAAGGAGAAATTTATTAGAAATATATACGGTAATCTTCTTTTAGCCTACATCACATAACTTACCTTTTTTATTAGTTTATTTTGCTAATTAATAAATTAAACTTTATAGAAAAAAAAATAAAGTAGGGTTCTGAAGTTCAGGCATCTGCTGGACTTTGGAGATCTTGGATTAAAAAAATAACTATTTATTTATTTTTTAATTTTTTTTTTTTACCAATACTCGTCTCAACCAATTCTAGTCATCTTTTTGGTTTTGACTTTAGGTTTCCGTCTATGAGAAAGTAAAAATATAAAATAAGCAAAAACTTGGGGAAAAAAAAAGAGTAATAAGTCGTTTTTGATACTCAATTTTTCAACATTTTTTTTTTGTCTATGCCACTTCTGCAGACTCGTCATTGCTTTGTTTTTTTGTTGTTTTTTTTTTAAGGAGGCGCTTTGTTTGCACATTTCTGTTCGTGACAATAGAATTGATTGAATGCAGCAGCATCTGCGCCTGTCTACACTTCGGATGAAAGTCGCCTTGTATTCAAGCTGAACGGTGCTGTAATCACTAATCAGCTTGAAGCACTGAGGTGACTCCTTGGTGGTAAAAAAAAAAAAAAGAAAGTGAAAACACCACCTGATACTGGCGCTCAATCATGTTCAGAATGATTTTAATATTCATAATGGCTGCCATGTTGTTGCAGATTGCACCCAAAATTATAGTCTCAGGATAACTTTTAAAAAAGTAAACAAGGTAACAATCCTTGAAAAATGCATACATAAAAATTTAAAAAAAAAACGTCGACTTTGTAGTAATGGGGTGTTTTGAAACGAATTCAAAATAAATTTTCATTTTTTTATTATTATTATTTAATAAGCTTAGTGCTGACACAAGGTCATAGGTATGAAACCGCAACTGAGGATCGAACCTACCTTCGACGAGCTATGCTCTGCGAGACTAGCTCGGTAAACAAAAACATTTTCCACAACGAAGCGTCCATATTTGTTTTGTTATGGATAAACAAATGCAGCATGACATTTTTTTTTTAATCTTAAAAAAATATATTGAATAATGGAATTGATCTGGCAATTTTTACTCGTCTTTAATTTCCAATTACGACACTAATGACTTTGTACTTGTAGGTATTTGATTTAGTAAAAAAAAAGTTGCTGTATGGTTAATAAGTTATGATTCATTTGAAATTATCACTTGTCAGTGTTATCGGAAATATTTTTTACTCATTTTTCTGTTTTAGTGTACTGTTTATTATTATTCAAGCAAGCAAGAGTTTCAGACATTTTTCTATTTCTTTGTTATATTTTCATTGTAATTCTGATCAAATTTTAGATTTCTACAGATTCTGAAATCTGCTATATTTTGTAATTTTTACAATTTTAGATTTTTTGGTTCTATTTTATTTTTAAAATGAAATAATAATGGATAATGTTGAACAACTGGCAGTATGTTGATAATGTAGGCACATTTAAGTGTAATTGATTAAAAAATGTGATAAAAAGTTCAATTATCAAGTGATTATGCTCATTCTCACAGACTATTGATTTTTGTGTTTTTAGCAAAGAAAAGATAATTTTTGCCAGATGATCAGTTAAAGCTTCATAAAAATTTAATTTATCAAACGACTTAAAATTTATTATGAATAAAAAGTTATATTTATAAATTAAAAAAAAGGTCTCAAAATTTGAATGCTGTATATTTTTAATTTTGTTCTTTTATGCATAGAAAAACACATTAAATTACTGAAATACATTTCCCCAAAAAACTGATTTCAATTTAAATCTAAAAAACACCAGATAGCGAAATCTAACTGACAGCATACAGTTGTTGATAAGGACTGAGTTAGTTGAAAGTACTTGAACAAAATAAAAAAAAAAAAGTATGATTTTTGGGACACTTTTATTTGTCATTTTGATTCTGATATGTAACATAACATCTTATTTGGAAAAATATAAAAAATTAAGTAAGCAGATCTTACTGCTTGAATTTTTTAAAATTATTTCTTAATGCTTAAATTTGCCTTTATTCATATATTTAAACATTTTTTCATAACAAATTTGACTAACAAACTTTATGTATTCAATTTGCACCTAATCAAGAAATGAAATGGCCACCTGTCAAGAAATGGCAATCATATATTTATATTTTAATTTTTTAATTAAATTTGACTTAGAAAATTTATTTATTCAGCTTTGTAGTTATTTTTTTCAAGTTAGTGTATTAGTTGCCCTCAAGCTGGATTCTGATAAAGAAACTGTTTCAAGTTCATAATGTTTTGGTTCTAATCTGTATTTATTTCTGAAATGAGTAATTTTAAATAATCTTGGAATTATTTTGAATTTTTCAACTATCTTGGTTGTTATAATAGACACAATGTTTCGACCAAATACCCTCTGGTCATCATCAAGTGTCCATAGAGGGTACTTGGTCAAAACATTGTGTTTTGGTTCTAGCACTTTAGATCATCACAGATCGTTATCAAGAACAATTAATGTCATCAGTTAATAATACAGTAAAATTTGGATTAATTTTCATCTTTGCACTTATTAAGAAACAATTTCAATTTTAAATGTTCATGTTATTCCACACACACACACACATATATATATATATATATATATATATATATATATACAATACAAGAAATCTAGAAGTGAGCCACCGCGGTTTCACACAACAGGTCTTCAGGGTAAGAGGCCTCTTACCCTGAAGAACCGTTGTGTGAAACCGCAGTAGGTAGTGGCTCACTTCTAGATTTCTTGTATTGTATTTTTGCTCTACTTTCGTATCAAGCACTTTATTGTTAAGGTTTCGTCTTGGTTTTTTTTTTGGGTTTTTTTTTTTGGTTTTTTTCCAACAGGCACTAGACGTATTGTTCTTGTGCACTGTTTGTTTCTTTTTTTCTCCCCCATTATTTAACCCATGAAGTAGTTCTCACCGGGTTACAAGACATTTTAAATTACTGTTAAGTTAACACTATTTTTGGAAGTTCAGTCTGTTATTATTAGTGTTGCCTTACTGTGATTAAGTTCATTATTATATATATAAAACAATTTGTGACTATATTTAAGGGATAACCTTTTTGAAATTTTAATAATACTATGGTCCTTAGATGCTAAAACTGAGAGACATCTATTGGACCAATATATATATATATTACAAGCCATTTTATTCATGACATTATTTACATTCAACTAAAATTAAATAAATATTTATAAAAAATTAATGATACTTCGAAATGTCTGATACAGAAGCCAATGTAATAAAATACGTTCTCATAAATCTATTATATCTGTCTAGTCATTAGACTATCAAAATACAACTGACACATCTCTAATTTTGATTGTTGATTTTCTGTAAGTTAAACAAGGGATGAGGGTAATTTCTTCTGCAAACCAAAAAACTTTAACTATGAGAAGACCCTAGTGGTATGTGATACCTTTTACTTCCATTCCACCTCATGATTTGTTTTTATGGTTAAAGACATAATCATAAATATGTATAAATCAAACTATTTTTAAATACCACGACCATTCAGGACATAAGCAAACATGGAACACCACATATTCTCTTTATTATCTATGAATAACTCGGATTTCTTGGATAAATATAGGTGAGCAGTTTCCCTTGTTCGAATTCCAGTTAAATTCCTCGCATTCACTTACGAATTCCAGTTGAATTCCTTGCATTCACTTACACACAAATACCATTGAGAAAGGTATTAATCCATCTTTTCCCTCTAGTTATGGGTTAAATAATAGGACAGACTGGGTTCTATAGCCTTGGCTGGCAACCAGTCTACCACAGAAAGCAATGGCAATCTACTGCCCAGTCAGTCATGTCTCTTTCGAGAGATGATCGCCCAAAGCGTGCATCACATATTGCACTTAACTGACTGACTGAGTTTCCCTTGACATCTCAAAGTTTTGAATTTTGAATTCTTTCTCTTAAACTTGATGCCACCAAAGGCTCGAAAGCCATGTCCACTCAGATGAATTCATGACTTCTCCAAGGTCATTTTTGCAAAAGTGAATGCAACAGAATAGTGTGGAATTTAAATTCCCAGAATCTAATTTCCATGCCGGCACAGCTTAATTTTGTTTTATCTGCTATCAATCACATGTACAACCATGACCTAAGGTCAAGCCATTCACTTACAAAAAAATTACAAATATATAGAGATTATGATTGGTCATTAGATATATTACAAAATAGAAATTATTACCACTGTTAGACATTTGTCAAATTTGTTGAACTTTTCAAATGAGGATTTATTAATATGGGCTTTTCAATTTGAACTCATATACACATATATAAAAGCCTCTTGTAAGAATTTAAAGAAAGTAGCCAATCCAAAGGTTTATTTAACGGTATTGCTTTAACAGGCATGTAATGAGTCCTTTGATTTGTCAATAGACAAAACAATGACAGCTCTACCTTGTTTCCACCTTGACACATAATTAAGAAACTCTCTCTCTTTTGACTACTAAAGTTTGATGTAAAAATGTGTTAATACAGCCTCTAACAAACAACATGAAAATTCACAAATAGTATGTATTCTTCTAATAGATATCCCTAGTTATTTAGAGATATATTTGAATTTCATGGTGATTTTTTTTTTTTTTTGTGTAATCAGTATTAGAAATGTTATTCCTCTCCAAGTTATAATACCCACATTTGTGCACTTGCAATCGTGTCTGCAACACATCTTGGTTGTTATACTCAACATTTTGACATCAGAAGATACTTGAAAGGTATAATGATTGAAACACTGTGAGTATAAAAACCAAGATATCTATGCTAGTCCAAATGGAAAGTCATATAATTATAGATTCAAGAATACCAGAAACACAAGTATATTACTTCACTATAGAACATTGGTTACCAAGCTTTATATTTGGTTACTATTGTAATGAGATTGATCTTGAGTGCCTCATACATGTGGATTTGTACCAGACTAATCTAAGCTAAATTCATCAGATATCCAAGTGTAACTGACATAGATCTGGGTAGTTCCATGTCAAGGTACGATGGTGACACTACTATCACTTTTTAGATACTGATCTCTTATGAATTTTAGCATGTCTGTGTAAATGCTAGTGTATATATAAATTTGTGTTTGAAGGTAAAAATTAGAAGTTTGAAATAAATGCATATCCAAAGTTTCTGAATTGTTTATATTTATAATCTGATTTTTTTTTTTGTTAAAAGAGGATAGGCGACACATACCTTCCAGTTATCTCAATTTTAAAGAATGTGAGATTTCAATAATAAATTTGATTGTCCCAAAACAATATGGTTGCTCTCTGTAATATAGTACATTTATTGCAGCCTAAATATCTTGATATATAAGATAAGTAACCACCAGTATATTTTTTTTAATACAGGCTAAGGTAAAATATACAAAAGTGTTCATTTAACAAAATTGTACAATTAAGATATCCATTTGAAACATGAGCATTGAAGTAGTTTTTTCAGTTCTAAAAGAATTTTTACTAATGTTTCTAACGATTTGGTAAAATTTTAAAAAATTGAACTGGTGACATAATGATCAGACAAGTGACTTTACTGAACTAATGGCTTGTAGCATAACAGTAATTTTAAGGAAATGATAACTTGTGACAAAAGTGCTTTTAGAGACTGATAGCTTGTTCCAACAATATTTTAAATGACCTGAAAGCTTGTAACAATAGCACCTTTGAGGGAATACTAGCTGATGATACATGAACAATACCTTTATGAGACTAGCAGCTTGTGAAAATATATTACAACAGGGCTTTTAAAATACTTAATGATCATAAAAGAAATGTACTAAAAACAGGATCGATATGAGCAAGCATTTTAAAAAGGAAGCAGTCTATTTTAGTTTTTAAAACCCTCACCAGGAAACTGAAATTTTCTCAGTCTATTTAATCTTTTATCATTTCATTTTACACATTGTGGGGCCCATAACCACTTAGTTTAATGTTGAAGTGATATCCTTTTTCTGTAAATAAGTATAAATGTATGTGCGTTTATGTACATGTCATATTGAAACAAGTTAAGCAATGTTGAACCTGGTTAGTACCTAGATAGGTGACCACTTAAGAATATGAAGTGGTGTGATGGATAACAGATTGAATGATAAATTAGAGAGCCAAGTTCGAATTCCTGTTGTTACATTCACTTAAATGCAAATACACTTGGTAAAGGTATAAATCTTATCTCTTCACCCCTTAGCTATGGTAAATAACATGACAGACTGGGCCTTTATAGCCTCAGTTGGCAACCAGTCTAGGTGAAAGAAAACTCAATTTAAGCCAACCTAGAAAGGGTTGGCAAAGAGAAAATGAACTTCATATAGGAGCCAATGACAAACATGCATCTAGGAGATAGAAAACTTTTATTCAAAAAGCCTGAGATTATAGCACCAGCACACAGTGCACAAACAATTGACCAATCTAAACAATTCGTTAGTCCAGTAAAAACTTATAATTTCTTAAACCCTCATCTATTGTTCTCAATGGGAGAATCCACACACACACACACACACACACACACACACACACACACACACACAAATATTAATAAATATTAAGAGTATTGTTAGTTTTTTATATATTTCTAATATTTGAGTACGATTTTACAGAGTGAGATGGATAAATTACTTAAATTATGGAAAAATTAAAATAACACTGACATTTCATTTTACTAAAATTATACAAAGATATCTTGAAATACTAAAGAGTAAATTTAGTCAATAAAATTGTCATTGTCTCCTGCAACTCTTCTGGATGGTCTCCTTGTTTAAGTTGGTGAATGCTGCCATAATCCTTGCTTTCAGTTCATTTTTGATGTTAACAAGGAGTTTTTGTTGGTCTCTCGTTTAACTGCGCCACATATAATAATCAAGCTATAATACGACCCCTGGCTGAGTCCAGCCAACCTTTCTGACCTTTGGTTGATTCCACCCATGTTTTGTTTGTTGATCTCAGATCATCCAAAGCAGGATCACTTGTCATCACCCAACTAGGTTAGACCAGACACGTGAAGGAACAGTATATAATGAAAAACCAGATTAAGACTGCCACAGTGTAGATTTGATATATCAAATAGATACCAAATTACAAGTGAGTCAAAGCTATATGATGCAAAAAAATATCAGTTGGCTGGTATTTCAGTGGCACATTAATATTTATGATTTATTATCTCCACGGGATAATGGTTTATTCAACTTGCAGCTCATTGAATTTGGACTGACCGTCTCTTGCAATATCTCTGACAACAGGCTATTTCAGCTTGTCCGCATCAATTCATTGCTGGTCTCCATCTCACTGAATTTAATTTTCATTTTTAAAAAGACACAAAACCGGGGTGTTGAAGTTAGGCATGGTATTTCTATTTTCCCCTTCCTATATATGCCTTAGGATCTCGAAATGTAAGTAATATCATTTAACCATTTGGACTTCCAGTGGAAGGGGAGAAAATTTACTCTCTGTTATTATCTGCCTGTTCCTATCAGCTGTTCTGGTAATCAGTAAAAAGGAAATCCTCAAGGCCGTAATTTGATCTAGGGTCACATATCGTCAAAACCTATTGACAATATTTTGACCAACTAGCTTTGATAAATTTGCTTACTCTGAAATGTTCATATTGGAGCTTCTGGTGTAAATTAAAAGCATGCCATTTCCAAATTTCTGACTGAGTGAATTGCATCATGATGCTCTTTGTCATACAGATGGTGCCCACCTGAGCTTACTATACTGTACAATCGACAAAATCAAAAACAAACAAACCTGCATGCATGTAATTAAAAATATAAAATGGTGACAATTTACCCATCGCACCTTTATATATATGTATGTGTCTCTTCATTATTTAAAGGAATGAATGTGTTGTCTTTTTGTATTATTTTCATATATAGTTTGGTTCTTGGGCACCTCAGTGTGGTGTAATGGTTAACAAACTTGTCTCGCTAGAATCCTTACAATTGAGTAGTGAGTTCTATCCTCACTGGGTGTCCCTTTCTTTTAGCCTTGTACCACATCTAAGCTGCACTTAGAAAATCACCATATATAGTTTGGTTCTCCTTAATCAAGTATAGCGTCTCTGCATGAACATATTAACTGAAAATCTTGATCTTCCTGATAAATGTTTAGTCAAAGCTTGGTGACACTTTTATTTCATGTACCTTTTAAAATAAATTATGTTCTGATATTTTGTCATTTTCTGAATGTACAATTCTCTAGCACAAATTGGCTGACTGCAGGCTTCGTCATTTATAGACCTTTTCTGAGGGGTAACAATACTGATGGACATTATCTTCCCACAAAACCTTCCTGTGCATGGTCACATTCAAATGTACCTTTAACCAGATTCTGGATTTAGACATTTTGGTAAGAAACAATGTAAATTGGAGAAATAATTTATTGAATAAACACTTTCGAGGCTCAGTCAGGTTATATAAAATGTTGGTAAGTATATTAATTTTGTCGTCACAACTTCCTTGGGATTGTGAAGTAAGGTAGGGGAAAGTTGTACTGAATTTACTAAATCTGACTAGCTTTATTTTAGGTTCAAATCCTACTGATGCCTTCCTCATAAGCAGTTTATAGGTTCTGGTTAATATTTCGAAATTGAACCTTACATCAATTTCCAATCTGATCAATATAATTTTTATTATACTTAGAATTTTTACTCTTTTCGTTAGAATTCCTAACTCTCATGTCACTGAACATTGTATACATTATTATGACTCAATCAGGGCAACTGCTCTGTTGCAGGATGAAGTGATTTTGATAAAAAGAATTAACATTATGATTATAATAAACAGCTAATTTGGGATTGCAGCTTTTCTCTGTTCAAGATATAAATTACAATCATTCAGCATTACTCAATTTGGAATAAAAGTCTGAAATATTCATGAGTGAAAATATATTGTAAAACTCTATTAATAAATTAATTAAAAGGAAAATTGGATTAATAAACAGATTAGATAACTTTGAGTATTTCAAGGGCTCTTTATACATAGCCATGAGTAGCTTATTCACAATTCTTACCTTTGTAGTATTGAAGAAAACTTTAAAGATCTATATGAATTAAGATTTTTTAAAACAAATTAATCAGATTTAACTTATAACAGGCACATTATTAGAACATGTTCTAGGAAAAAACAGTTTATTAAAAATTATTAAGAAACAATATCCTGATGATGGGGATACCAGTTTAAAATAAAATTTAACTAACAAATAATTTATGGAGAAAGATAAAATTTACACAAATCACATATCAAAATATTTATCTGCAAAGTTTCAGCTTTTAAGCATGCATAGTTGTTATTAGAAATGTTATACACAAGTAGCTCACTTTCAAAGTGACCTGAGCATTTTTCTGTTAAATATTCACATATTTTTTGTCTACTACTAGATCCATGCACTAGGTATAAAGGACAACCTATCAAGTAGGCAGTCCATGTGAGTTTTAGTAGGAGCCAGACTAAGAAGTCATCAAGAAGTCATCAAGAAGTCCTTCCTGTGAAAACTGTCTTCATAAGATCAGTCAGTTAAGTGCCAAATATGATACAAGTTTGGGTGTTTCTTTCTATCCATGACTGACTAGGCAGATTTTCTCACAGTAGGTTGCAATTTCTTTCTGCAGTAGACTGGTTGCCAACCAAAGATATAGAACCCAATCTATCTTGATATTCAAACCACAGCTGGACACAGAAGAGATGGATTAATACCTTCCTCAAGGGTATTTGTACATAAATGCAATGAATTCTCTTTTACTTTTTCTTTGTAGATGAATTGAATATTTTTACAAGGCTAAATATTTACCTGCTCAACCTGCCACACTATTACTAAACTTCTTCTTATTCTGTTTTACTTTATATGATAGCAAACAGCATTATTCAAATTTGTATAGTTTATCAGGTATGAGCCATTTTTAACATAAACTTTTGTTTAGATATTGGGAATAAAAACATCCTGAAATGGAAAGTGAATGACAAGTGAAATTTTCAACCTAATAAAGAAGAAACATAATCCCAATAAATGGCACAGAATATATAGGTTTAAATGAAACCATCAGAAATAAGTGCAAACAAATTTATACCCCTTTCGAATCTGATCAGTGGCAACCAAATATAACTGTTATATAGGTCCTAGTCAACAGCAACCAATAACGTAGCCCTATGATCCACATTAGTCTTCAAGTTCCTTCAGGACAATGTGATTACAATTTAGCTGACTCCTAACTCGCTAATGTGTTGCTCATTTTGCAGATGCTATCATGGTGGTGGCACAGTTCCACTTGACTGAGCTAGCATTTGTCTGTTCACAACCATCCATATCTCTGCTACATTGTTTTTGATCTCAGAGGGTGAGAAGGTTACTGATGAAGCAAACTTGAAGTGATGACTGGTCTGACAGTTGAGAGTTACACAAAAAAAAAAAAAAAAGAATTCTTTAGAATAAAGAATTAACTTGGATTAAAAATGTAACAATGATTTGGTTTTTATATGATTTGTTGGATACAGCAGTTTTAACCCTTCCCACTTAAAAACCAAATGACACTGGGATTACCTTTGGAGTCTGCAGCTCATGTTGATAACAACTTAAATTTTTAAGTTCTGGTCTTCTGTGATCTTCTGATCTGCTCTTTCAATCTCTCCTACCTTCTGGGCTGGCACAAGATCTTGTTCAGGAGGTTTTGGCAAATGATGTGAAATTCGGTAGCAGTAGTTTGAGGACTCTCCATGTGTCTCCCCTCTGCTTATATGGAGTCCTGCATCTGGCCTGGGTGGGGATTGACCAGTGTTTGGGTTTGGGTTCAATTTGGTTTTTCTAAAATTCTATATTCTCAAAATATCTTTACTCAAGTGGTTTTCCAAATTTGGGGTGGTCCAGCCACGTTTTAGAACTGGGCAGAGGAGTCAAGCCAATTTTTTCACTCTGACTCCCTTCAAGTCTCATCTCAAACTACCACTCCATATGGGCGGAACTAATCTCCCTCTTCCTTCTCCCACCTTCTCAGCAGCCTGCTTCCTGTAATTATCCAAACTGTCAAAATGGCATAGTAAAAAGGAATTTTCAGTCATCAGCTTGTCTAATGCTGTGATCTCTCAAAAGAAAAGGAAAGAAAATTATTTTCACTTAAAAATGTTTTTTTTTTCTGCATATGCATTTTTACGATCAATAAACCACACAGCCTGTTTGTCCATGGTCACTTAAAAATAGTAATTAAATTTTCATTATCACTTGCATTTAAGGAAATTCGAATTAATGTTTTTAATGTTAATGTCAATTTTTCTTGGGACAAATTATAAGGAACAAATGTTTCAGACTAGCTTCTCCTTCCATAGAAGGTATTTCTCGTTCAGGTTGGCTGATAAAAAACTCATGTCTTTTTCCTGGTCTCTCTTTTGTCCAAAGAAATCAAATGTTATTTTGGTGACCACTGACTTTTCTTTATCAACAATATATGCTTCCTTCTACTTGACATCTTCTAGGATATGTTTAATGGTCTCTTTCATATTGGTGGGAAGTGGGGAGGTGCAGTGGTCTTGGTCTTGCTCAATCTTACTGAATTCCACCTGGCTTTAATTCTCCTTGGAATTATTTTAAAACAATTTTTTGATTTTCTTAACTTTTTAATCTATCTTCTTACAATTTCAAAAATTATCATCCAGTTAGTAGACTCTTCCCCCTCTCTCTCTCTCTCCCTCTCTTTTTTTTTTTTTTTTTTTCCTTTTTAGTCTGATCACTCTTCAGCAATATTCAGTGTCACAGGTTGAGGAATGGCCAAATAGTAAATGTACAGAGATGGAAGAACTGATGAACATCAATGTCATAGGTATGCACAAAAGATCATAGAAATAGCAGGACAAAAAACAAGCACTTTGCCAGGATATATAAAATCCAAAGAAGGAATGATCATTCTGAAAAAGAAGTGTGGCAACACAGGAGAGGAAGCTAAAATTCATTAAAAGCCAGAGAGGAAGCAAGAAACTAAACTTTGAAATAAGAATAGCAATGAAGAGAAACAGTACCAGATGCTAATGGGATGAGACCTACAACAGTGGTGGAATACTGGAAAATTTTAGGTCGTTTTTCATCACATGACCAAAGAAACTAAGTGCAAATTAATACAATCATCAAATAATCAGCCTGATGAATTATATAGCAAACTAATAGGATTCTTCAATAGTTATCTATACTTCTGAGATGAGAAAGTGCTTATAATATTTATATAGTTCAGACTGTTGTCCTCATCTTTATTGCCATATTTACAACATTTCAGCTGTTGTACCCTCCAGCCTTCTTCAGGTAATTGGAATTTCCTCAAGAACACATGACCCAGTAGATAAAAGTGTTGGTTAGATTCAGTGACTTGACCCAAAGAGTTGTGAGTTCGATATATGGCTATAAAAGTGGTGAAAAAATAACTTAGTTCAGTTAAAGGGAGATAACTAAGACATCTGGAAGTGGCATGGCTTATGGAATAGTAACAATATATCCCAGTGATCAAAATAAAGGGTTCAGTTTGAAATTAAAATCACTTGAACAAGGTTAGAGCATACAACAGCCAAAACAACATAAATATGGCAATAAAGATAAGGATAACAGTCTGAACAATGTAAATAATGTCATAGGATTCTAAGAATACTCTTCAGAGCAGAATTAGGACAAAAATAGGGAATGAACAATGTGGTTTTCTACAAAATGCTGGGACCAAAAATTGCTGTATTAATGGTTTGAATGCTACCAAAATGAACAACAAAAATAAACAATCTGATAGTGTTTATTATATTTGCTGTAAATTCTCAAGAGCAAAATAAATGTATACATTCACTTTCATATGTTTAGGTGTTTTACAATTCTAACCATTGTGTTTTAAAACAATAAACATTGCTGAGGAGTGAAGGTAGCTAAAATAATATTAGTATCAATGGAAAAATCATCCTGATTTTTTTAAAAATTTTGTTTTTGCATACATTATGGTCCAAGTTTCCAAATTTTCTCTCCTAATCACATCATGACATTATCTAATAAACAGTACTTTTCCAAATTTTGTAGATACATTCTCACATCCTTATCTTCACTTCTCTTTTTTTTCTCATGTACTTTATTTTTCTAACTAAAAAAAAGTCTTTCTGATACATGTTTTTCTTCCATTTTTCCTCGCAATCAAAATGGAATGGTTCATTATTTATCTGAGGTAATGTCAGAGTATAATGCATATGCTAACTTACAGAGAAACATGTAGAATGATAAATATATTTAGCAGAATAAAAAAAAACTTTGTTTGTATGTTACCTCATCATAATGCTCTAATGTCCAGTTTTAAAAAATGTTAATGTATAACACAATTTTCATCTGATTACAATAATGATCAGAAATGTGATTGAAAACACCATATTGCAAATCGGATGATATTTACACTATTTGAATCTAGGCATATGTTTTCTTATATGTAAACAAGAAAGGTTAAATAAAAAAATAAAATAAACATTCCTTGTCTACAGTCTTTAATCAAACTTTTATTAATGATGGCCTGCTTCCTAAATATATTTTATGTACATAATCATGTATCATGTTTATTTCTGGGTATTCTTTGTTTTAAAACAGATCACCAAACTTTTTAGACCATCAACCACTTCATAGAATTGTCATTTGTGCAACAAAAGAAATAAAATAAAGAGAAGTAAAAAAAAGTAATAACAGAATACCAATTAAGTCATATAGTAAACAAAGGAATTTATTTTTAGTGATTTGGTTAGTGGCTAAAAAGTAAAAAAAAACAAAGGCTTACTAGAAAGAAGTTAGAAATGCCTCAAAATAATTTCAGTTGGGAGTTGCTGGGTTTTTGTGGTATAATTTACATGTCAGGTCAGTAAATGGTAGTAAATGGACTGTCCTGAAGCAGATTTATACAACAACTGACTTTGGCAGCCAACTCATTTAATTTTGGTGCTAACCAATAAATATGAATACCAGGATAATAGCCCCCTCCCCACACTCACACACACTTGTAAGGTCATTTGATCACATCAAACAGTTCTTTGAAGTATTTTATCTTAATGACCCAGAACTTGGAGAAGTTTCACTCATGAAAATAGATTCTCATTGCAGAATCTTTGATCCCTCATCATTCTCCAGACATGTATATACAAAAAATCTCTATAAAGATTCCTTTTTTTTAAAATTTTATTTATGAGCAGACATTCTTTTGCTCTTTTACTTCATTATTTCTTGTCTACAAGATACATTTTAGCTTTACATTTCATTATTCTTTTTCAGATTTCTATTTCTTTTCCTCAACTATATCTTGTTTCTATAATAATAATAACTTCATAAATAATATAGGGAATAATAAGCATATCAAAATAAATTAATATGCTTTTTATTGAATTATTTGCCATCATTAACGGGAAGGATATGTTTGATAAGCTGAAGCAAGAACATTTTGATAATGGGTTGAAAATTAGTGAGCTTTAGTTATAAATCTCTAAAATTTATTGACCTCCCCTCACTCTTTTTTTTTTTGGTTATAGTGTCAGCATTTTTAGCCCTGTAATATGAATTTCTTTTTTAATTCCTGTTAGATTTTTTTTAACAATTTACTTACACAAACATTAAATCAAGAGTTTCATATCAAAAGTGCTCATTAGGGCCAGATATTCAATAAATCTTTTGAAATTATTATCAGATCTATATTTTTACTACTCAGAATAAATGCTAATCATAACTTAAAATTGGAAAATATAATAAAAGTATAAAACAAGCAGACCTTGTTGATTGAATTAAACAAAACTTGTTTAAATGAATATTGCTTCAGCAATATGTGTATATATATATATATATATATATATATATATATATATATATATATATATACACATACAAAAAAACATTATATATATATAATTATTTAAAATTTGCTATATACATATATAAAGAATATGAAGAATAGAGTATTTTTAGATACAGTGAAAATATATACATACATACATATTCACATGCACAAACATTAGATGTTAAATCAAATGCAGTACAATTAATTCACACTTATTTTTTTTCAGGAAAGAGTGTCAGATTTGCTTTGTGCACAAATCTCGCCTAAAAGAATCCCCAACCAAATTAGTATGTCTTTTCACTCTTTCAACAATGTCAAGGAGGTCATAGACAGGGGAAATGGTATGAAGTGAAAAACAAGCCTTGGCTGGGTCAACAAGAAACAGTCAAGTTATTAATATACTCAAAACCAAAATTGCAAAGAAGCCAACAATTTCTATGTGTAAGTTCATTTCTGTGATGAAAGTGAACTTCAAGACTGTTAGAATGACTGTTTATAACAATCTAGCTCTAAAATCAGTTCTCAAACTAGGGTATGCAAGATAAATTCAGAGGATACATCTTGCACTTCACCTTTTTTATGATTACATTTGCAAACCTGTTTTTTCCCTCACCTCTCCTAATACTGAATGTTCACCATATTTGACTTGAATATTGTTACCTGGAATGTTTTCTCAATGAGTAATCTAATAGTTTGGCATGATGAAAGGGTCTACAGGAGGAAGAGTTTTCAGAACTCCTGCTTTAAATTATACACCAAGACACCTCCTCACTGAGTTGATGAATGCTGAAAATGTGGAGGAAAGTGCTCAGATATCTCAAGAATCTCAATTTTCTCTGAGGAAGTATATACAATGGATGCTGTTTAGAACTGTAATCTCCCAGTCCAAAAGTTAATGTTAACAGCACTTTCATGCTCAAAACTCTAGCCTTGTGTTTTTGTGACCTCAAATGAAAAAGATGCCTTCTTCAAGTTTATAGAAAATGTGGGCACTTGCTAAAAGCTTCTGATGCAAAATATTTTGTCATAGTTTAAGGCCAGCTACTCAATGTTCATTGTGATGCAGTGGATATTGGCTCAGAACAAGAAATCAGGGAGCCGAGTTCGAATTCCAGTTGAATTCCTTGCATTCACTTATGCACAAATACCCTTGGGAAAGGTATTAACCATTCTCTTCCCTCCAGTTATGTATTAAATAACAGGACAGATTTGGTTCTATAGCCTTGGCTGGTAACCAGTCTACTGCAGAAACTAATGGCAACCTACTGCGGGATAATCATCTGCCCATTCAGTTATGTTTTGAAAAAGACATGATCGCCCAAGTGTGTATTACATATGTCACTTAACTGACTGACTCAGCAGATAGCATGTGAAATGAAAATTTCTATCCAGCAGATTCTGGCCTTTTTCTAGCTTGTAACTGAATGCACTTGGTTAATCAGTGTTGGGCATTTTGAACCAGACCAACAACAAAACCTTCCACCTCAACATCAATACCCACAAAACTGCCAAGATATCCAAAGAATTTGTGATTAAAAACTGGAATAATTTTCAAGGTTATGTTTAGGCCATAATTGTAAATTATCTAAACCACTGATATCATCTGAGTTTTATTAATATCCTTTTGTACTAATAGGCCTATTTATGCATACTAAGTGACTTTTAAGAATTACATCGATTTTACAAGTTTTTCCTTACCCAGCCTCTCTCTCTCACATATATATATATATATATATATATATATATATATATATATATATACATATCTCGAGGCAGCAGATAACTATCTAAACATATACTGTTAAATATAACAGACAATGAATGTCTATTATGCTTAATTATGAACCATTCTAAACATCCTATTTTGGCTTTAATTTCAGGTGAAAATAAAGACAAAAATTCTCCAACATTTGGATATTTTTTTATTATGTTGGTTTCTAAGCTTTCAGCTCACATGAGCCATGTTCAGAGAGGTTACAGGGACATTAACATAAAAACATCCATCATCATAGATGATTTTTTTATTTTGTGTTGACATAAAACTTTGCTAAGCAACAATAACAGTTACCAAATAGTTGACGCAGTTCATAAATTTGTAATGCAGTTCTATCATCCTTAATATCCATTCAATAAAATAAAATAATTAACTCAAACAAACCATAAGTATCATACAATGGAACTGTAGAGGTGTTAAACAAAACTATAAAAAATCCTTATAGAAAAAATCCAAATATAGTCTGTTTGCAGGAGACCGTTCTCAAAGAAACTGACAACTTCACTTTTAAAAGATATGAAACTTACTACAAAATGTATCAACAATTGAGAATAGACCAAGTGAGGGTACTTAAATATTAGTTAAAAATATCAATGCCCCATAAATTTTTACAGTAAGAATCTCTCTGTACAAAGCCCGGGAACCACTCGTGGTAGAGGGTGAGATTAAAAGTTACTTATAATGGATAGGCAATTTTCTAAGCATTCCTTAGATGTGGCACAAGGCAGAAATTATCAGATACTCAATGAGGATTGGACTCACTACTCAGGTGTAATAGGTTCTAGCAAGACAAGCTTGCAAACCGTTACACCACGTCGAGGTGCCCTAGTTTACTGATACTGGAGAGAAAGACAATGGTTAACTTGAGACTTGAACAGGTCAAGGCTATAGTGATCCGGGAACCATTCTTTTAGGTGTTTGTTCCACAGTGCAGTAGCTTGCGAGATGATGTTTAAGTGGAACTTAGTTCTCACTGATAGAATACAGAGAGAATGTGGGTGTTTTTATACTATTTAAGTGGCATTAAACACAACTTACAGACCATGTCAGTAAAAGCTTCTATTTATCAAACAATTCAAAACACAGATTGAATAAAACTAAAATAGAAAGGCTAATTGACCAACTTCTCACTCTGTTTCTACTAATGGGAGATTTTAATGCACACATAAAAATATGGAGCTGTAAAGACCCCAATCAAATTGATAAAGTTATAGAATCTCTACTTGAATAATCTGACCTATGTATCCTTAAAAACCAAATGCACACATTTACGCCCAGGTACTGGATCAGCATCAGCTATCGACCTAATCATATACTCCCCATAAATTTTTGTAGACATTCAATGGAAAATACATTATGTTCAATGTGGTAGTGACCATTCACCTATTTTCTTAAATATAAGCAAGCCTATGCCAGAATAAAAGACTTCAAAATGGTAACTATACAAAGCTAACTGGCTAAAATTCAATGCACTCTGCTCATTTCAAATTAACATGCTAAATCTAAACTTATTTATAAATGGAACTTTGTCTCTGTGTGTGTGTCAGTTACCTATAGACTCTGAAACGGCTGAACCGATTTTCTTGAGAATTTACACAGTTGTACTATAAACGTCTGCAAGTGCTCTTAGCTAGGTTTTTTCTCAAGGTACCCCCAATAAATATCAAAAATCGATAATCAAAAAAATCGGGTTATAGAAGGAGTGGTTCGATTTTAATCAAATTTGATACACTCATAGACAAAGACATAAGAAACGATATTCAGAAGTTTCAAGGTTAGTTCTTACAATAGTGCAGCAAAGTTGATATCGATACCAGGAAATCAAAATTTGACTTACATCCATTCATTTTTCTTTCAGTCTACGGTTTCACTTTAACTGGAAACAACTATTGCTTTTTAGTCTTTCGTGCTAATGTCCAAAGAGTCTGAGCTCCAGGACCATAGATTAGTTTTAAAGCTTTAATTACACCCGAGCAACGCCGGGCTATACTGCTAGTTCTCAATAAACCAAAACCAATAGTCTCCTTTACAAACATACTAACAAAAATAGGAAGACAAACAATATCCAAATTTTCCTTTAAACCACATACCAAATCAAAACTCTGGTTTACAGCAGAATGTAGAGAAAAAGTAAAAAAAAATGCTTGAGAGATTCTTACACAAACCAACCATAAACTACAAACAAGCTCAATCAAAAAGCATGCTGTATGATTATCTCCAGACTATACAAGAAAACCCTAATAAATAAAACATGGGAAATAAGGAAAATTATTGGAAAAAAAAAAACATCGTAAACTGCAAAACAAATAGAGATAAATGAAGTGGAAAAAAATAGCTAACCTAATGGCAAGAGAATTTCCAAGTAATTCCTCAACAAATTACTACACTCCTAAATTTCAAAAATACAAAAACACTTAGATTCACTTCAAACAATAATGAAGAATATACAATATTTTCTTTATAATGACAGAACTAAAAGACTCAGTAAACAAAAGTAAATACTCTGCAATTTGTCCAGATGAAATTCATTACCAAATTTTAAAACCCCTGCCAGAAAAGTCTCTTTTAATACTTCTCCAGATCTTCAATGATATATGGTGTTCAAACAAATTTCCAAATTTGTGGCTTCTTGAGTCTGTCATCATTCCAATTCCTAAACCATTCCAACCCAACTAACTACTGACCAATTGCACTAACAAGTTGCATTTGCAAGACAATGGAGAGAATGGTAAATGCTCGACTAATGTGGTACCTGGAGAGAAACAATCTCTTATCTAGCGACCAAAGTGAATTCTGGAAAAACCAAGAAACCAATGATCAACTTGTATGGCTAGAATCCTTTATTCATGATGGCTTTGTTCAAGGTCATCATGTGGTATCTATTCTTTGATCTTCAAAAAGCCTATGGTACCATATGAAAGTATGATCAGACATACACAAGATGTGAATAAAAGGAAGAATGGGTATATTCATTCAAAACTTCCTATCAAACTGAACATTCAAAGTACAAAGTACTTCTGCAGGAAGCAAAAGTACTTTGTACTTCAAGGTAGCATTTTACTTCAAGGTAGCATTTTATCAGTTACATTATTCTCAAAATAAATATTATCAAACCATTAATACAGGAATTGAAAAATCTGTAAATGTGGATGATTTCAATATTATACTCATCACCAAACATGCCTTTCCTTGAATGATATGTACAAACATGTTTAAGCACAATAGGAAAATAAACAAATGAAAATGGATTGTTTCTCCAAAACAAAAAATGTTTGTATGCATTTCTGCAAAGATGAGCCTACCACCTTGATCCAGAAATGAAATTAAATGGACACTAAATTCCCATAGTCCCACAAATAAAATATCTAGGAATCATACTAGATAGCAAACTTAGCTTCAAGGCACACACTGATTATCAAAAATGCCAAAAAGCTTTGATGATTCTAAAAGTTATACAAAAACTGAGTTATGGTGCTGACCAAAAAATAATACTCAGAATATATGAATCACACATTAGATTATGGATGCATCATTTACAGTGCCACATGTTAATCTTGTCTTAAAAACTACAAACCATACAAAATCAAGAACTGAGATTAAGTCTTGCAGACCGTACTTATACATAGTCTCTATACAGAAGTGAATGTACCATGTATATCTCTGAGATGAGATGAATTATCCCCCCAATAAAACTACTATCCAACCCAAGTAATTTAGCATATCAAAAAACATATCAACTTCAATATGTTCAGTTCTACAGAAATAAACCAACAGCCATCCCTTCACTAGGACTTTGAATTAACAAAGCATGAGAACAAATAAAAAGAATTTTTTGATAACATAACACCAGTCACAATAAACAAGCTAGCTCTATGGACAATCTCCAAATCTCATAAACTTAAAATTGTTTTATATCTTTATGCCAATCAACAAAAGTACGTACACAGAATTAAGAGACAAATATTGTGACTATAAACCATTCTACACAGATGGATAAAAAATCCTAGATAGAATAGGTAAAACAACCACAAACAAATCAGATTACCAAATAATACATCTATACAGCTGAGCCACAAGCCACTTAAAATTATAAAAAATTCAAAAGATAGGAAGTTTATAATATTCTCAGACTTCCTATCTAGTTTAATCTAAACTTATTTATAAATGGAACTTTGTCTCTGTGTGTATCCGTTACCTATAGACTCCAAAACGACTGAACTGATTTTCTTGAAAATTTACACAGTTGTACTATAAGCGTCTGCAAGTGTTCTTAGCTAGGATTTGTGTCGAGATACTCCCGATAAATATCGAAAATCGATAATCAAAAAAATCGGGTTATAGAAGGAGTAGTCCAATTTTAATCAAATTTGATACACTCATAGACAAAGACATAAGAAACGATATTCAGAAGTTTCAAGGTTGCAGTTCTTACAATAGTGCAGAAAATTTGATATCGATATCAGGAAACCAAAATTTGATTTACATCCATTCATTTTTCTTTCAGTCTACGGTTTCGCTTTAACTGGAAACAACTATTGCTTTTTAGTCTTTCGTGCCAACGTCCAAAGAGTCTGAGCTCCAGGACCATGGATTAGTTTTAAAGCTTTTATTACACCCGAGCAACACCAGGCTATACTGCTAGTATCAATTAAAGAAAAGAACTCAAATAATCCCTATATTCAAATCCTAGAAACTTGTCATCAGTTAATAAAGCACAAAACAATAATATTGACTTGGATTTCTGGTAATATAAGAAAGGAAAATCATGAAGCTGAAGCTGAAGCTGGTAAAAGGTGCAATAAAAATAACATCAAACTCTCATATACAGATTATTAAAAAAAAAAATTACACAACACATCAAAACACATTCCTGGTAATATAGGAAAGGAAAATCATGAAGCTGAAGCTGGTAAAAGGCGCAATGAAAATAACTAACATCAAACTCTCATATACAGATTATTAAAAAAAAAATTACACAACACATCAAAACAAAATAGCAAACAATTTGGGTTGAATTCCCAAACAATAAACTATATAAACATCAGCCAACAATAAGAAAGGTGAATATAGAGCCATTGGCTGAAGACAAGACATAGTGATCAATAGAATAAAAATTGGTCATACTCACTTCAAACATACTCAAGGCAGAAACTACACCTTGGTGTACCATTGCAATGAATTTCTTACTATTATGTGATAGAATTCAAGAATCACAAAAAATACCTAGTAACTATTATCAAGCACAAAATCTTAATATGCTCGTAAAAAATGTGCCTACTGCCCAAATAATAGGATATCTGAAAAAAAGAAAATACTTCCAACTTCTATAAAAAATAGAGCTTGGACTTTGAACCATATAGCTCATGTTTTGAAATACTCCCAAACTATACAACTTGTGATACTTTGAAAGACAATTTTAAAAAAATCTCACAAGCATTTGAAACATTTCTGAATAAAAATCTAGTTTCAGCATTAAATGACCCACAGGGGTTAATATGCTAGTAAAACAAATAATCAATTCTTACAAATCAACCATGGTGAGATTCAAACTTGGGTCTCATGGTTGGAAAGCACATATTCTAACTGCTCAGTCTTGTGCATATCAAAGTTCAAAATTACCCTATGCAAAAGTATTCGATACATCAATTTAATATTCTAACTGCTCAGTCTTGTGCATATCAAAGTTCAAAATTACCCTATGCAAAAGAATTCGATACATCAATTTAATATTTTGTTGCTTGCCTGTTTTGTTTCACTGCTTCCAGTCGCTTTCTATAGTTGGCCGCAAGTTTTCCACACTGATCCACTGTTACTTTACCCCATTCTCCTTTTGTAATTCCTCTAATTGCTTGATATTTTGTGGATTTCGCTTATGAACTTTAACTTTCAAAGTATTCCACAAATTCTCAATTGGATTCAAGTCAGGAGACTGACTTGGCCAATTGAGAGTACTAATACCATTATTTTCAAACCATTCCTTTGTAAGTTTTGTGGTATGTTTGGGATCATTGTCGTGTTGAAGCACAAAATTCTGACCATGTCATAAAGAAGCTGCTGATCTCTGAAGGTTCTTCTCTAGAATCTCCCTGTACATGCTACCATTCATTCTGCCATGGATAACTTGTAAGTCACCAGTGCCCTTGGATAAAAAGCATTCCCATATCATAATGGACCCCCCCCCCCACAACTTAACTGTGGGGATGGTATTGTGCTTGTTGAAGGCAGTGCCATTTTTTTGCCAAACACTTGTCACTGTGTTCCTTCCAAACAGTTAAACTTTCGTTTTATCTGACCAGATTACCTTTTCCCAAAACTGTATACCTTTCTTTTCATAAGTTTCGACAAACTTTAATCAGTCTTTGACATGTTTGGTTTTCAGTAAAAGCACTTTTCTTGGCCATCTTAAATGAAAGCTTGTACAATATAGAGCTCTGCTAATGGTATCCTTACTTACATTAATTCCAGCACCCTCAAGATCAGTTTTAATTTCAGAACGAGTAATGAAGGGTTTTTTTGCACATTTTTGCTGATCCACCTTGAAGTCCTCTTATTTATTTTTCTCGGTCTTCCATTTTTGGAAGGTTTGCTGTACCGTCACCATACTTATACTTTCTGATAATATTTCCTACTGTACTTAATGCTAGATTCATTTCTTTGCTACTTTTTCAGTAACCTTGTTCTCCTTTGTGACGTTCAATGATTTTATCTCGCATATCTCTGGATAATTCTTTAGTTTTTGCCATTTTTAATCCTTGAATTGCAGAATGCACATCAAAGAGTCAGATGATTAGTAGCACTATCTTGTGTGTACTTCTGATTGGTCAGAGATAACATTCCAATACTATAAAAAATTTGAATATTTAAAGTCTTTCAAAATACAAAGTTTCGAATGGAAATTTGAAAAAAGTGTCATGTATTCAATACTTTTGCATAACTTATTTTTGAAATTTGATAAAAAAAATGGATTTAATCATTAGTTTTTAATTTTCCTTCCACATACAACTAAAACAACTTTATGAGATATTACTTACCAAATATCAGACAAAATGGCGAACATAAACTAGAGTTATAACAGAAAATCACATGTATCTAATACTTATGCGTGTCACTGTATATATATATATATATATATATATATACATTTGTTCGATGGACATTGTCAACAAAAGCATTGACCTAGTGCTGAATATGATGTCAATCATGAGATCACCAATGACATGAGGCTAACAAGGAACTTTCATTCTTTGCCACATACATGTGATAGCTCTGATTCCTTTGATGTCCTGGTTGTACGGGGATCCATTTTTTGTGTGCCCTCAAATCTTGTAAGACCCAAATAGCTTTTACACTCTTTGCTAAACTTTGCACATGTAAAAGATTCTGTTTGTAGAAAATTAACTTGGTTTTGCAGATGGATACAAAAGCCTATGTTTGATAATCATAATCACACCCAATCTTGTGTGTGTATGGTAAACAGTTAATTGCTAATACTCCCTGACAAGTGGACAGTGTGATTTTGTTTACAAAACTTTAGAGTCAGGATGCTGAAGGTAATATCAATTAGCTAAGTGAAAAACCATTTACTGATATTAGTTCTCTCTCTTATATCTATCTATATATATAAAAGGCAATCTGTGAGTCTGTGTATGACTGTTCCCTATGCATGCCTACATTTTTAAGCAACACCATTCAAACTTTCTAGGAACACATATCTACAGGGAAGCCAGGTTGACACATACTTTTTGGGTTTAAGTTCAGCAATTTTCCCTTTCGCACTTTTTGGCCAATGGAGCTGATTGTTTACATTTGCTCCATAAAACATCTAAGAGCTAAGATGGTTGCTAGATTACGTCACTGAAATCAAATCACGTGTCAAAAGAGACAAAAAAAAAAAAATAATGAGCCTTTATATTTAATTTTTATGACGTTTTAAAAATTCATTTGGTCAACAAAAAAATGTCAATATTTTTCCTCCTAATTTTGAAACAAAAAAAAAAAAAAATGTGCCAATGGTTAATTATTTAAGTCTTTTTTCTTTCAGATTTAATATTTCATACTTCAGAAAATAAAATTAAAAATAAAGCTTTTTTTGCTAAATATTTCCTGCAGGAAATCAACTGTCTAATGTAACTTTTCCTCTAAAATTAAATGTCTACATTTTTAAATACTCTTCGAAAATTTCTGAAATTCATTTAGTCAACAAAAAATGTAAATATTTTTCCCCCAAAAACTAACGCAATGTTGTTTACAATGTCACACAAAACATCAACTCACGTTTATGCAGAACAAAAGAAAATAGACTTTTCAATGGAAGTTTGGAACAATTTTTAAATATTTTTTATACAATTATTTTTTTATATAACTGAATTTTAAAGTGAGGCGGCGACTACAAGCACTTGGAAATTGCAACACACTGCATTAATCATCTAATTAAAAAAATGTTCTGAGTTGCACAGGCAACTCGGAACATAGCACATTATATATATAGGATTATTTGTGGAAAAGTTTGTCGTTTTACTGAGCAGAGTTATGCCGGCCAAAGTTTCATGAAGGCATGATGTCCTTCACTTGCCAGGACTTTTCTCTCTCTCTCTCACACACACAAAATACTGCTTATTGATGTGTCAAACATTGGTATGTGAAATTCTGTTTTTGCCGAATTCATGTGTATGCAAACATTTTCAGGTTAGATGTCTGATGTATATACAATATTCAGCTCAAGTTTAACCCAGATATCGACTTACAAACTTTGTTATAAATTACACAGTTGGTGTCTATTGAAGATGGATGTTGATATATGCAGTTTGCTTCTGTGTGTTTTAATGAAATTTACCATGGGAAATAAAATGTACTCACACTTTAAATTTCCAGTTCTTTACTTTATTAAGCATTAATTTTTCTCCCCTTTACACCACACACACACACATATATCTTGAAAAAGAAATCACTTGACCAGTGGTCGAGACTGAGGGAAAATTTACTCGCCCAAAAATCATTTTATATGACCAACTCCATTTTCTTAATAGTCACCTTACGTAAATACAGCATGAATCACTGAAGGAAAACAAAAAATGAAATTTTAATTAAGATTTAGAATGTGTTAGAAAAAGATTTTAAAATATTTTTAAATAATAACAACAAAATTTGATCTTTCCTCTTAATAATAGCATAAACATTTTGATGATAAAACTTTGTTTTTATTAAGTTTGAGTTCTTTTCACATTTTGATATTTTTTTTTTTTTGGCAATTGCGTGGAGGTACCTAAATTTATAGTTTCTTTCTTGACTACAACCTCCATCTAATAGATGATGAAAAAAATATCAAATCTGATTTTCTCAATGATTTTCTATAAAAAAAATTGGTTGAAAGAAGTATGCATATTTTTTTTTTTCTTTCAAATGTTCATTTTTACTTTTCTTAAGCAGGGAGGAAATAATATTTTTCCAAAAAAGTTTCTAAAAATCTGTGAGCGTCTTTGATCTGGGTGACAGAGACATTTTGGCTCCACTCTGGAAGCGTTAATTAAACAAATGTTTACACTGACCAGCCATGCATAAGCCCAAAGAGTTCAATAATGTCATTGTAGGTCATTCTAAGTAACTTGTGAATCTTCAATGGAATTGAATGGGTTGTAAAATGAATCAGATTTAATTGCAAGATTTTTAATAAACTGCAAAAGAGTAAAGTCATAAACTTTAATCACCCAATTAAGTTTTTAATTGACTGAGTCGATCGGAAGAAGTGAAATCTCAAAGGCTGCGTGTGTGTATATACAGGGCTGTAGCTGATGCTAAAAAACACCGGGCGCAGAGAAAATTGCCCGGATTTATTAGTTGACAATGTGATGATGTCATCAGTGTCATCTATTTCCAGAAACTGATTTTTTCGGCTATTCCAATGGAAATTAGGCACAGAACATGAATGAAAGCAGGAAATCGGGTTTGGACTTTCTGAGTATAACCAGTCTTTTCTCCCAAAATTAATAAATAAACAGATTTTTACTGCGTTCATTCGGATGTTTTCTTTGTTTTTTTTCTTTTTTTGCTTTCTTCGTGAATTGTTTAGTTTGATTTCTGACAAAGATATTTTTCCTTGCCCGGATTGGCCCGGTAGTCAAATACAGACACACACACACACACACACACACACACACACATATGCACAGGAAGAATTAATTCAAAAAAGCTTTATTTGATTCAATCAACAAAGTCTGCTCTTTTAATTTGTTATGAAGCAATCCCACAAAAGAAACATAAATTCATAATCAACATTTATTGTATAAAATTTAAAACTCCAAACCTAATCATTATCAATAACTCAAAAATTTGCCATAAGTAAAAACAATCAGTAAATTTGAAAAGTACAAAAGAAAATTAAACAGATAAAATGTAGGCTGAATCTAATAGAATGCAGAATTTCTTGAAGGATTACCCAATGCATATTGAAAAGGAAAGTACCTCAAAACTTCAACTTAGCAATAGACGTCTCACTTTATAAAAGAAAAAAGATAAGACATTAATGGCTATTGCTCCATCACATTATCAAACATCTACAGACTATTCTCAAAAATACTTAGACTCAAAAGACTAACAAATATCGAAGATGAAAATCAGCCACGCAAACAGCAGGTTTTACATGTGACTACTCAACAATTGACCCTTTACAAACAATAGCTCAACTAAAAAACAGAATATTACAAACCACTTTGTTTAGATTCAATTGACTGAAAAAATTTGACTCAGAAAAAGCCAGTTAAGTGCCATACGTGAAACACACTTGAGCAATGTCTCGAAGAGACACAACCGACTGGGCAGAAGATTATCCCGCAGTAGGTTGCCATTGCTTTCTGTGGTAGACTGATTGCCAGCTAAGTCTATAGAACCCAATCTGTCCTGTTATTTAACCCATAACTGGATGAAAGAGATGGACTAATACCTTTCCTAAGGGTATTTGCGTGTCAAGTGAATGCAATGAATTCAACTGGAATTCGAAAAAGAGTAGGCTATTTAAAAAGACTATATACAAGAACAGTACTGCAATAATTCATCTAAATAAATATACAGATAAAATAAAATTTTATCAAGGCATGAAGCATAAGGTTTAAACATCTAAAATTTCTTGACGTTCTATTAATGTCAGAATCATCAGATAAATTACAAGAAATGCTAAATTATCAAGTCTGAATGAAAAGAGATGTTCAATTATAATGTCCCCCAAAAAGATGATAAAAAATGAAGAACTGAAAGAATTCCAAAAGTACATTATTTAAAATAAATGATAACATTAAAGTAAAACTATGGAAATTAAATAAATGAAGAAATGAATGGAAAATATTTAATAAAAATGTAAGTATTTAAAATAGAAGCACAATGCCAATGTTTAGAACACAGTGTATAATTAATGCATGTTACCAACTGATATAAGTGCATAACATGGAAGTCAATAAAAATTGCTTGATATTGGTTTGGAATGAGAAATCAGAGAGCTGAATTTAAATTCCAGTTGAATTCATTGCATTCACTTACACACAAATACTCTTGGGAGAGGAATTAATCCATCTATTCTCTCTCCAGCAATGGACTGAATAGCAGGACAGATTGGGTTCTATAACCTTGGTTGGCAACCAGTCTACCACAGAAAATAATGGCAGCCTACTGCAGGAAAATCTGCTCAATAATTTTAAGGGGTTCACATCATATGAGATAAAATTAGCATATGTACTCCTCAGTGCATAGACTAATTTTATATCTTATTAGCATTACTATTTAAATAAATTTAACTGCTTCTAATCTAACAGTTTGTTTTCTCACACTTCTGGTTTGTAGAATTCCCTTGTTTACTTACTTCCCTGATAGCTACACTCTAAAAGTTTAAATGCAATATCTGCTCTCTATTTGATACTCATCCTTCTCTTATCCTTTCTTTGACGTCTCCCTATCTGTTTTCTTCTCTCACAGTAACCCTTGCACACTAGTGCCTTGCTTAGGGAAAATGATTATAAAAAAAAAAAAAGTACTTGAATTTTTTAACCATAAGGCTCAGATTTTACAATAAAGCATAATTACTTTTGTCATCTCTATTAATATGCTTATACAAATGTGTAGGTATTTTCATATCGGCTACTGACAGTCAACAATATGAATAATGAATAATGTAATTGTTCCAACTCAGTTTCAGAAGCAGCAAAAAAAAAAAAAAATTTAAGCAATGTAATTTTGGGAGAGGAATTATGTGAAGTTGTTTGGATTTTTAAATTGTTTTCTTTTCATTGCTTGGGTAGACATCATATGTTCATTTTATGTCAATATGTACACTTCAATCAATAATGGATCAGAAGCTGGGATGTGTAAGATAAACAACCTGCAATGTCATAAGAAATACATAGATGAGATAGCTAGAAATCTAAAAATCCACATTTATGAACACAAAATAGACCTCTGTTGGGAAAACCTAATAAACTCCTTAGTAACAGAGAAATAAAACAGGGTATAAATTTGATTAAAAATAAATATTACCTTAGTGTGAAAGTTAAAAATGAACATCACCCATAATGGAGAAAATACGTAGAAACATTAAGAATGAAATACACAGATGCTATAAGGCAAATATGTAACAACTCTCAAAAACTAATATACACATACAAACACCATAAAATGAAAACATTATGTCTATTCAAAAATGAATATAAGACAGAATTTTTTTTTTTATAAGCGTTTCACCCCGAGCAAGGTATGTCACTGCCACTACTGCGCAGGGGGCTACATAGAGTGGAGAAAGGATGATTAAATATAGGAAATGTCAGAGGGTGGGTGATAGGTGGGTAAGGATACCAAGAATGAGGGTTCAGTAGATGAGAGTGTTCTGAGAATAATTGGGAGTTAGGGTGATAGGAGGTGTCTATTGACCCTACATTTAAACACCTGGAGATTGTAGCTGTTCGGAAAGCAGACTTGTGGAAGTGAGTTCCACAGGCGGGAAGCGTGAGAAAAGAAGCTGTTGGAGTAGAATTTATGGTTACATCTTATCTGTTTAACTGTAAAAGGGTGGGACCTAGTTGCTAATCTAGTATCTCGTGTAAATTCGTGCTTAGGCGGCACCAGTGATCTAAGCTCATTGGAGCAGAAGCCATGAAAGTACTTGTAGAAGAGGCACAGGGAAGCCACATCACGTCGGTGAGAGAGTGGTTGCAGCCGGTTTGCCAAGTCAGTATCAACCACGTTACAGATCCTTTGTATTTTGTCAAGAAGCCCAAGGAGAGCAGCAGGGGCACCCAACCAGATATGGCAGCAATATTAAAAATGTTATTTAAAACCAGCAAATATTTTTAGATTGTAAGAAAATTTTTTTTTGGGGGGGGGGGGGATGATATAATGGTTTAATGATACAAGCCTTACTAATTAGCCCACACCTGAGTGGAGCAGAGGTGGATTCCTACCTTTCCAAAGGGTATTTGCACATAATAGAATGTAATGAATCTAATGGAAACTGGAACCTTTGCTCTCCTATTAAGAATTCTCAATCATTATTTGTTACACCACCCACACATACAGCACCAGGTATTACCAAGTGGTCACTTATCTAGGTACTGACCAGATTCAACATTGGTGATCATATGATCACCAGTGTTTCAATAAAGATGAGGACAACAGTTTGAATAATGTAAATTTGATTCTTTTTTATATATATATAGATATAGATATAGATATAGATAGATAGATAGATAGATAGATAAGAATCAAATTTACATTGTTCAAACTGTTGTCCTCATCTTTATTGCCATCTTCACAATGTTTCAGCTAATGTATGCTTTGGTCTTCTTCAGGTGACTGGAATTTTTTAACCAAACCTTCTATTTCAATCACTGGGCCATGTGCTCTTGGTTAGATCTAGTGATTTAGCCTAAAGAGTTACAAGTTCAATACCTGGCTACTGCAGTGGTGAAGAAATAATTTAGAGGGCTGAGTTAAAAGGAGATAACTAAGACATGTGGAAGTAGCATGGTTCATGGAATGAAAATATACCTCAGTGATTGAAATTACAATCACCTGGAGAACGCCAGAGCATACAACAGCTGAAACATCAATATTATGGCAATTCACTCTGCCAGAAATTTGGAAATGACATGCTGTACTGCTTGGAATTCGCACTGGAAGCTCCAATAATGTTTGGGTGTCAATTGTTTCTTGCAAAATGTTGATGCTAACTTCTGATGACAGTGCAAAGGATTTGGAAAGAGTTGGATGAGTTTAATGGTGATTATGAAGGTGTTCACTAGTGATGGTGACGTTATGCCTCCATCTTCCCACAGGGCCTCAGACTCAACGTAGATACCTACATCAAATGCCTTGAGGAGGTAGTGCTGACCTGGGTCAAGAGGATGGCTGTTGGAAGACTTAATGTCTGGCACCAGGACTCTGCACTATGCCATACAAGCAGGAGAACCCAGTCATGGTTGTCAGATAATTTCTGTGACCACATCACCCCTTACATCTGGTCACCTAACTTCCCAGAATTCAACCATTTTGATTATTATGCATGGAGCATAGTTGAGCAAGGGACCAACAAAACTCCTCGATAACACCAAAGATAAACTGGAAGCAAGGATTATAGCAACATTCACCTACTTAAACAAGACCTTCCAGAAGAGATGCTAAAATTGTCTGGAGGCCATGGTTGAAGCCAATGACAGTTTTATTGAATAAATTTATTCTAGTGTTTCAAGATAATTTTGTGTAGTTTTGGTAAAGATATCCGTTGAAATGAGATGTCAGTATTTTCATTTTCATATAATTTAGACAATTCATCCATCACACACTGTATGTATGCGCACAAATTAATAAAATACCTCACCCTGATTAGAAATTAACTGCCATTTTTAAGTTTATGATGATTGTAAATACTAAGTGAACTGACACACTTAAGCTTCCATAATTAAAAAAGAACAAAGTACACACTTTCTTCTTCAATTTAAAAGAAAAAAAAAAAAAAGAAAAAATGTTTATTACATTGAAAATGTTGGTAGAAAACAGTACAAAACTTATGTGAAAAGAAGAATTGGAATCATTTATCCAAATAAAATATCAAATTTATTTTCTCATGAAAAATTCATAATAGATTAAATTACTTGGGATAGATATTTGTGATGTTACATAGGCAAAATCTCATCAGCTGCCCTAAAGAAATTATATTTTTACTGTCTGCCTGCATCTACAAATTGTTTTGAATTGCAATCTAATTCACTGCCTGAGTAAAAAGATCCTAGACAAAGTAATGTCTTTTGATATATCTTGTTAGCCACTCCAGGACAATCAATGCTTTTGTCACAATGAATGTGTTTAATCATTATCCAGTCACTGTGAGAAGATCCAGGAAATAAGAAGCTTATAGATCTTATTAGTTGAAGTTAAATGTGGGTGGTATTTTCAGAGTAGTTTTCATAAAACAGAAGTGGTCAAAATAGTTTCTTTTGAGCTTGAAAATTTCTAAGACAAAAAAAAAAAGAGAATGAAAATACTTGTCATAGAACTTGCAGAAACTTCATCTTAATCTTTCAAAACATTTGATGGTTAACAAATTTGGCAAGTAAAATTGTTTTGAAAAACTGCCACTCTTGCTGACTTAAAAAAAATTCTCTCTTGTAAGAAATCTTGGTGTGATGGGGTTCTCTGTAATAGATAAAGTAGATTTTTCACCTTGTTCAATGTATCTATTTGTTACAATACAAATATTGAAATTTTACCTCATTCCTGAGGGTCTAAGGAGCAGTAATACTGACAGATTGTTCTATTGCTTCTTACAAAATGTTGAAACACTGGAAATTTAATTTGCATTGGGTAGGGGATATACATTGTTATGCATTAATGTATTTTTGAATAAAGGAAATTCTAATTGATTCTGTTAAATTACTCAGGACCTAGCAAATTGCTGAAACATTCATAGTATTTCTTGAAGCAATGGGGTTTATTTGGTAGTGGTCATCTCCTCTCTTTACAACTGAGAGGTTGTACTCAGTTAAATAGTATCAGTATTCAGTAACAGGAAGAATCTATTAAGAGCGGTAGATACATATCAATCCGAAAGGTATTCATATAAAATAAATACAAATTGGAAATTATTCACCAATAACCATTTGGCCAACTCTGTACCTCTAATACCTTTATCAGCATTAAAAAATTGCATAAATTCCTCTTTAATAACAGACAATCATTTCGGTAAAAATACCCTGAAAAAGACCACATTCCAAAACCTCTAAACGAAAAGACAAGCTATGAACCAGCTCAGAGGAAAATCCATTGTCAATCCAAATTTCTGTTTATAAAAATTATTAAAAGGTGAAATAGCATTGATTGTTGATGAATTGGCAAATTTTATCATTTTCGCTATTGATAAGGAGAGGTCTATTTTTGACTGTGTTAGATGGCTTTTTTTTTTTTTAATAATTGAAGCATTTGATTACAACATTCCTGTTAACACAAAAAAAAAAAAGGTGTCTAACACTATTAAAAATTTCTTCAAACCAATAGCTGAAAATCATAAAAATTTGACAACTCATTACCAATCAATACAAATTCATTTTTAATAATTTTTATAAACAAAAAAATTGGATTAAAATGTGTTTGTTAGAGTAGGATTACAACAAATAGTCATTAGAAAATAACATATTGAATATCATAAATGCTGGAAAACAAGCTTCATATGTAAAAATGTCTAGAGATTTATTAAGTCTTTCTTGGAAACAAATGTCTTTTAAACAGTACCAAAGAAATTTACTATGAGTTTTAAGTAAAAATATGTTAAAACAATTTAAATATTCTAATTTATTCTTATTTAAATGTATTTTCATAGATGCAATGTTTTTTTTTAAACAGTGTGAAAAAAATCTAGGAACTTGTGCATTCAAAAATCTTAATAAAGAAAATGTACCCCTTAGCAGGGCTTAAACCTGCATCCCCTTTTGTAGGAGACCACTGTCTGATCAGACATGCTTTAGGCTGTTTAGCTACAAAAAGCTTCAAAACCCAGTAAAGTTCAGTTACCCTTTTAAGGCATGCACATCTTTTCCTGACAGAGGAGGACACAAGTTCAAACTCAGTTACAGGTCACAAAATCTTGAAGAACTTCAAATACCACATTGCTTAAAAAAAGAAAAGAAAAATCACAAGGCATCTACTCAAACACATGTATTCACTAAAATTTAAGTAATAAGAAATAGTCTACTAAAAATGAAATCCTTTCAAAATCATTTTAATTCATTTAAGTATATTAATAAATTTATCGCTGGGGGGGAGGGGGCAAAACAAAAGCATTGAAACATTTATCAACAAATCTCCTTTGCTAATACACTTACCCCAGTAATTCTTCATTAATCACAGTTCAAACATTATACAAATCAAAATAACTGTAAGAGAGAAAAAGAAAAAAAAAAACCACTGAACTGTGAGCATATTTATTTTTTCCCCAAGTTAAAAAAAAAAAAATTCAGAAACCTGCTTTGCTCAAGGCTGACATGAAGTCAGTGAATATCAACTTTCAAAATAGGAATTTCTAATATTCAAAGCATTTCTTAAATGTGCTCAGTAGTCACATTGAAAATAAAAAATGCTCTTTACAACAGGGTGCTGAAAATTTCTCAGCCTGACTCACTTTCCAAAAATATCAATATTTTGATGTTTGGTCATTGAAATACTGATTTTGAGAAGTGGGTCAGTTCAAGAACATTTCAGCACCCCCTTCATAGATTTTATTCACTTTGTGATTTTTCTTTTTATTCATTAGGAATTATTTCCTTGCTTCACTCGTTAAAACCAAAAGAAATTTAAAAAAATTTATTTCCAGACATCTTTGTCCATTTCTGTCACACATGTCTACTGAGTATAATCATTTGGGTCAGCTGGAGACACCCATACAGCAAAACTCATTCTGGAAAAGGTCCCAAAATGACATATAGGTTTCAACTGAGAAGTATTGATCACTGGTATGTGATTTCAGTCAACTGTATCCAAGAAGCTACAAATAAAAGCAAAAAAGATATAAATTATAAGAATTATACATTACCTGCATTTTGTTCTGATCATATATTGAAAATTTGCAAGCAATTTATAAATAATCTCATTAAAATCTGCTGAAATAAAGATATATTTTGTTTTAAATAATCAAATGAGTTTCTTAAAATAAATGACTAGAAAATTTTACAAACAAAAAAAAAAAAAAGAAAAAAAAAAGAAAAAAGACGTTTTAATAATATAAAGCCTAACTGGGTGCTTCATTTAAGTAATATTGTTTGTAGAACTAAAACATCTGAGCACCAGCTTAAACGAATTTACAAAGGAATTTTTATAACTGACCAAAAATGGGCTGCAGTTGTACAGAGACTTATGAAAAAAATATTTTCACGATTCAACAGTTTCATTGAATAAATTACATTTTTAGCTGAAGATCAGTCAACATCTTTTGCATTGTGCTGCGAGGTATTTGGAGTTCAGCAGAGCGTTTACGTGCTGATTTTTTTGGAGACTGCAGAATGGACTGCTCCACTGCGGCAACTCGTTCAACACTAGTTGTGGGTCGACCACAGCGAGGAGCATCCAGGACACTCCCAGTTTCAAAGACTTTTTTCTCCCACTCTCGTAAGACTCTGGGGGTAGGTGCTGGTTTCCCAAATCGTTCTTCAAACTTGCGCCTTATAATTGGTACTTTTTGATTGTTCCTCACTCGTTCATGCATCCAAACTGAGGCCACCAATCTCTCTTCTATGGTATATGGACTTTGATCACTCATTATTGATCATCTGGAAGTAAAATTTTAAAAAGAAAAATTCCTTTATGAAAAGTTTTTACATTAAATTACAAATAAATTTATACACATATGCTGTTTAACAAGACAGACATGTGAGATTTGCTTAAGTAATAAAAAACACATAACACAAATTTAAAATAGAATGTTCTTTAAAAATGCCTACCAGACATGCAAACACGAATATGTTATCTAAATCCTGCATAAACTAGAATTATGATGCACACATGAATTATAAACATATGCTGCTTGACAAACAGATGCACATGTAGTCTGCTTAATCATTGAAAAAACAAACACAATAATTAAAAATAGCAAAATTTTTTCTTTCTCAATTTTATTCTTCAATGAAGCTTTAGCAAAAGTGAAGCATGTTAAATTTAAAAATGTTTCTCAGTTTGTTCCTTATCTTATTATTCTGTTGGATTCTGATCTATTTTTAATCTCAATTCATAAATTTCTGTGTAAAATTCAAAAAGAAAACTGACATTAATTATTCTATTTGTAATGTTGCAAAGAAAAAAAAAAAGAAGTTTAATAATAATTATTCAAATAAAATGCCAGGATGATTCACTTTCTAGATTGAATAAGAGATGATGTAATTTATGCTATATTCAGTTCAGAGCTGTTTCAACTTGAAGACACTTTTCAAAACAGTGTAATTTTTTTATTTTCAATATGGCTGCTTGGCTTCTCATTTGTATTTCTTCAATACCCACAGAATCAACCTATGTTTTATAATGCAACTATGCTGAACAGATAGATCAAGTATATGCCCACCAATGTCACATATGGTTTTTAACTTAAAGATATACAGGTTGTCAAATGGCGATAAATAAAGATATACAGGTTGTCAAATGGCGAGAAATAAAGATATACAGGTTGTCAAATGACTAGAATATCTAGTCTGCTTTGCTATTTTACCCATAGCTAGGAAGAGAAGAAAGATTCATACTTTTCCCCAAGAATATTTTTGCAAAATATTTGATAGACTGGAATTTTAACTGATCACAAATTCCTCATTCTAACTCTTTAACCATTACACCACCTACACATCCACATTCTCTTAAAAAGAAAATTAAAAAGAAATAAGCATAATGATAAATATTCAAATAAAAATGCCTGGGTGATTCACTTTCTCAATTAAATACAGAAATGCTGTAATTATCTAGTGTATATTCACTTTAAAAATCAATTATAATCTGACAACTTTAAAACTATGTTTAACTTTTAAATACTTTAGAGTAAATATGCAATGAAAAATTCAGACAACTGTAAAAACAACCATGAAATATTGTCAAACAGTCAATTTTTGGTTGATCATTAACATTCAAAATACTTATGTCACAATGTTGCATTGTTTTTTGTGTGACGTGTAAGGTCATAATTCTTAGTGTGACTTTATATACCAATTGTTTAGAACCATGAGACTTTAAAACAAATGCTTACTTCAGTTGGTACATTAGACACACATACTTTCAATCGTTTGCAAGATTTTCAGGAAGGAAGATTCTAAGCATTTCCAATCTGTTGTTAATGGTTTTCACATGTCATTTTTAAATGATATTTAAGTCAAGTCAAGAAAGTGATTCTCCTCATACTGTGTAAACCAAAGATCATTAAATAATTTTATGAAGATATGTTCATCTAGTTAAAATTTTTACATTTAATCAGTGATTATAATTACAGATAATATGGCACAACTGCCTAAAATGAGTATGGTAACGAACTGATAATTACAGCCCTTTCTTCGACTTAGCAAGTCACAATTACTAACTCCTTTATTTAAGAATATTTTGTTCATATTTAAATTTCTCTGTGAAGTCATAACTAATCCCATATGCAAAATTTGTTGGTATGGAAAATAATGATTACAACATTTATATACAATTTTAAAAATCTCTATGTTTATTTACAGAGAGTAAATATATTTACAAAAATGCAAACTTTAGACTTAATACAATTTGTACAGGCGCTCTCTTATATATATAGATATGAGAGTGATGTGAAGTGATGGAAAGTGTGGAGAAAAAGGAACAGGCTCATCCCAGGCTCCTTTCTTTAAGCTTAATGTTTTATGGCTATTTATAGTTTAGTCTGCTTACATTATTTATTCATTAATTATATTTACTTTGGCTGCAGATTTTGACTATTGGACATTATTTAGTCTTTTAAAACTTTGTGGTTTTAGGGAGTAGAGCAGGAATTTAATTTTGTGCTTGTATTTAGAAAAAAAAGCTGCTTTTGTTTATAATGTTCTCAAATGGGGATTACTGCTATTTTTCTCATTTTTTATTTGGTGATTTTAGTTGAATTTTTGAGCTCCTATATATGTTCTGTGAGTTTTGTGCTATTTGCATATTTTTGTTGTTAAATATTTTGCACAATATTTTGTATGCTTTCCAGAGACTATATATATATATATATATATATATATATATTCATTGCTCTATTTTTATATTGAGCACTGTTTTAAATTACTGTTTTTAACCTTGTAAATATTTTCTTCATTTCTTATTCATTTGTGTGTGTGTATATATATATATATATATATATTTATAAAAAAGGTACCTCCAATTTTTTGTTGAAAAAAGAGCTCGCCGTGATGAAAAAAGGCCCCAAACTTGATAAAAACAAATTTTTATTGTCAAAATGTTTGTTATTATTAAGGGGATAGACAAAAGTATTTTTGGATTATTTTATGAAATTTTTTAATTCTTTCTAGCATGTTCGAAATATTGATTTAAAAATCTTGGTTTTGCATCAATAGTGGATCAAAAATCACTATGGGAATTGTGGTGCAGTGGATATCAGCTCTAAACAAGAAATCAGAGAGCTATGTTCAAATTCCAGTTGAAGTGCTTGCATTCACTTACATGCAAATACCCTTGCAAAAATTATTAATCCGTCTCTTCCCTCCAGTTATGTGTTAAATAACAGGACAGATTTGGTTCTGTAGCCTTAGCTGGTAACCAGTCTACTGCAGAAAGTAATGGCAACCTACTGCGGGATAATCTTCTGCCCAGTTACTCATGTCTATTTCAAGACATGATCGCCTAAATGTGTATCCCTGATAAAAAAAAAACACATTGAATTTAGAAATACTTGCAAAAATGAAATAATTGTTGGATTTTAATGAAACTTTCAGGACTTATTCACAATTAAATGAAATTATTTTAGAAATTTGCTTTTTATCTGTTACTCACTTAATGAAATTTCAAGAAATTATTGTGTCCTGCTTCATACTATAAAACAGGATTCCTTAGAGAACATTTTCCCCCTCGCAATGACTCATTTACCGAAAATCTGCTCTGATCCGAGAAAAAAAAAAAGAAGAAAGGAATCTAAGACATTCAAATTTCTGGCTGGACTGGTTCGGTGATATTGTTATTAAAAACTATAATTTACTCATCAAAAATTGAAAGGCTTAGTACATGAGGCACCAATATTTTTAAAAGAATTCAAAAAAAATTTTACATGTAAAGAAAAAAATAAATAAAAAATGCTTAATTTTTTTTTATACGGTCTGGTCGACCGTATAAAAAAAAATTAAGATTGTGCACATCACAAAAAATAATAACGATACAGTAAATTTATAACCAAAAATATTTAAAATTTAAGTTTTTTTCAAACATTAGATTACGGAGAATATATTCTATAATTTTTAAGATTACTGAGTACTTAAAAATTATATATAAAAAGGAGCTCACGTTAATTAATTCGACTACTTTTAGCGCTTAAAGTCCCCATAGAACAAAAAAAAAAAATCAAGCTGTCAAACTCGCGAATGCTTGTTACAGCTTCCTGCTTCTGTCGGGTTGAAAAATTCATTTTATAGATAAAGTAAATAATAGTTGTTTCAAATTAGATTAATTATACTTTAAATCTTCTGAATAAAATATTTTAAATCCTCAAATAAAATTTCAGAAAAAGTATATTATTTTTGGAAGATTTTTTTCAGAGAATGATATTGTGATGAAAGACGACTAAGGGCGATAATCAGCCGTTTTAGAAAAAACAAAAATTCTTCCAATCAATATTAGTTTTTAAAATAAAATAATAATTTGCATTGGATGTATTAAATTTAGTACCTTGAAACTTGAAATTTTAACTAAAATAAAAGCTTCAAGAAAGATTTTTATTTTTTAAACTTTAGGTATCGCGTTGTTTTTGGAGTTACAAAAAAAATATTTTGCTTTTGCAAATTTACAAAGTGTTACTGTTTGTTGCCTCATCGACATAAAACAAAGGACTATTTAAAAAACTTATAAAATTCATTTTTTTAAAGTGTAATTACTGAGTTTTTACTGTTAATTTAAATTAGCATTTAATTTTTAGAGCATTACATAGAGAGGGTAACAGTTAGCATGTTTGGTTGCCAATGACTACAAAGTAGTAAGTTCAATCCACACTGGGTGCCCATACCTGTAGTGTAGTCTTGGGCACCCAGTAAATGTAGTGGTTTTACGGTTTTATGTTACACAGGTAAATCTAAAATCAAGAAATAACTTTAAGAAGAGTTAAAAAAATTTTTTTTTTTATTATTTCGTAGTTTTTTTTTTAAACTATTCATAAACTAGATTTTCTTTTAGTCACTCTAATGACGCTAATGAATATTACTTTTTTAAATAAAATACGTCACCGCAAATCTCAAAAACAATATGCAGATTTTCTCCCAATAAGATTTTACGCAGTTGCAGTACAAAGTAAAATTAAAATACTAAAACATAAATGATAAATGTTGTTTGTAGTTAATTGTAGCAACTCTTTAAATTTACAATTAATTTAATTGGAATACTTTTAAACTCACTGGGAAATATTAGCATTGCTCAAAAAAACTAAAACAAAAATTATTAATGCAGAGTTTTGCAGACAGATATATATTTTTTAAATTTTTAACAAAGGTTCTATTGATTATTATTTTTTAATCGGCTTTTTGTAGTAGTGTGCAAATAAGACTTTATATGAAAAAAAAAACAAAACAAATAAAAACGACAAAATTCAACTTTTAACAAATCCTAAAGTACACTACAAAAATTAAAATATGATAAATTTTTAAATTAAATCAACAAATGACAGTCTTCAGAAAAAAAAAACTCAGCTGTTTTTCCTTTATTATTCTCATCAAGTGTCATTAACCAAGAATAAAAAAATAAATAAAAATTATTAAAAAAATATTAATAATAATTAAAAAAAAAATTGTGATGCTAGTCTAGCATCAATTTTTTTTTTTTAAATAAAATAAAAAAGAAGTCAAAACTAGTTTGGCTTAGAATTATCCAGAGTAAAATTGCAAAATTTAGACTATTTTTCTTTTTAAAAAGAACGAAAGGATATTTCTTTGTTAAAGAAGAAAAAAAATCAAAACATTTTAAAATTTAAAGGTTGCACTTACAGATACTTTGGAACGGATGTCGATCAAGTCATTACACACAGCAAGTGATCAGAGGAATTAAATTCTTTCAAGCGTTTCGTATCTTCAAGAGTTTAATAAAATTCTATAGCTTCTTTTGCATTTATCTTTAATACACACAAAACTGCATAACAAACCAGTATTTGTGAACAAATAAAGAAAATACAACAAACATTTGATCTGAGGCACAAATAGATGTCGGCTAGTAGTCGAAGTACTTCCTCTCGTGGTGTGGGTTTTAAATCTTTGAACAGCATTTAGTTTTACAACCAAATACTACATTATGACTCGTTACAGAAATCTCTATTTTTAGTGATCTATTTTGTATTGAAATAATATAAAGGAATAGAAATTCTTCCAAAGAGATATTCGGTAAATTAATAAACGTGATTTAAAACTAGGAAAAATACACACACAAAAAAAGTAACACAAAAACAGACTTATTTTTTAACCCAATAACTCTTAAGTTAAAATTTAACCGAAAGTGTCCATGATTTGCACAGAAACCTGTAGTATCTACTAAATTATTTCAGCTAATTTCATGCATTAATAAGCTTAATTTTGATAAATATCTATACCGAATGAAAAACTTATAAAAAAAATAAATATTTACCGGCAGTAAACGTCAATAAAACACTGTAGAGCAGTGTACATAAATGAAGAAATGTTGGAAATAAGTCCGCGTAAAAAGTAGTTCGTAATAATTGCAATTTGAAATTTATTCACAAAATAAATACTTATACATTCCACAATTGATTTATTTAATGAAATGTGCATTAAATAGAGAGATAGATGTTGAATGTTGTGACCTATTGATGATATAAACAGACTGACCACAAGACTCCACGTGGAGGAGGGGGGGGGTGATGTAAACATTTTCAAAAACATGCATGCGTGGATTTGATTGGTCGTTAGTCAGAATGAACTGGAACGACCGGTTATGTTGTTTGGGTGGTCAAAGAAAGGATTCCCATATACTGACAGAATAATCTTGACTACAGCTTTTCAGTTTCTAAACAGTGAAGAGTGATTCATCATCAGAGAGCATAAAAATAATAAAACAATTAAATATTTTCCGAAGTGATTTTTTTAATTAAATGTAGAAATTTTTTTTTTCACAGCAAACAAGAACTTAGAAAGATAATCGTTTAAAATTTAAAAATGTCAATTTTTTTAGTACAAGAGTGAAAACAATGGGAATGCTGGAAGTTGACTTTTCTATACAAGAAAAATAAATATTCAGTATTCATTTAAAAAAATGAAAATTTAAAAACTTTTTCTCTTAAAACAGTTTTCCTGAAAAATAGGTTTCCCAAATGAATAGGTGATGAATACAAAATAAAAATAACTCTCTTTTCTTCACTGTTTTCACATTTGCAAGCCTGTACAAAAAATGTATTTTGACTAATAGAAAAAGAGATTGGCTCCAAGCTAAAGAAAAGACCAAGGCAAAGCTTCTAATATATATATATATAAGTTCAATAAGGCAGAGAAAGTTGAATGAAGCCAGAAAAATGAGAGAAGATAAAGAACAGATGAGAGAGGGGGGCAGTGTCCCTCATGCCTAAATAACACTGGTGTCAAATTACTTGCTGAGACATTATTAGCCTCTAATGAGAGCTGGGGAATTTCAAAGAACTCTATTCAACTGATAAGCTAAGTACCCTAAAATATATCTTTTTATTTATCTTGAATACAATTGTATAACTTTTTTGTGAAAAACAAGTTTTGAACAGGTGAAGAGGCTCATCCCTTGTTTCCTGTTTAGGATATGGTTTCCGGTTTTCTCTTTTCCAACCTTTTCACTCTTTTCTTTATTATTTTTATTTTTTTCAATTGGAGTAGATAGACTAATCTATCACCCGGTTATCACCCGGTCTCCACCCACGTCTATTGAACAGGTGAAGAGGCTCATCTCTTGTTTCCTGTTTAGGATGCAGTTTCCGGTTTTCTCTTTTCCAACCTTTTCACTCTTTTCTTTATTTTTTTTCAATTGGAGTAGATAGACTAAGCTATCGCCTGGTTCACACTCCACCCACGTCTATTGAACAGGTGAAGAGGCTCATCTCTTGTTCCCTGTTTAGGATGTGGTTTCCGGCTTTCTCTTTTCCATTCTTTTTACCCTTACGTAGCCCCCTGTGCATCAGTGGTGTTATCGCCTTGCTTGGGGTGATATGATTAAAAAAAAAAAAAGAAAGCATTTTGGAAATTTACTTCATGTCAGATGATTTAATATGAACATTTTCTCTTCTTGGCTATTCATTGAATCTACAAACTTTAATGTCTGATTACTTGTCTTGAAACAAGCTACTGTCAACTTCAAATGTGTAAATTTGTAAATAAATTCCTTATTTTGTCTCATTCTAAATAACATGTGTGTTTCCTCATCATTATTGCTACATTACTTTAAATAAATTGTTATCAATTTTTCTTGTATTGATAAACTTCCTAAACTTTTGTTTAAGGTTGTGTGGAAAATTGACAACTTGATGATGTCATTATTTTCTCTTCTAGATACATATGCTATCCATTTTAGTTATTCCAGCTATTGGAAGTTTTCAAGTATAATAAATTATCAATTTCCATATGAGTTGTTTAAAGAGGGCCAAAGAACAAGGAAATTGTATAGTTTAAAAACATACTTTTATACAAATGGTACAATCGTACAAAGAAAGAGTGAAGAGAATAAAGTTTTGCTAAAGTTATTCCTTCAGCAGTTATTTTCAATCAGCAGGAACAGAAGTCCAATATATTAATCAATTAAAATGATAGAAACACTCATCAGATTTGACCTTATATCTTCTCTTGATGTTTGCTTGTCGTGATTATTCAGTGTTGCTCATGGCTGGCTTTGCCTGTCATTGGGAGCGGACTAAAACATGTCACAGTTTGGTGGTTGCCAGACTCTCTGCCAATTCAAATCTCTTTGATACCCAAATACACTTGGCAGACAAATCTGGGTCATACTCATTAATACTAGTTGAGTAGACTCAGCCTATTAATCGAGAATTTAAGGGGAGATAACCTATATTTTTCCTACAAGTGATGTAGACTGAATTTTTTTAATCGTTCTTCAAAGGGAATCACACCAGAATAATCTTTTCTGTGATATAAATCCTAGTGCAATTTTACATATTTATTGATCATGCAGCCTGATCTCCACTTATTGGTAATTAGATATTCCGTTGTTATTGTAAAAAAGAAGTATTACACAAGTTCAATAAGGCATAACAATGGAATATAACTTTTGCAAGGTGGGGAGATCAGATTGTTAATACCTTGTTTTTTATTCATTCTAGTTTATACATGAGTAGAAGGTCATAGAATAGATCAACTGAATCATGTCCATAATAACAAAAATAGAGAGAGAGAGAGAGAGAGAGAAAGAGAGAGCAAATATCTGAGCAGTTCTTGGAATGAGAACAATGAATACTGAAATTACATAATGTATATATGGTACAGTGGATGTGCAGTGTTAGTCTTAAGGATAGAAAATCATCAGAGGAGTTAAGAAATAAGTTGGATATTGCCAGTTTAACAAATGTTATGCGTCAAACAAGACTTAAATAGTTTGGTCACATTGAGAAAATGGATGTAGAAAACCTGGTCAGCAATTGTAGATTTATTGAGGTTGATGGCCAAAAAGATATAGGCAGATCATGTAAAACATGGACCCAGTTTAGCAAAGACGATCTAAGGAAGTTGAGATTACAGCCAGGCCTTACATAAAATCAGGCAGCCTGGAAAAGAACCATCAAAAACCCCTGTTCAACCCATGGAAATAGATGTTACATAATGATGATGTGTGAAAGATAATTTTATTCAATATTTATTCCAAGCATAAATTTTACAAAATGAAGAAAACAGTACAAAAAAAATTTAAATATCAACATTCATCTTTTTAAAGATATGTCATGCTAATCAAGGAACAGCATTTAAAAGTCCTTCTTTAGGGTCTATTCCAAAAACAGTGCATATGCATCAAGTTTTAATACTTAAATTATCTGCAAACAAAGAACATCACATCCATGTTACCATTGTACCAATTTCAGTGTATAATTTAAAAAAATTGTATGAAAAAGAAAATACAACTCTATGCACCTTACCACTACCTTAAGGCAAACATTTTATTAAGCAATGAAGTATTCAAACAGGACTTTTCTTGATAAGCATTGATTTATGGTAACACTGTATCTTCAGAGCAATAACAATCAAATGTTCTGGATAAAAAGGACTGAGAAGGAATTCTTTTTTCATCAATCTAAAGAACAAAATTTCATACCTGCAATTTGAGAAGATAATTTTGTAAGTCTGCCAACCTAAATATAAACAAAGTCTCCAGCCAGTGAAAATCCCTATTTGTTAAAATCTCATCAGAATATATAGTCAGACAAATGGGGAAAAGTTTTATCAATTAACATTTTCACCTGAGTTTGAGTTTTGTTTAATGGCATATCAACCACTGTGGGTTATTTAATGCCAATGTGGGGTTTTAAGGTATTTTTTAATGTTTAGTTATAGTAAGAAGGTTGATTTAGTCAGATTTGAATGAAAATTTTTTGTATATATACTTTTTTATTTTAGAAAACTGAAAATGTCTTCTAGTTTTGTATAAAAAAGTTTTGTTGAGAATAATTTTTTCTTTCAAAAATGTGTTATGGTAATAATTTTTTTTTCAAAAATGTATTGTGGGTAATATTTTTCCTTCAAAAATGTATATTTTTCTATAAATGTCTATTTTTATGTATATCTAAATCTAAATCTAATCTAATCTAATCTAAACTTATTTATAACTGGAACTTTGTCTGTGTGTGTATGTGTGTGTCCATTACCTATAGACTCCAAAATGGCTGAACCGATTTTCTTGAAAATTTACATCAAGGGTCAATCTAAACTTATTTATAAATGGAACTTTGTGTGTGTGTGTGTGTGTGTGTTTCTGTTACCTATAGACTCCGAAACGGCTGAACCGATTTTCTTGAAAATTTACACAGTTGTACTATAAGCGTCTGCGAGTGTTCTTAGCTAGGTTTTGTGTCGAGGTACCCTCGATAAATATCGAAAATCGTTAATCGAAAAAATCGGGTTATAGAAGTAATGGTTATGAAATTTGATACACTCACAGACAAAGACATAAGAAATGATATTCAGAAGTTTCAAGGTTGCAGTTCTTACAATAGTGCATAAAATTGATAATATATATGTATATATAAAAAAGGCAAGATGTGTGTGTGTCTGTTTATCTGCCTGTATGTCTGTATTTTTTTCAGCCTTTTATTTTAGTTTTTGCTTCAGGTTTGGCTCTAAGTAGGTATAATTGTAGTTTTTAGTCTCAGCCATGATACCATTTACTCAGAGGACTTATTTAGCCTTCAAAATTCAGTTTACAACGAAAAATCTTATTTAATATCAAGAACAGGAAATTAAAATTTGACTTACATCCATTCATTTTTCTTTCAGTCTACGGTTTTGTTTTAACTGGAAACAACTATTGCTTTTTCGTCTTTCGTGCCAATGTCCAAAGTGTCTGAGCTCCAGGACCATGGATTAGTTTTAAAGCTTTCATTACACCTGAGCAACACTGCTAGTATATCTATAAAAGTGTATTTGTATACTTTCATAGTGTTTTGACCCCAGTTTTTTTTTTGGGGGGGGGGGAACTATTTGCCCATAGCTGAGACCCCTAACAGGTGCTACCACTCCAGGTCAGGGTGGACCTGAGAACAACAGCAATTAAGAGGTGGTTCCATGCTTCTCACAACCTCCCAATCAGAGGCCTTGCTGCCAGATGCAGTTTACCATCATGCCCAGGACATTTTTCACCTGAGAGTAAGAACTTTAACCAACAAACCTACCACATAGCCAATCCAAATTCTGGAAAGCTTAACCAAAACAAAAACCTGACAATTTGTTCTTCTGAAATGATGCTCAAGCAGACTTCCTTAAAGATATATCTCTGCTACCATAATTCTTCATTCAATAACAAACGCATTAACAACAGAAGTAAATTACCTCAATTCCTGACAAGTCAAAAACATTAACAACAAAGTGTCAACACATTTTTAACTTTATCATATCAATTGTAAGTCAACTCAAATCCCTAGATTACTTCAACCAACACTTTTATCTACTGGGTAATGTGTTTTTCAGGACATCAGTGTATGAATTTGGGGGATTTATAAAGCTATCATTTTTACCAGAGCTCATATTAAAATTTACATGACCAAGTGGATAAAAGTGTTGGTTGAAGTAATTCCATGACTTGATCTAAAGAGTTGTGAGTTCAATACCAGGCCACAACAGAGGTGAACAAAAACTTGGAAAATTGAGTTACTAAAAAGAAATAACAGAAACTGAGATATCTGGAAGAGATTTAGCACATGGAACTAGAACAATCTACCCCAATGAACGAAATAAAGATATTGATTTGAAATTCCTGTCACCTGAAGAAAGCTGAAGTGTACACAGTCAAAACATTGTGAATATGATAAAAAAATGATGACAACAGCCTGAATGATATAAATAGGTTAAATAATTACAATACCTAATCTCAGAAATATAGACAGATCCTGAAGAAGGCTGGAGTGTACAAGGGCTGAATCACTCTGAATATGATAAAGGTGAGGACAACAGTCTGAACAATGTAAATCGTTACAATACCACATCTCAGAAATATAGACAGAAACATTTTTCTCTACCAAGATTAATTTTTTTTGTTAGGTTCCCAAAAAGATATTTTGTGCAAGCCTTTATAACATTTTTTCATTTATAAATGAATAAATTTTTTCTGTTCAATTGTATACCCAGTATACTCTTTCTTTTTGCAATTTATAAACCAATTAACTTTTTAATTATTTACAAAGTTTATATTTAGACTGTTGTTGTTAACTCAACATTTTGGCAGTTGTACTCACTAGGATGTGCGTTGTGGTGCATTGGATATTGGCTCGAAACGAGAAATTGGGGAGCCGAGCTCGAATTCCAGCTGAATTCATTGCATTCACTTACGTGCAAATACCCTAGGGGAAAGGTATTAATCCGTCTATTCCTTCCAGTTATGGGTTAAATAACAGGACAGATTGGGTTCTATAGCCTTGGTTGGCAACCAGTCTACCGCAGAAAGCAATGGCAACCTACTGCGGGATAATCTTCTGCCCAGTCAGTCATGTTTCTTTCGAGACACGATCGCCCAAGCATGTATCACGTATGGCACTTAACTGACTGACTGACTCTCTAGCCTTCCTCAGCTGTATTCTTTAATCTACAGGAGCAGACTGTTCTCATTCCACTGCTCATGTCTAGGGACATTGCCTAGTTCTTATTTTCATTTAGTACTATTCAGTTATTGCTCACCCACTTCTCCTGAGTACACCCTGTCCGACCCAGGGATTGAACTCATGCCCATTATACCACAAATTCACAAACCAACACTTTTATCTACTAGGTCATTGTCTGTAAGACAATTTGACATAGTAAACTTGAAGTCTTAAACCTAACCTTGCTGCTGATTAGGTTGCAACTGCTGCTGTTGCTATACTTTGACTGCTGCCCATATTTTGAGTGATTCTTTGGTTGAAGACTTGCTGTCATGTGTCTTTCTTTCTTTATTAGTTGCTCCCATATTGTATTTATTTCTAGGCTTACTAAGGTCGTCATAGCCTAGCACATGCGCTGATTTTCAAGGAAGTCAAGAGAACACAATGGTTGAAATGTTGTGATAACAACAAAGATGAGGACAATATAAATAATGTAAATAATAACTCCTCATCCCAGTGATTCAGACAAAAATTAATTTTTTAATGTTTACTTATTTTTCTATATGGAAAGTCTCCATCCCCTAAGGCAGTGTTTTTTTACTCCAGGGTACACTTGTAAAATAACTAAAACTCTGGGTTACACTTTAAATCTTAATAAGGAAAAATTACTCATGAAATTTCAAAAACAAGAAAATAAGAAAGAAGACTCCTGAAATAATCATTTATTTTTAAGATGTGACATTGAATATTCAAGTATACTTGTGTGAAACCTGTGCTTGATGTGCTTTAGCAATTGTTTTAATGTTAGGCCTTATCTAAACTTATTTATAAATGGAACTTTGTGTGTGTGTGTGTGTGTGTGTGTATCTGTTACCTATAGACTCTGAAACGGCTGAACCAATTTTCTTGAAAATTGACACAGTGGTACTGTAAGCATCTGCAAATGTTCTTAGCTAGGTTTTGTGTCGAGATACCCCTGATAAATATCGATAATAAAAAAAATCGGGTTATAGAAGGAGTGGTCCGATTTTAATAAAATTTGATACACCCATAGACAAAGGCATAAGAAACGATATTCAGAAGTTTCAAGGTTTCAGTTCTTACAATAATGCAGAAAATTTGATATTGATACCAGGAAACCAAAATTTGATTTACATCCTTTCATTTTTCTTTCAGTCTACAGTTTCGCTTTAACTAAAAACAACTATTGCTTTTTAGTCTTTTGTGCCAATGTCTAAAGAGTCTGAGCTCCAGGACCATGGATTAGTTTTAAAGCTTTTATTACACCCGAGCAATGCTGGGCTATACTGCTAGTATGTGATAAACATACACTCATTTCTTCATCAATGCATTTAATATTTAATCTAGTTTTACATTTAATGTTGGTTATGTCAGACATGCATTGTGGTGCAATGGATATTGGCTCTGAATGAGAAATCAGAGAGCAGCATTTGAATTCCAGTGGAATTCGTTTCATTCACTTATACACAAATACCCTTGGAAAAGGTATTAATCCATCTCTCCTCCCTCCAGCTATGGGTTGAATAGCAGGACAGATTGGGTTCTATCACTTTTGTTGCCATCCTGTCTACCACAGAAAGTAATGGCAGCCTACTGCAGGAAAATCTGCTCAATGATTTTAAGGGGGTCACATCATATATGAGATATAAAATTAGCATATGTACTCTTTAGTGCATTACTGTTTAAATAGTTAAATTTAACTGCTTCTCCTACTCTAACAGAAAATCTTCTGCCCAGTCAGTCATGTCTCTTTTGAGACATGAATATTCAGGTGTGTATCACATAGAGCAATTAACTGAGTAACTGTTATGATGCCCTATCTACATTGGAATGAACTCTTCCTCCTTCCTAAATACTAACCTAAGAGACTTCCTGGGGAGGCAGTTGATATGCAGTGTAACTTGACAGTTCGAATGGACACTTCTATCTGCTGAAAAATAACACTCTTATTTTGTGTATATATTGTTATTCCAATATGCTGGTTCAACCTACCGTCTTCTTTTCTTGTCTTTCATCCTGGCCCTAACAGGCCATAACACTTACTGCAGTGCAGAAATCCCGATTCACAGAGGTCTGATACAGAAAATCGCCATAAAATATTTAATGCTTTATTAACTATTGAAGTATATTCTTTAAGAAAAATTCAAAATTGATAGAAGGAAATCACTTTATGCTCAATTTGTAAGCCACGCTCAGCAGATATAGTGATAAGTTTCTCTTCTTCTCTTAAGGAATTGAGCATCCAGTTTAGAATATCAAATGACAAAAACTTGACTCCGACATGAAAGTCATGTGTTTGGTGAATTTAGCCTTTTAAATATAAAGATTCTTTTTAAATATAAAAATAATGAATACATTACTCTTCTGTTAACTTGGGATACACCTGGGTACATTTCAAAGCACATTAGTGCACCTGGGTGCACTGGTTGGTAAATGCTATTCTAAGACAGCAAGAACTGCATATTAAGTCACTCATTATCTTTTCAGGAAACAAATTTATTGACTGTAGATGTAAAGGTGCATATGCAAGTAACTTTAGTGCTTACTGGCAAGAAAAATGGAATTCGTGAGTCAAGTTCAAATGTCGCATAAGGTATTGATAAAGGCATGAATTTATCTTCCCTAGATATGGATAAAATAGCAGAGAAGCATGGACTCTAAAGCAGAATTATAAGTTTGTTGCATAGTTATCATTTTATGTTGTTTTGATTCATTGATTGTTGAAGAGACATTATTTGTAATATCAGTTGATAAGATATATTTTGTGATATTGTATATTTATTTATTACTAAAATTTTCATCCAATACAAAGTCCAATAACCACTCAAGTAGAAAGAAGAGAATTACTGAATTAGATTGTTGAATAGACATAAGAGGATAAAGTACGCATCATGAAGATATGTAATAATATATAATAACTAGCAGTATAGCCCGGAGTTGCTCAGGTGTAATGAAAGCTTTAAAACTAATCCATGGTCCTGGAGCTCAGACTCAGCCTAAAGAATATTTGTATGAAGTTTGGTTAGAATCGAATAAAAATTGTGGATTTGTATAAAGGACATGCAGACAGATAAACAGACAGACACACACACAAACATCTTGCCTTTTATATATATATATATATAATAGATTTTCTGCATTATTGTAAGAACTGCAGCCTTGAAACTTCTGAATAACGTTTCTTATGTCTTTGTCTATGAGTGTATCAAATTTTTTAAAATTGGACCACTCCTTCTATAACCCGATTTTTTTGATTATTGATTTTCGATATTTATCGGGGGTACCTCGACACAAAACCTAGTTAAGAACACTCGCAGACGCTTATAGTACAACTGTGTAAATTTTCAAGAAAATCGGTTCAGACGTTTCGAAGTCTATAGGTAACGGAAACACACACACACACACACACACACACACACACACAGAGACAAAGTTCCAGTTATAAATAAGTTTAGATTGACCCTTGATGTAAAGAAGTTAAGATTGTAGTAATCAAGGGAACATCCTTTTGGGAATCTGTTTCTCCAAAGTAGCAGTTCTTGGAAAGAAGCAAACTGGAGCTTCTTTTTTTACCATTGGAATAGAAAGGGAATGAGGATGATTCATCCCAATGTACATGGCATGACATGTATTAGCCATGAAAACCTGAACAGGTGGTAGTAAGGAATGTAGATTGCATGAACCTTTGCTATGGAAATAGTGATAGACTAGCAATAAGATTGCAATGCTTTGACTGTTTTTTTGTTCTTTTTACTAATTTCTAAGACTCAAGAGCCACTGAAGGTAGAGAGTTACTATTTGGAGTTGTATTAATGTAAGAAAGGAAAAATGTTAGGACTAGAAAGTTAAAGTAAACTTTAGAATAGGTACCTCCACTCATTTTTGATACCTACATTTTAATAAATTTAGTGGTTTTTAATAAATGTAAAAGCTTTCATTTAAGCTTTAATTGAAAGCTAAATGATTAAACTTACTATTTCCAGTGAGCATGATACTCTGATGTATTTCAAATAGGAATTATATTGATTTGGAAATTTAAAATTTTTGAAAGATTTCATTTTGAGAAGCCATTTTTTAAGTTCTGACAGGTTTCAAAACATAAGTTAATACTCAATTTTTAAAATTTTGCAAAAATAAATTATACATCTGTGATACGTCATTTGTGAAAAATTAGCAAATTTAAAGTTAAATTAATCTGATTTGAAACAAGTATTACTTCTTTATAGTATGAAATTTAGAATAAAAGTATTTCTTAATCATGGAGCTCTTATGTTTCAGATGCGTGAAGTGATTGATGACAGCTATATGTGCTGACACGCTAATTATGATTGACCAGAATTGACAAAAATTTACGAAACCTAATTGAATGTTTAAGTAATTTTAAAAATTAACATAATATTTTCAGTAATTATCTACTATTTTATTGAATTTTAGTTACTTTAGTGTTATAGCCTTACATTTGAAGAAGCTTTCTGAAAAAATAAAATTTAAAATAATATAAAATTTCCTTAAATTTAATAACTGAAATAATAATGAAATTAAATACCATGATAGAAGTAACTCAATAATCTATGAAATGTTATGATATTTTATTTATTATTTCTTTATATATTTTAATATCTTTTTTTCATATTATTCTTTATTATAAATAATTTTTATCATGGTGGTTGTGACATCGTAAAATTATCTTTTTTTTATATTTTTATATTACTTTACATTTTTAATTACATAACTGTTTACACTTATTATTTTATTTAATTATCATTCGATACTCTAAACCAGGGGTGTTCAACCTTTTTCACTGGAGGACTGTTTTCGATCATTGAAGCAATGTCACCACCCAAAATGTATAAAGTTATAAATTGCAAAATCAGAACTTGTGTATTGTGTTATGGACACATCTTGAATGCATTTTATATAACAACAAATAAATTAAAGTTAGTTTTATTAATGAGATAGTTGGTATTGTTTGTTTTTGCAAATTTGATCAATGTCTGCTCTAACTGATGTGCTGGCAACCCACAGTTGATTGGTCAGGTGTTCATTTGTGAGCTGACTTCTGTATCTTCTTTTAATAAATTTCATTCTTGAGAAAAAGTGCTCACAAGAATAAGTGCTGCCAAAAAATGAGATCAATTTCTTAGCATGTTTCTCTAAATTTGGATGCTTTCCACATACATAATTTTTATAGAAAGTTACAACATCATTGTTGTCATACGCTTTTTTAAAATCCATGTCACACTGCAAATCAATCACCTCCATTTGATAGCAGTCTGGAATATCATCAGGTGTTACATCAAATGGTGGAGAATAGAGCCTGAACTCCATTTCATAGTTCCTGAAATCAGTAGATCTGATTCCAAAATCAGCATGCAACTTGCCAATACTTTCAGCATATTTGGAACAATTTAAATCTGGTATCTCTTCTTTCCTCACAGCTAAACTTGGAAAATAGGTGGTAAAAAAATGGTTCTGACATCACATCACCAAGGGCCACAATGACTGCCCTTGGGGGCTGGATTGTGGTCCTTGGGCCGTAGGTTGCACATACATGCTTTAAACAATATATTAAAAAAATGCTGCTATGTGCAATAAAGAAAAATCTTTTAGAAATATTTTGTGGCCCTGAAAAGGACAGTTTTTATTTCTTCTATATAGCCTCTTCAGCCATCCTTATTGCTGAGCTGATTCTTTAGATACAGATCCTGCATAACATAGCAACAACTTCATATTTGTTGAAGTGATAGTTGTCAACTATATCATTGAGATAGGAAATCCTATAAAATGGATTTACAAAACTCATGTTGCCAACATAATCATAGTTTACACCATCAATTGCCCAAATATGTCTGATGGTCTGGCCAACTATATTACCATGTGGGCCTTCTGTATAGTTTGAATACTCAATAAGCAAAGAAGAATTTGAACAATCTGTCATTTTTTTTAGATTAAACTATAAGGAAAATATGAATTAAAAAAATAAAAATTTAAATTTTGAAGGAAGTATTTGCAGAGCCTGTTGAGTATTGAAATGTATACATGAAACACAAAAGTGAAATGAAAAATGGTACACTGACAAAAAAAATTTATATAAGGTTTTTTTTTCTTTTTCTGTAAGGAGAACAACACTTGAAACACATGGCCTTTTAATGATATGTCACTTAGGACCCACCATACAAAAAAAAACATTCCTGCACACACCAAAATTTTTAATTATTTTAAAAATCTTGGTGCATGAAGATTTGTATGAAGCTTTTCAATTTTCGATTAGTAAATATAAGTTTTCACTTATCAAAACTATGATATCCTTAGTATATATTGTTTATAAAAGCAATAAAAAGCTCATTTAAATAAAAAATAACATAGTTTTTAACTTTTTGGAGCAGATTTTCATAAAAGTAGCAATTGTTTGGAAAAAAAAGTTGATTTACATTCCTCAAGGAATCCTGCATAAAGCAGAATTTGCAGACAGTAGTCAATTTCTAGAAATTTCAGGAAATTAATTCAGGAGGGGGATAACAGATGTAAAAAAATATTTTCAGTAAGATTTTATAAAATAATTATTCCAAATTTAATTTTAGTCATTTGGGAATAACTCTTAAAAGTTTCATCAAAATCCAACTACTATTTGATTTTTACAAGAATTTCCAAATTAATGTGTTTTTCACCAGCAAAAAAATGAGCTTCATAATTGTTATGTACATACCTATGGACAGTAATGGGTATATTCAAATCCTTATATAATATATTAGATTTGATTGAGAGGGTGGTGTATTCTTACTGTCTAGCAGTTCTCTACTAGCAGTGGTTATTTACTTCACAAAGCTTGCGAGTCTTGTATTTGATGATATTATAAATATCTATTTCTATTGATATTATAAATATTTATTTCTAACCTGCGTTTGGGTTACACAGTAATATTTTAGGTTACAACAATAATATTACATTTGCCATAGTAAACTCTGGTAAAAAATCTTTTTTTAACCAAAATTTCAAACGTGTTAGATTAAAAATTTAAAATAATTTTAACATACTTTGATCTTTATTAAGTTTGGGGTATTTTAACATCATGCTATACTGTTTTTTTTTCAGCAAATGAGTGGAAGTATGTACTTGAGCAGGAACTGGAAACCCAATCTTAAACAGAAAACAAAGAATAAATCTCTACTCCTGTGTGAACTGAGTGATAGATGATGCTATCTAGTCTCATTAATAGAGGAGAGAAAAAAATAAAATAGATAATTAGTGAATGAAATTTCAGAGTTCAGTGCAAACATTAGGCATACAGAGCAGAAGCAGACTTTAGAAGGAACTGGAAACCCAATCCTAAACAGGAAACAAGGTATAAACTACTCCTGTTCAATAGACCAGGAAGGAAACTAAAACTGGGTGATAGGCAAATCCATATCCTCCTATTGCATTTCCATCATAGGTGACAAATGAAAACAATAAATTTAAAAATTTCTTAAAAATCCAATATTTGTCTTAGTGATTTATTTCAAAGAAATTTGGTAGATTTAATGATTAACTGAAAGCATAACATGATTATGCTATATAAGTGAAAGAAGAGAGAGGTGAAGAGAACAAAGACATACATATTTCTGTAGATTTGTTGAAAGCTGAATACAAAACATTCACTAAATTAAAAACAAACTGACAGAAATGGATATAAGATGTTTTTGTTTCCTTGCATATGTGAACTAACACAATTTTAAATGCAAACAATTCAACAAAACTGCTGCTCCTTTGCTTTGACCATTCACCAAAAAGTTAGCAAAACAACAAAATGCTGTTGAAAAGAAAAAAATCTTTATCAAAATAAACTAAAGTATTTTATGGGGAACAGGAATGTTGATTGAAAAGTGACTGTAAGCTTAAAAATAATCCATTGCCCATGAGACCACATAAATGCTTTTGAATTCTATCACAAATAAAAATTGAAGATCAAGTAACTCCAACCCAGATATTGCATCAGTACTCCATTTGGGATATGATTTGGTCTTTGTAAAGATAGAGCACATTAGGAGAAGTCAGGTACTTTCTATAGAGGCACAAGGAACCAAACGTTTTTCAAGCATCTTTAGCAAATAATCATATTTACAAGTTCTACTGGAGATTTGGAGTAAACTGGCATTCCAAAAGTAATAACCCTCCTTGAGAGTAAAACAATTTCATGATTAGAGAAAATTCCATGTCTGCTTGGTGATGATAGAACATTTCTAACTTAGTTCTGGAGGTATTGTATGTTATGAACCAGTTTTGTTCCTCCACTGAGGAAAGATCAGTTGTCAGGTTCTGATCATTTAGATTTTAGGAAGTGTACCCACAAACTGTTGTATCATATACATCAGCGATTTCTTATCTTTTTGTTTTTCTGTATCCCTTGGCATTTTTATAGATTCCTGTGTATCCTTAAAAATTGAAGATGAAAAAGAAAAAAATGATGAAATTGAACTATTTACATTGTTTGGACTATTGTCCTCATCTTTATTGCTATTATTACAATGTTTTGGCTGTTGTATGCTCCAGCCTTCTTCAGACACTAGGAATTTTGAACCGAAATTCCTAGCACCAGAAGAAGACTGGAGTATACAATGGCTTAAACACCTTAATAATGGCAATAAAAATGAGGACAATAGTCTGAACAATGTAAATAGTGTAAATACTACCCCATCTCAGAAGTATAGACAAACAATGTAATTGAAATTTTGATATTTTATTATAAAGTCTTTTTGAGTCAAGTCAGTTACTCCTCACATCAGTGAATTAAATGCAGGTAATTTATAAAATAGTTTGATCTTTCATACATATTTTTTAATTATCTATGATGATCATTATTTAATAAAAATATACAAAACTATTCAAGACTATGTACCGATAACCAAAAGTAAGCAATATTAATGAGATGGATGGAATTGTTTTTTTTGCAACAATCTCATTTATTTGAGTGGAAACTTTAGCAATAGCACAACAAAGATCATGCTCAGAAGTTTTGAGTTTTGATCTGTATTTTGATTTGATTCCTAACAACACTGAAAATGCTGACTCACAAACATCATAGAAATAACAACAACAGTTCTGAATAGCAAGTTTAGCTGTGTGTATGAATTTTACATTGAGAAACAAAAATCACACAAATTTTTCTCAAAGTACACATCATGTGCAGAATCAACATTTTGAAGTTCAACCATTCCCTTTTGTAGGATCTTTTAGGTTTGGTATAGGTACAGATTATGGCAGAAGAAAGTGTCATAATAGTAAAAATTCACCCCACTCTTGATATAACTTAATTAAAAGTTTTGCTTACTAAAATGAGAAAAAAAAATGACATTGTGCAATCTGGATGAAGATTACATCATATATTGTACAATAATGGTTATTCTCTTAGAGTCAATGTACTTCAGTTAGGGAATCCCTGATCTACATAGATATTTACTAATTATTTGAGAATGTTCCAGGGCAGATTATTAGTATAAAACAGAAAGAGAGTAGGACCAAAGAGAAAGTCTAGGGCAAGAATTGCATTGGTCTCGTAGTCTTCGGAAAACTGGTCAATAATGTTTTCCTTCATGGGCCTACCTGACAGGAAAGACTTTATAACAATAGCAAAAACTCTACCAGGGATGTTATAGCTGGAGAGCTTGTGCAGCAACTCCTTATGCCATACCTTGTCAAAAACTTTTAAGATATGTAAGGCCATCACTTTCATAATGAGTTTATTAATGAGTACTTTACTGATTCTGTGTGCAATGACAGGACATCAGCAGTGGACATAGAGAAGTTGTTTCTGTTGATATCAAAGAGATAGCATAGTGATAATATTGTGGTTGCATAGAAAGTTTTCTAGAACAAGAGTTAAGATTGAAATCAGATACTTCCAGACATATTTTTTTATGATTTATTGTCCCAAATTAACAGATACATTCTCCAATCCCAGAAAGATATAGATGCCTGGGATACTTAAGGGCAAAATAATTGATTATATCAGTCAGTCAGTTAAGTGTCATATGTGATACATGCTTGGGCAATCATGTCTCAAAAGAGACATGACTGACTGGGCAGATTTTCCTGCAGTAGTTTGCCATTGCTTTCTGTGGTAGACTGGTTGCTGACCAAGACTATAGAACCCAATCAGTTTTGATATTTAATGCATAGCTGGAGGGAGAAGAAATGGATTCATACCTTTCCCAAGGGCATTTGCACATAAGGGAATGCAGCTAATTCAATTAGAATTTGAACTCAGTTCTCTGATTTCTTGTTCCGTGCCAATATCCATTGCACCACAATGATAACAAAGCTAAATAGAGAGAAATGTCAACATTGAAATAAACACTGAAAAAAAATATCACCAAATGATTCATTTCCAATTTAAAAGATTACTTCATCTTCATGTGAGGAAATCTGTAAGATAGTTTAGACAAGAGGTCTCAAACATCACCTGTCAACTATTTTTCTGTGGCCTGACCCACGGTAAGTATTTTCATAACTAATACTTTCCTCAAATGTTAATAAATTCAATAAATTTTTCTCTTGCCCCTTGCATACTTTTGCAGTATTGAGCTTGACTGACCTACGAAGTGCAGACAGTCAATCAATTTTAGGGTCATCAAGGTCTGTTCTACTCCCTCTCCAGAGAAAAGAAGAAAACTCGATTTCCCCTACCACCACATATGTTTTATCAGCTACTTGACAAGAGAATACAAATATAGTTTGTGACAATATCTCTGTTTCTTTTTTTTAATTTTACAAGAAGAAATTTGACAACTAAAACTATGAAAAACTATTCACAACCTAAAATTTATACCCACCTCCAATGTATGAATGTGCTGCAAACTAAATTAATATAAGAAAATGCACTTCTACCAGTGAGCTCCTCCTGACACACACACACACACACACACATGATCTCCTCTCTATTGGTAAATACACTGGTGACATGCCTACTCCCAACCTGCTGCATCTTTGAGTTTTAGAATCCTTGTCTAGACTCAGTTTAACTGATACAGAAAGTTGCTGATATAAAAAAGCCATCAGAAAAGTTACAACTGAATAAGATTCAGTTAGTCAGTTATGTGTCTCTTTTGATCCATGACTGACTAAATCCAATCTGTCCTGCTATTCAGCCCATAGCCGGATGAAGAATAGATGGATTAATACCTTTCTCAAAGGTATTTGCACCTAAGTGAATGCAACAAGCTCAACTGGAATTTGAACTCTGCTCTCTGATTTCTCATTAAATGTATGACCCTAAACTAAATTAGGGATTCAAAAAGAGGATGGTTGTTAAGAGAGGTGATAAATCACTTCACAGAGAAAGGAATGAGTCACAGGTTATGTATTTTTAAAATTGAAAAAATATATATTTTTTGTATAGAATTCTAATATAAATGAAAAAGGTATTTTCTTGAAATTCTGTTTGGTTTGTGAACACTAGCAAATTATCCTAGGAATTAAATTATATTTTAATTGGAGTTATAGAATGATCAATTTTGGTTTGGTTTGTTTTGTTTTACAGCATATCAACTTCAATAGTTTATTTAATGCTGACAAGATTTTTACAATAGATCTATATGAATAGAATATGTAGTCTTTGTAAAAAATCAGTTTGTAGATCAGATTTCTTTGATGTACTTTTGTAAAGAGGGTTTTGGTGAGAGTAAAATGTATTACTGGTATATATATATTTTCTTCAAAAATATGTTAATATTTTTTTTCTTCAAAATGTATTGTTGGTAATATTTTCTTTTTTCAAAAATGTATTGCTGGTAATATTTCTTCTCCAAAAAGTATTGCTGGAATTTTCACTATAAAAATCTATTTTTATACTTTCATAGTGTTTTGACTCGTTTGGGTGTTAACTATTTGCCCATAGTTGCTACCACCCCAGGTCAGGGTGAACTAGGGAACAACAGCAATTAAGAGGTGGTTCCATCTCCTCAAAACTTTCCAATTACAGGTCTTGCTGCCGAATACAGTTTATTGTCAAACCCAGGACCCAGATGTAATTTATTGTCATACCCAAGACAAATAGAATGACCAAAAAAAAATTGTAGAATTGTGCTTTGAAGTTGCAGCAATATTTGAAAATAATTTGCATTTTAGTATTTAAATTTTTTAAAAATTGATTTGTTTTTCATGGTTTATCAACTCTTTGTGGAGTTTTTAAAGCCAAAATGTATTTTAGATTACAGGAGATTGTTTATAATATTTTGTGATTCCCATCTAAATACTGACCAGGTTTGACATCGCTTAACTTTGTTGATTGAGCTAGTGTTTTTAGTAAAATATTTTTTTGAACATCTGCAACATAATTTTCTTGTTGAAGAAAACATGACAGCTGAATATTTTGCTATGAATATTGGTTTTTTTCATTTTCTTATTTGAAAGGAATTTATGAAAACTGTATCAAAGAAAATTGTGAGTTACCTCATCAAACCAAGAAACAGCATGTATTCTATGATAGAAAATGTGGTAAAAAAGAAAAAAAAAAACTAAATAAAATTACTAGTACAGAAAGAGCTGCTATAAATATCAGAGCTATGCTAAAAAGTCTTTCCTCCATGTCTGGTGTAGCTAATTAGGAAAATTGCTTTGTGAATAAAGGCTTGTAGCAAAAAAAAACAAGATCCAGATATAAACTTCAAATGCTAAGCACTGATTGGTTGGTTTTTGTAAAAAAATAAAAAAAACTCGAATTTACAAACCTTGCTTAACACAAACGCAAAAGCAGGTTCAAAACAAAACTCAAGAAATTTGTTCTTTATTTCACACCTTGATGTGAAATGTTTTTCAGCCAATAGAAAGCCAGGAAACATTTAAAAGCAAAAATTCAAATAATTTTAAATTCTCAGAAACAATTTTTTATGGACCTTTTCATGAACCAATGTGAAGTTTGTTCATCATCCAATGGAAAAGCCAGAATCACACCTGGGAGTGAATTCCAAATCACATTTTCAAGCCCCAAAAACTGAAAAAAATCACTGGTAAGTTCATCTGTCACCAGAGAGGAAAAAAAAAAGCAAGGGTCTTAATCCGTCCCTTGATAAATGTCAAGTGATTGTTATTATCTCTCTCTCTTTCCCCCATGCCTTTCTTTTCATCACTTCTTCTTCAACTTTCATCTACCCTCTGCCAAGCCATCTGCCTCCATTTTAAGACTGAGCAATTACTTTAAAGACATTCTGACCCAAATAAAAATGCTCATACATCCATACATATATACATTTACACATACGCTCCTGCCTACATACACATAAACTCATTCTTACAAGAACAACTATGACTATGAACCTTTTAACAATCCTGTTTCAACCAAAAAACATATTAATTTTATTTGTAAAACCTGAATTAATTTATATGTATATAAATTGCTGTTTCAATTTACAATCTTGATTTTCTTATTTTATACCTCTCTTATGGTGGGCCATCTAACTAACAAGGCCAAATCAAATTAATCTGTGTCAACACACACACACACACACACACACACACACACACACACACATCACTAAAACTGATAACTCACTATAAATTGGTGAACCCTAATGTCCAAAAAAAATGTTCAATCACAAGAACAATGGTAGAAAAAGAAAATGACACAGAACAAATGATCATCAACCAGGATCTATCCATATAAGCTGTGACCCTCAAAACACTTGTATTCATTGAATCCAATGTAAACACCTAATTTGCTATAATGGAAGCACAGTTTAACATTACAAACATAAAACAAGGAAGACAAAAATTCTACCACACTTTGGCAGCTCTGCCTCTAGAAATAGTAGGAAGAATAACGACAAATATACTAGATTCAAAAGACTACGATACCTTGAAGGAAACTGTAATCAATGTATACAACAGTCAAAACCAGAGATGCTTGACAAACTGATATCATCTTCAGCAATATCAGGATGATCTTCAACTAACTTAAATGAATTGATGTTGTTAGCCAGTTACATAGGAATAAAAGAAGATATTGTCCGACACAAATTTGTACAAGTGCTACCGCTTTCTATAAAATCAGTGATAGCCGCACAAACAGACTTGGAAATGGATTGGTTAAGAAAAATGTCTAATGATCTTCTTCTGTACTTTAACAGACAAGAAACGATATTTATACAAGTGCCCAGAGAAAGCCAGCAACAACATCCGCAAAGATATCAGAATACAACGAAGAAAAATTTATTTGATATCTCCCCATTTCACAGAGATCAGAAGGCCAAAGTCTGTCGATCACACATTTACTTTGCTGAAAGTGCAAAAATTTTGCAAACCCTGGTGCAAATGGCCTAAGAAGAAAAATGTATAAACACAACCCAGATCAAGATCCAATCCACCAGTATCAGATATAAATTTAGAAAAGCATAATGTGATAGTTTCAGCATATTTGCCACTTCTTGAAGTAGTCACATGGTTTAGAGCTAACAAAGTGAATTTTGTTGTAGACACAGCTGCTATATAAGTAATACCAAAACAATTTCTAAACAGTGTCATCATCCACCCAACCAACATCTCTATTGTAGTAGCTAACAGAGTAAAAATAGAATGCTCTGGCCAAGCAGTAATAATATTAGCATTAAATAACCTCAGAAGAGACTTTATTTAGACCTTTCTTGTTGCAGAAATGACCAAACCTCTCCTAGGTTCTGACTTCTTGAGCCGCTTTGAACTATTAGTTGATTGTACTAATAGTTAACTAATAGATACAACAACAAATAGACAATCTAAAGCACAACTCTCTTCTATGATAATGAACAGTGATGTTTATCCAGACAATCCTACAGACATAACAGTCAAAAATCTCATAAAGAAATATCCAAATATAATCTCTCCACATCGAAATATCAACGCTATCAAACCCAAGATATTTCACAGGATTGAAACTGGAAGTAATTCTTCTTTTTCAAAAACTAAACAATTATCACCTCAAAAATACAACATAGAGATGGAAGAATTTTGGAAACTTCAGAAAACTGGAATAATTTCTCCTTCAAAATTGGAATGGAGTACAGCCCTACATAGGGTACCTAAACCCAACGGTACTTACAGACCCATAGGTGACTACAGGTTACTAAATGCAATAACAAATCTAAACACTACCCAATCCCAAACATAAATTCTCTAAAGTGCACAACAAAAAAAATTTGTCATTTGACTTGTCATCAGCATATCACCAAATACCAGTACACCTTGTTGACATATTTAAAACAGTGATAACCACACCTTTTGGATTATTTTGTTTGCTGTTCTTCATGAGTTAAACTGAATAGTTGGAATTTTAACATAAGTTACAGTAGCCACTTCATTCCATCTGTAAGTAAACATTTAGCATGATTTCTTCATTTATCATCTGCAGACTGTTTGTCCCCTTCCATTCCCTCTTGTAAAAGATAGCAAAAGGTTTTCTGGGTATGACGATAAACAACATCCAGCATCAAGGTTTCTGATCAGGATGTTTAGAGAAGCATGGAACCACCTCTTAATTGCTGTTGTCCCCAGGTCCACACTGATCCAGGATGGTAGCACCTGTTAGGGTCCCAGCTATTGGCAAATAGTTAACCCTCAAACTGGGGTCATTTGAGAGAAAAAGGAAAAGTTAGGCTGGGTAAGAGTTTTTAGCTTTGGATAGCAACAAGAAGGAAATCTCTGAAATAAAAACTCTACACCTATTCTGTGTAGAATAGGGTAAGCTAAACTCTCTAACCTTGGTAGGTAATCTTCCTAGAGATAGTGTTTTGATAACACCGAGTTTCCAGTTTCCTAAACAGGTTGGTGTTAGTAAGGGTATACAGCTGTAAAACTCGCTCCAATATTTCATGATGGTTCAATTACATAGCCATTTAGAAAACTTTGTCCAACCCATGCTAGATGTTAAGCACTGATGATGATGACTTAGACCAGCATGACTCATAGAACTATTGACAGTCTTTTTTAAATAGCTAAATAGGATTTTTTAAAATTCCTTTATGAAGTTCTTTTCTATATTGTGACTTCAAGAAATCAAATTTACTTATTTCAATTTAGAAAGCATTTTAAAGCAGACAATTCAGATACATTGTCACCATAGATTGTTTTAAAAATGTGCCTGCTCTATGGAGATTTTCCTATAGACAAAAATATATATCAAGTAACAACACGTTAAGCTTACAATGAAAAATGTTTGTTTATATTTCTAAGATAAGATATTGCAATTATTTTCATTATTTGCACTGTTTAGACTGTCGCAACATTTTGGCTGCTGTATGTTCTGGCCTTCTTCAGGTAATTGGAAATTCAAACTGAACCTTTTATTTTGCTCACTGGGGTAGATTATTCTAGTTCCATGAGTAAAGCCATGTTTATCTCCCTTTAACTCTCTAAGTTTTTTTGTCCACCTCTGCTGTAGCCAGGTATTGAAATCACAACTCTTTGGATCAAGTGGATCCAACCAACACTTTTATACACTGGGTCATGTGTCCTTGAGGACATCAGTGTATGAATTTTTGGGACTTATGAGCTTAATATCTCAATAAACATTTTTTAGTATTTAAGGATTCAGTTCAAAAGTTCAATCATCTGAAGAAGAATGCCAGAGTGTACAAGAGCCAAAATGTCATGAATATGGCAACAAATTTGAGGACAACAGTCTGAACAATGTAAATAATTACAGAGAAATATATTCTTAGAAAAGTGGAGTTTTACAGTAGCAGCAGAAGTTATAAAGTCTATCAGAGAAATTAAAGTGTTTGCAAAGTTCTGAAAGTGCCCACATAGTCCTTTGAAAAGAGGATGTAGATTTGTTAAATTCTGTCAGGCTGTTCTAAAGTTGGTAGGGTGACATAGAGACAAGTGCATCTACTTGATGAATGGAAGGAATTGCAGAATGATTGGCTTTTATGGAAAGCTTTCAGAAGTTGGTATTGCCTTATAGAATTATGATTGGTGAGAAGTGACTTAGTATTATTAAGGAAAATTTGTTTCAGTTATGTGTTTTTTTTTTTTTTTTTTTTATTATAAGCGTTTCACCCCGAGCAAGGCATGTCACTGCCACTACTGTGCAGGGGGCTACGTAGAGTGGAGAAAGGCTGATTAAATATAGGAAATAACAGAGGGTGGATGATAGGCGGGTGAGGATACCGAGAATGAGGGTTGGGTAGATGAGAGTGTTGTGAGAATAGTTGGGAGTTAGTGTGATAGGAGGTGTCTATTGACCCTACATTTAAACACCTGGAGATTGTAACTGTCGGGAAAGCAGACTTGTGGAAGGGAGTTCCACAGGCGGGAAGTGCGAGAAAAGAAGCTGTTGGAGTAGAATTTACGGTTACATCTTATTTGTTTAACTGTAAAAGGGTGGGACCTAGTTGCTAATCTAGTATCTCGTGTAAATTCGTGCTTAGGCGGCACCAGTGATCTAAGCTCATCGGAGCAGAAGCCATGAAAGTACTTGTAGAAGAGGCACAGGGAAGCCACATCACGCCGGTGTGAGAGCGGCTGCAGCCGGTCTGCCAAGTCAGTATCAACCACATTACAGATCCTCCTTTGTATTTTGTCAAGAAGCCCAAGGAGAGCAGCAGGGGCACCCGACCAGATATGGCAGCAATATTCAATACACGGGCGGATGGTAGATTTGTATATGTGCAGAATAGTTTCAGGTGGGAAAAATTTCCGGGCCCTGCACAGGGAGCCGACTTTCATAGCAGCAGATTTGGCAATGGATTCAATATAGTCATTCCATTTGAGGTCCACCGAGAGTGTAAGGCCAAGGAGGCGTAGTATTTTACTCTCTGGGAGGCAGACAAACATGTTCAATATTATCTTTTTGAGTTTTTGCATGTTATTCCAGAGTTTTTATAGGTCATAGCCATCTCAAAACCCAGTAACTTATTTCTTAACTCACTGTTAAGTTTACTTGCTCTGGTGACTGACATCTCACCCTGACTACACACTCATGAATAGAATCAGGATAAATAGTACTTAAGCTTGTTGACAGTTTTTAACTGTTCTGACCAGCTTGGTAAATTAATTTTCAAAATTGTTTCTGGTTAAAAATTTTGTCCTTTTGTTTAGGTTGGAGATAATCCTGAAAATTACTTTTCTTTTCCTTTTTTCAAGAACATTCCATTTTATTACCTTGTGCCAAATATTGTGTCACCACAATCAGACTCAGTAGTAACATTAAGCAAAAATGTTTCATTTAAATACCTCATTTATTGAAAATATCTTCACTCAAGATAGTAGAAGAGAGTAAAGAGGTCTATTTTTCCACATAAATTTTTATAGTTGTAATATGATGGTTAATAAACTTATCTTACACACTTGTAACAAAGTGACAAATGTTTAATTTTGTCATGAAGATTTATTCAATGCAATTTGACTACTGTCATTCATATGTGGGGTTCAACCATTTCTTTTATAGTTGAGTGGTTCAAATGGTTGCTTTCCACCACAATATTATTACTAGAGCAATAAGTTTAATCCACACTGTATGCTGCATATAGATGTTGTTGTGTCAGATGATTCTAAGCTTAGTAAATATTAGTGAATACTTCATTGTTGAGTAATGGTGCTTGTGCAAGAGACTATTATTATTATTATTATTGTCAGTTTTTATTCCTCACTGGGTGCCTCGTACTTAATAAATACTTATTTGTTTTATTATCAGGTAATGGTTAACAACCTAAAACACACTACTGTAGTGAGTTCAGTCCTAACAGAATGTCTGAAAATTGTAGCCTTGTGCCAGACTAAGTTAAACTTCATAGCATCTTTGAGTCAAAAATGTTAGGGCTTAACTTCCTATGAATTTTAATAGTAATGGAGTAGAACCAAAATTAGATATTAAAATAATTATAAATTTTTTTTTACAATTCTTTTTATATAGCTATAAACTCGAAAGAGATTTTAAAAATTGAGAAAGACCAGGATCTTGCTAGAGAGTTGAATCTATGAACATGACTGTTGAAGTAATTCCTGTAGTACTGAGCAATAGCCTTTGATATTTGAAAAAGAAATCACTCAACTGGCAGTCAAGAGCAAGGGAAAATTTACTTCTTCCCCCTAAGGAAGCCAATGTGCCTCCTGGTTACATCTGGAAATTATCCAAATGTGTTTATGGTCTAACGGATGCCTCTCGATCCTGGTACTTAACAATTAGGGAGGAACTGATCAATCTAGGGGCCATACCTTCAAAGTATGACCAAGCCATCTTTACATGGCACTTTAAGAACAAGCTAAATGGCATAATTGCTACCCATGTTGACGATTTCTGTTTTGCTGGATCAGAGGCCTTTGAAAAACAAGTCATTAACAATCTTCGCACCCTCTTTAAAGTCAAATCTGAAGAAGTCGCTAAGTTCCAATACATTGGACTAGAAATAAAACAATCAGATAAAAACATCAGGATCAGGCAAGATGAATATGTAAAGAAACTTGGACATATCCCCCTGCAGAATGGCAGAAGACTGGAAGATAAGATATCACCAACTGAGATCACCGAGGTTAGACAGTTAATAGGGCAGCTTAATTGGCTGGCCACCCAAACAAGACCTTACCTCAGCTTTGACGTTAGCACACTAAGTTCAATACTCAAACAAGAAAATGTTGACTGCATAAAACAAATCAATTGAACTGTAAAAAAGGCAAAAAAAGAGAAATCGCAAATTCACATTCCAGACCTAGGTAACCCTAATCTTCTGCAAATTATAGGATTTAGTGATGCATCCTTCGCTAACCTGACTGATGGTGGATCACAAGGGGGCTATATAATTTTTTTGGTAGGTGACAATAACCAATACATGCCCATAGCCTGGCAATCTAAACGGATAAAAAAAATTGTTAAGAGCACTCTCGGTACAGAAACCCTGGCCATGGTTGATCTGACTGAGGCCTGCTTATATTACAGAAAATTAATATTAGATTTGTTGCAGCTGGAAGACCATCCTACCAAAATAAAAATAACATGCAAAACAGACAATTCCTGTTTGTATGATGCAGTGCATTCCACTACACAAATTCTCGATAAAAGACTTCGAATTGAGATGGCTATCATCAGAGAAATGGTTGACAGAGGAGAAATTGCAGATATCTCATGGATACCTACTGAAAAACAAATTGCAGATGCCTTAACTAAAAAGGGGGTTCCTTCCTTCAAAATTCTTGGATTCACAACTGAACCCAAAAGATCCTCTATTTAATTTCTGAGTTTCCAGACATATAATTTTGTTAATCTTTTTCTTTCATTTTTTTTCCAACAGATAGCATCAGGATGCTCCTACCAAAACAAAATAATATATCCTCAGCACAAGAAAGAAAAGAGGGGAAGTGTTAACATCTAACACAGCCTATCCCACAAGTTCGGAAGACTGATTGTCTTCCCATGAACCCGAGAGGGGCTGCCAGGGGGACATGAGGAAGAGGAGAAGGCCACAAGGAGCATTCTGGATTATATTCTCTTAGAGACCAGTCGTACACGGCATTTGGTCAAATAAATATCCTGTTTACTATACTTACAACTGGTTGTTGTTTATATTCTTTAACACTGCAAACCATTTACACAAACACTTCAAGTAGTTAATCTGTTGCTTTCCTGTCTCCACTTGCCTTCAATACATCTTGTGAGTGTCATATTTTTTAAGTCCTCTTTCTTCGTTATGTGCCCTGGAAATTTCAACTGCCTGTTTCAGATGCAATAAGTGTCCATTTTTGCTTCCATTTTCTTTAAAACTTCGTCATTGCTCATATGCTTGTCCATGATATTCTTGGCATCCTTCTACATTGAATTCCATTACTTTTTTCTTTTTTCCATTTTCACATTGTCCATATACATTTCCTGCAGGTTCGTATCATTCACAAGTCTATTGTATTGCAGTCTTAGGTTTCTTTAATTGCTTTAGTTTTATCCTTAGTTTGTATAAGACTGGTATGTGGTCACTTCCGCAGTCAGCATCTGGGTGGGTGGGCTTTGCAGTAAAGGACTGCATTTCTGTATCTCTTGTTGGTTGATAGTAATATAATTAATTTGATTCTTAATTTCTCCTCCTGGACTTCTCCATGTCCATAGTCTTCTTGGGTGCTCTTGGAACCAGGTGTTAGTTATTATCTGGTCATTAGCTGTGCACCATTAGACCATTTCTCACCACGGCCATTGCATTGTCCTAGTCCGAAATTGCTGACTGTTTCACCCTCTCTCCCTTGGCTGACTTGGGCATTGATATCTCCCATGATGATTCTAATATCTTGTGATTTGCACTGTGCCCTGCATGGAGTAGATTAACTTGATTTGTTCTTCTGTACTTTGTTTTGTCAGTACATATACCATAATTACCAATATACTGAGAAACTTCCCTTTCAGTTTAACTACTAGAATTCTTTCAGATATCTGGCAGTATCCCATGACATATTTCCTTGTTTCTTTATTTAGTATGATGCAGACTCCTTTTACATTATTTTCACCACCTGCATATATAATTCTGTGGTCATCACTGATGAAGTCTCCATTGTTTGGCCATCTCGTTTCACCTAAAATGTTTATGTTTAATCTATGTCATCTCATACTTCATGTTTTCCAGCTGTCCACAGTTCATAATTCTGATATTCCACATCCCAAGAGTTATTTTTTTTTTAACTTTCCCTTTCAGAATTTTTTTTTCCAATAGATTCTAGCTAAAATGGATAAATGTTGAATTTAAAATTTTAATATTGAGTTTTTCATAGGCTAGTATTTCTACCCACCTTCCTGTTGCTGTCTCTTTCACACTCTTTCTCTCTGTTGTATAGGTCCTTCTCTGTATATATATATATATATATATATATATATGGGTCCTTTTTTAATTCAAGGTTAGTTGCTGCTGAGTTGCCAAAAGAGAAACAGGTAAATTAATATTGTCTTTGAAATAATTTTGAAAAATTAAAGAAAATTTTAATTTTAAGCTTTGTCTACTGGCAATGAAATACTACTCTTTGTATTTGCAGACAATGTCTTGTCTTGCTAGTTTAGACTAGGACATGGTTACAATGTGTAATTTTAGCTGTTAGTCTAGAACTGCACTTAAACTTGTGAAATCTAGATACCAACAAGAAAAGCTCATATTAACAATTACCGTAAAAATAACTATAGAAGCTACATTACTGCAGTGGAAAAGTGACTGAAACTGAGATGCTAGGTTAGAACTGATAACATTGCAGATTCTTCTTTGGATTTTGTTAAGAATATCTAGACCTATAACAAAAGCACTAGACCTAATCTGACAGCAATATTCAATGCACTGATGAATGATAGACTTACAAATGTGTGTGATAAATTCTGGCAACAAAAAATTATTTTATAGGACATAGTGAGCCAACTTTCTCAGCAATTGATTCAATATGGTCATTTCTCTTCATGTCGGGGGAAAAATGTGAGACCAAGAAGGTGTTGTATGTTGCTCTCCTGGAGGTTAGCATCAGTCATACTGATGGAAAGTGAAAATAGTTCGTTTAAATGATTGAAAATAGTTTCATCTTAGGGGCATTAAAATTAACAAACCACTCATCTCAGTTTACAACAGATTGTAGGTCATTTTCAAGATCAACTAAAACTTTTCTATGTATCCCGTATAACACAGTAATACCCATCATGCCAAAAAATTGGTCAAAGGGTATTCATGGATGAAAGTTCTATGTTTCCACCCTCTTCTCTCTCACTATTACTTAACTCTTCGCTTCCTACATTAAACCTCAACCTTGTGTCATATCCACTTTCTAGTGGGGGGAAGAGGTAAATAGCTACTTAACTCTTCACTTACTGATATTTATAAAACTTAGCTTAGTAAGGCACAAAGCTAAATTAGAAGACACTAGAAAGATAGTACTGAGCCAATCTTTCAAGTTACTTCAATTTTGCTGTTATATACAGGTATGAATTTGAAAAAGATTGAAAAGACTGAGAAATACCAGGACCTTGCTAGAGAGTTGAAGAAGCTATGAACATGACTGTTGAAGTAATTTCTCTAGTACTGAGCACACTTGAAACTTCTATATGCTATACCCATTCAAATCATTGGCAATTATGGCTCTCCATAATTTCCTGTCCTCTGTATTTTTTAGTAAATTTTTGTCTTTTTACTATCTCTTCTAAACACCCACTGACACAATCTATTAGGTAGGTTATGCATTATTTTCCTCTGTCTCTTGTTTAATATTTCCTGTAAGTGTCAAATTATCCAAATCCTCATTTCTTTCAGTATTTGCCCTAGAAAGTTCAACTACCTCTTTCTGATAATGTCTAACTCTAACAGCTAACACCACCGAGAGAAATGAAAAGTGCTTAGTGAAAATTAGAATTGAGACTGTGGTGAATACAGAATTAAAAGTAACTTTCTTCTTCACTTTAAAAAAAATTCACAATTCCATGTAAAATCTAAATTTTGATAAATAAGAAAAAGATTGACCCTGTACTGAAAGAATATGAAGCCAAATTTTGTGATTTGATGTTAAATTAATTTTCTAAACACTGAAAGGAAGCGATTTGCAAAAGTGAGAGAAAAGTTAACAAGCCTATGTGAAAAAGTAAATAGCTATAAAAAAAAAGAAAGAAAGTCAAATCAATCAGTCAGTCAGATAGGAGCAGAAATTAGAGATGACACGATAAAATGTGACAAAAGAAATTTCAAGCCACTGATCTGGACATAAGGCTCAGTCACACATTTGTTCTTCACGTGAGCTAATTTCCTTTATCTCTTTTTCCTTCTCACCATTCTCACAATCATCAAAGATGACAACGACGACAACAACAACAAACTCCCAAATATTAACTCCGATAAGTACCATTTTTCTTTATTGCTTTACCTTTCTATTCACTTTCTCACTGGCCATAAAAAAAGGAAAGGAAAGGAAGACATTATTAACCACATTCTGCTACCTACAATTACAAGCTCTAGATTCACTTAATTCCTGATTACTATGTTTCTTGGTAGACTTTATTGGAGTAGATAGACTAAACTATCGCCCGGTTCACACTCCACCCATGTCTATTGAACAGGTGAAGAGACTCATCCCTTGTTCCCTGTTTAATCTTTTCACTCTTACGTAGACCCCTGCACATCAGTGGCATTACTGCCTTGCTCGGGGTGATATGATTAAAAAAACATTTAATTCCTACAATTGATGTTAATAAAATTCTACTTTAACTTACAAATGATACACTTTTATTCTGCCAAACTTCAAGCTTCATCAATCAAGCTACTAAAAGAGAAACAGAACTGTATAAAGTGGTATTCAATTGTGAGGAGTGGAGGTAGATAAAAATCTGATCAGCCATGATTGGGTCAACAAAGGAAGAAGTCTGATGTTGAAAGATGTGAAACCCCTCTGATCCTGATTGTAAAACATCACCTACCACCAGTATTTTTTAAAAGTATAATGAATTAACTGAAATGTTATAACAATTTTATTTAAAAGTAAGTGTAAAATATCTAATTTTTTTTACCTTTGTAAAAAAATTGTTTCTTTTCAGAAAATTTAGCTTGTAATCATGGCCTTACTGTTAAGAAGAAGAAAAGTGAAAGTGACAAAACAACAAATACAGATAAGATGTTGTTGAGATAAATAAAAGAGTTTTTATTTCTTATGATTTACAAGGTTCAATCCTTTGCTCATTCTGGGGTATTGTATATCAGTCCTGGGAGTTTGATAATACATTCAGGGTACAATGCAAGATAATAGTTGAGATAAACACATGGAGAAACTCAACACACCTATGTAATCAAGTGAGATAGACTTGTGAGAAGAAATATTCAAGGAATTATCACATTATAGTAGTCAAGTGTTAGTCTCTGATGCTGCTGATTTTTTTTCAATAGCCAAAGGCATCACTACAGATGGAAGTGTCTCAGTATGGCTACTGATCACCTGGACAGTCATGTAGTCTGCTGTGCTTGCTCAGACTTGTCTGCTTGTGGGGTCTGTTGCTAATGCCTGCCAGGCTGGATCTGTGTTCATGAATTAAATATTGGCTTTATAAGGAGTCAGTGACTCCTAAACAGCTGCTGTGAAAATCATATTGGCCTTTTTCCGATTGATCAAAAAAGTTGTTTTATGACCCTGGTATTTTGGGGCATTATTCTGGAAGTGGGTGCATGGTACTGGATGAAGCTAAGGTCTGTTTTTGTCATATTAGCTGTGGATGTCAAAATGAACACTTACATCAGTTAAATATTTGAACTCTGACAGGGCATGACAAGCTTTACTTTGGGCAATTTTTCCTCAGTAGAATACATTCATCTTTCATTATGAGCAGACAGAAAAATATTTCAGTTAACTTTGTCAGCCTAATTCTAAGGTATAACAACTAAGATAAGCAACTGCAAAAGAAAAATCTTTTTATGACATGGTTAGTTTATTTACTGATTCAGCATGTTAACAAATTTCTTGTAAAATGTGAAATTGAAGTTGTCTTGAATTACTTCTAGATCTTTTTGCATTAATGCAGGTGTGTAAGGACACTGATTATGTTTATTAAATTGGCCTCATGCCAAACACAACCAAAGTCCCCACAATTTAAAATTATCAGAAGGTTGAAAAGATAAAACTGTCATTTGTATAAATAAATGAAAATTTATTTATCAAACAGCATAACATCCAATTTGTATGTATGAAATTATTAAACTGAAAATGATCTAAGAGAAAGTTAGAGTCACAAAGAGTTTAAAGAATTCAGAGTTTGTTTTAGTAAAATTTGATTTGTGCAGAAAAAGCTAAGTCTATGTTTTGCTGTGTGTATCAACAAAGTAGTAGTAAAGTCTTTGTTCCTCTCTTTCTGCTGTGGATGGCAAGTAGGTAAAGAGGAAGAAGGAGAGATAAAGAAAACAGCCCACAAAAAGGTGAGATAGTGTGAATGTGGGTTGCCAAGACAGTTGTGTCTGGTTGGTGGCTGAGAATTCTTTTGCTACATTGTGATAGGTGCCCTTTCTGATCTCTGCTTCCTGGTTTCTTTGCTTGATTCAACTTTCTTTCTCTATATCAAAAAGCAATTTGACATCAGCTTGCTACTTTTTCTCAGATTGTAAGTTGCTCCCTCTTTAAAATACATTTCACATAGGCTTGCTAAATTTTGCTTTGGTCTTTTCTTCAACTTAGAGCCAATCCCTTTTTCTATTGGTCAAAAATTAGATTTCACACTGTCTTGCGAATTTGAAAACAGTGAAGAAAAGAGAGTCATTTTTCTTCCATATTCACCAAAGGTGTTCCCCAGGGCTCTATCCTATATTGTTCTTAATTTTCATCAGCGACCTTCCTTTTAGTAACTTTGTATTCAGGTACTTTTTGTGATTGTAAAGTTCTTTTTAATTAAGTAGCACCAATACAACTTCTGTAAATACCAAGGCAATTTTTGCTTGCTAAATTGAGAGAGAAAAAAAAAAGATTCTAAAAATTGTAATCAAATGTAATATCTAACAAATAAGACAATTTGTTCACTGTATATTTTTTAAATTAGTTATAAAAACAGGCAAACCAAATATTAAACTTAATAGCAAATTTTAAGAAAAAAAAGTGTCATCTATCAAAATATTTGCAGTGTTGGGTTGTTATTGAATAACTGCTCCCCATCCCAGGAAGCTCCCAAACATAAATATAAGGTACAAAGGGAAATGAAAAGAGGGGTACCAAAACATATTTACTATTTTATTAACAATGTAAAACATGACACAAACATAGTACTTACAAATATGTGATGGCAGTACTCTAGAAGATTATTACCTTTAAGTTAAGGTGAGGTTATGGGTTATTATTTAGGAATATTTTTTGTACCACATTGGTGTGAGCCTAGACATTGGTTGCAGCATGTCTTGATCTAATCCTTTCTCAGGTTCAAACTACTTCTCTAATGTACCAATGTCACTAACTCACCTAGGTTATCTGATTGCTAGACAAGAAGTTCTATTTAAATTGCTACAGAAGTATACAATAGTTCATCATTATATGAAAGGATAAGTGACCTGGGATCAACCCCAGAAATAAACTATTCATAAGAGTTACTTAACGGTTCCCAAGTGCAAACTTAGTAATGGTGGCATTTAGATATTCCAAAAGTATAAAGTACTTTTTTAAGTGAAAAGGTGAAAGTCCTCAACTTAATACAGGATGCTAATGTTTCTAAGATCTATTCGAAGAACGACTTCCCTTTAAAGTAATTAGTCATGGTTAAATGTAATTCACAGAAATGTCCAATAAACACAATTGACAAAGTTTCCAATAAAAAATAACAAGAGAAAGAAAAGAATAGAGAAAAATAATAGTAAGCAGATAATATATACAAAAGTAGGCAAAGCAACAGTAATGAGGAAAATGTTCACAAACTAAGAATGGTGTTAACACACAAAAGAAGTATAGACAAGTGATCTGAGCATTCTGACTTCAAGACAAGCACAAAATATGGCAGATAAGACTGAGAAATAGTCTATCTTATTGAAATCCCAACATGCATCTGTGAGATAAATTTATAAATTTGGGGGCAGCATTTTTTAGTAGTCATTTCTACAGATTTAAACCAACATCTATCCATCCAATAACATTTATTACAGTATATTACTATAATTGTTCTATTTTATTATTAGTTATTATTGTTCAATTTTGATTATGTCTTATAAAATCTACAGTAAGAATGAATCTTCTGGTTATTGTTATTAATCTCTGACTGTGCCAAAAATAAATCTTCTGTCTTTTATTACAGTATATTGATATAATTGTTCTATATTTCATTAGTTATTATTGCTAATCTCTTATTGTGCTTTATAAGATGTTTAGCAAGAATTAATGTTCAAGTCATAAGACATCTTTTGCTAATCACTTCTAATGCTCTTATATCTAATCTATTGGTAATCACTTCTTACACCTTATCTAATGCTAATCTCTTATACCTAATCTATACGATATATATAAAAAGAAACATATATTTACGGTATTAGCAGTATTTAAGGTTTCAGGTGTTTGCCAGAAAATTTAGAACATATCCCTGCAGATAAGGAACTGGGAATTACTCTATCAACAAATGTTAGGTAGAAAATTCTATTTTAGAGAATTTTGGTGATAAATTGTATTTCACAGAACTTTCTGTTGTAAAAAAATATTTAAATTTGTTCATCATAATAAAATCTGTCTAAATTTTCAAGGTAAGAATAATAATTCTTTCAAACTTGCTGAAATGTGAGAGAAACAATCAAGATACATCTCCAAAAGAACCCTTACTTGTTACTGCTAATCTTTGTTGTATATATTTTTTTAATTCAAGAATAATTCAGGAAGTGAAAAGAGTATTATTGGTGATGAGATCAGAAACCTTAAGTATATCAATTGGCTTGAATTTAGACAAGAATTAAAGGATTCTATTTGTGAAGGGAGATAATTCAGTCTCGCCTAAATGCATTTATAATAACATTGATCAAGAGTGTGTTGCTGTGGAGGAAATGTCCCAAAACTTGTCTACTATAGTGAATTAGATTCTCACTTTGTAGCCTCTTGCTTTACTATGACTGTTTGATTAATTTATCCATGTGCCCACTCGAACGGAATATGGCATAAGGCCGACTTTTAAATGGGAACCCTCCATGTACATGGGATTCGTTAGGACACAAATAGTCCAGTCTCCTTCTTGGTATTGCTTCAGGTGATGATCCCCAGAGACTTAAAAGTAAACTCATATAAAAACGATATGGGTTATTGTCTAAGTAGTTAAAGTCTATGCATATTTTTTACTGGCATCAACAGTCATGTTTGAGCCAGTATAAAAATGTGTAATCTTCCTACACTCATTTGACCTTGTGGCATACTCAGCTAAACTTAGTAAATATTAATGAGACCAAATCACAAAACGTTTGTAAGGAAATAACTATTAGTTTTGATAGTGTGCCAGTCTTTGTAACATAGTAATTATAAATAAATGCTGTGTTTTATTGTTTTGTAGACAATAAGCCTGTCAACATGCAACATGTTTCTTTTGTGTGAGGATATTTTTTTTAATACAAGTAAATAATTACCTCTGTCTGAACTTAACATCTCATTATAGAGCCCTCCTCACTCTTAAAAAAAAAAAAAAAAAAAAATAACCAAGGGTTATTTGAAAGTGGACATATTTCTAGCAGTCATTCAAACACAAAAAAAGTAAATAAATATTTCTTTTAAGACAGCTTGTATTGAAAGCGTTCTATTGAATCAGTTTCATTTAAAAAGAAGAGGAAGGAATTAAACATAGCAAAGAAAAAAAAAATAAGGTAAGAGCTTAATTTTAAGGTAACTGGAGCCCCCCTCATTCCAGAAAGTCACTTCATTCTGAAAATGCAGCAGCATCACTTGGTTTAGTTGTGACTGTTTCACAAGATGTAACAGCAGTATTAATAATAATCCTAATTTTTAAGAAAATTATTTTAATGCCATATCCCTTCATGAAGTAGATAATAACTCTCCAAAGATTCTTTTTCTTAATGTTATATCCCTTCATAATGTAAGTGATCATGATTCTCCACATTTTCCTTAATCCCATATCTACCAGTTCTAACCATCATGGTTAAGATCTGCCATGCCATGCACATTGTTGCAAACAATCTTCATATTTCATTGGTGAGATGTAAGTTTCACTCCAGCAGCTTCTTCCCAATAACCACTTCTTTGTAGAACCAAATCCCCAAAAGATCTCCAATCCCTACAATATTAACCTATTCAAGTCTAGAGTTAACTGTTATCTTCCCACATATCCCCATAAACTGTTTCCTACTCTATGTCAACTGGCTTGAGCCTTGCACAGAATAAGCATTATTGTAAAAAAACAAACAAACAAACCTCTTCTTGATGTAGATCATGACTCATCACATCACAAACTTCTTTTCTTTATTATTTATGAATTGCTTTGACTTCTTGCAAAAGATGATAGTATTTTCCTGTTACCTTCGTCACAGTTTGGCATTCAAAGTTCCCCTTCACTTAACCCAGCCCACCCTGGTATTTAACCCATAGCCAGGGAGATAAAATTAATGCATTTCCTAGGGATATTTGTGCAAAATTGAATGCAGCATACTAGTTCTGAATTTTGGTTTGCCAATTCTCACCTCTGCACCTATATCTGTTACACTTCTCACTCATCCTATAGTCCCAATTAGTATACTAAATAAACTTTCAAGAATTGTCATAAAGGTTAAAACTGCAATTTACATTTTTATGACAGAATTTTCTAGTATAAAAGATGTAATATATATTTTTTGTGAATGAAAACAGTCTTATTTGAAATGTTCATGGAATGGACATGTGTCCGATAGAAAGAAGAATTAGGTTAATACAAGCATATTGACTTAAAGAAACTGGTATATAGTTTCAGTTGTTGGTGAATCTTCTGATTTCTAGCTGCTTTTCTCTTTTAGTAAATGGCATACATTTGTATAGATAAACTGAGTTTTTGAATTGACTGACCATGATCTATTGCAAGGTTTTGTATTTATCTGTTTTCAGAAACCTGAAAGTTTTTTAAAATTTACTCAAACCAATGGTAATTGGCTGAAAAAATTCTATTTTTTTATACCTTCTAATCTGTTTGTAACAACTACATTAGCGTTTAATTTTATTTTAGATTTTATTTTTAGTATTTTCTTCCTGATGCCTTCTATTTATGTCAATCCTCTTTTTGTGTTTTTTTTATATGCTTCTGAAATCCTAACAGTCTATTTTAAGTATTAAATTTTGAATATTTCTACACAAGTGCTTAATTTTTCTTATCAGTTCAGAAAAAAAAAAAAAAAGATTCCATACCTTTTTGAAATGATTCATTATCATCTTCATCCCAAAAGTTGTATGGGCTTCTTCAGGCACGTAATTCTTATTGAAAAAGGTGAAGGGAAGTGTCTTTTTTTTTGTTTTGTCAAGTAAAGCAAATCAAAAAAATTGGGGCTAATGAAAAAGAAAAAGAAATCCAGATATATACATAAATAATAATGACAATAAAAATGGTATTACACAAAAACAATGAAAAAAGTTTTGCAGAAACTCACAGCATGTTTATATTTATAAAATTTAGCTTAGTATGACATAGATACAAATGTGTGGCTTCCAAGGAGGAGATTAAGGCAAACATGTTACTATGTCATGAATATTCAATTTTTGAATTTTTATAGTTTTTTAAGCATTGTACCTGTATATATATATATATATATATAAAAAAGAGCATACAGATTTTCGTTTTTTTTTTATAAGATTTACTCTGTGGTTGATGCCCTTGTGTCATTAATTTCTTTCCAACTTATTCACTTCTGTTCAGTCCTAGTAGAGTACTAGTAATCAGTCAGTTAAGTACCCTATGTGCTACACATTTGGGTGACATTGTCTCAAAAAGTCATGACTGACTGGGCAGATTTTCTTGCAGTAGGTTGCCATTATTTTCTTCAGTAGACTGGTTGCTAACCAAGGTTATAGAACCCAATTTACTCTGCTATTTAGCCCATAGCTAGAGAAAGAAGAGATGGATTTATACCTTTCCCAAAGGTATTTATGCATAAGTGACTGCAACTATTTTAACTGGAATTTGAATAGAGCTCTCTGATTTCTTGTTCTGAGCTTATATCCACTGCACCACAAGGCATGTTCCTGTTAATAAGTTTGCTAATTTCTTTTTAAAGGGAGTTCAGGTGTTAAAAAGTAAAATATCAATTTTGGGATTTATACTTCATGATAAACAATGTTATATTACGCTCCTGTACTTCATGAGTTGTGTGTGGATCAATTTTTATATTTTCACCAATCATATCCACTTATTACATCTTTAATCTTTTTTGAATACTCCATGCTGATCCCCTCAGATTGTGTATTAAAACAGTACTAACTTATTTTGACAGAAGCCATCTTTATTCAGTCTGGTTTTGAATTCAGAAATTACTTTCTAGACTGGTTGCTAACCAAAGCTATAAAGCCCAGTCAGCCCTACTATTTAACCCATAGTTTTATCTTGTGTGAAAATGAACATAAACTTGGCTTGCCAATTTCTCTTTACAAGCTGCTGTGTCACCACTTACACATCCTGCTAGGTGTTGTCCATTAACTCTTTAGGAAAAGACCATTTTAAACACCACATAAAAATAGATCATCATTCTTAGACTAATAATTCAAAAACTTTATTTGATAACATTTATAGCAGCCTCCCTACTAAGTATGGTAAGGCAGGAATAACTCAGTAAATGGCCTACTCTTATCATGAGGAGATGCTACTGTTTATTAGAAACAACTGCTTACCAATGAATAATAAACATGGAAGCAAAATACAAATGTTGTTCTACCCACTCCTTTCCTCAATTATTCCTGAAGGAAAAAGTGTGTGTGTGTGACTTCTTTCTGATTGTCAGGATTTTTTTTATAACTGGGGCAAGAAATGGCTTATAAATTTAAGGCCAACCCTCCAAAAAAAAAAAAAAAAAAAAAAAAAAAAAAAAGAAGCTGTCTTTTAACCATCTTAGAGAACCATTTTTACCTCCCACTATTATGGCTGATGCTAACCTCCAGGAAGGCAACTCATTGCACCTCCTCAGCATCACATTTTCTACTGACATGAAGTGTAATGATTATATTGAATCAATTGCTAGAGATTCTTGGCCAAATCTAAAAGAAGGGTCTGTAATGTTATTGGTCATAGCCGGACATCTCAGCTCTTTTCTCTTTGGTACCTCAACTGCATAAATTTAAGTCTTACTAGATTGGCAAATAGGCCTCATCATTTTACTGTTGAAATCACGAGATAAGAAATTGAAACTAGAATTTACAGTTTTATCTCACATGGAACTCTTCCAGCTTCTTGCTACCTACACTCTTCAAAAATTTAAGTAATATTAATTGAATTAGCATCTTCTGTCTTCCTGATTCATTTAGTGTTTTTTTTCCCCAACACTAAGCTTTTCCTATATTCTTTCACCTTCAGTAATTCTTTGAATTTTAATGTCACCATGATCTTACTTGGGTTAAAACAAGAGAGAAAGAGAGAGAGAGAGAGGGGAAAGAAAAAAAAAGAAAAAATATTGTTAATCTTTCAAAGACTGTTGTATAGTGTTGTTTTATGACATGATCAGTAGTCAATTTCATGTCTGACTTTACTTCTTTAACCAACAGATGCAAATAAAGTCCTATTTGCCAATATCACTACAATTATATAAAGAATAAGCTCTGATTCACTTAAAAAAAAAACTTTCCTTATACAATATAAATGATCAAATCTGTTCAAATAAATAACAAAATTAGGTGGTTAATCAATTTTTTTCTTTGAGCTTAGAAATATTTAATTTGTTAACACTTAAAATGACTTCAGTTTGGAAATGGTGACAGTTACTAGGCAAATATAATAAAAGTTGAAGTCTTATGTTAGTATACCAGGTTCAAATGCAGTTAGTGTTAAAATACAAGCATGCTTCTTACTGTTAGAGTAATACAGTTTCTGATAATGATAAAAGCCTAATTAAGGATTAAAGTCAATGAAAGTTTTGATATATTGGGTGGCAAAAAAATGTCCAGTTTATTAAAATAAGACATCTGTATCTAACAGCATTTACCAAATTGTTTTAACATTGCATGCCATTTTTCAGGCAAATACATTTCTAGCTTTGTGAAAATGATAAAGTATATTATATAAAACTGTTGCTCATCATCCCTTTTCAGTGATGAATGAAAAAGAAAAAGAAAAAAAAGGGCACTGAGAAGACAGCTGTCAAAAAAGCAATCATTTTGAATAAAGCTAGTTAAAAGCTAAATTCTTGTAATGCCACCTAACACAAACAGTAAATTTTGAAGCAACCACATATTTGTTCAAATAAATCCTGTGATATAATTAATAGCTATTATTATTATTTTCGTAACTGAAATTTAAATACACATTAATTTTAATGTATTTTTAATACACTATTATTATAACGCAATAAAACTTTTTTTAGTGGGTACATGTATTTAAGTAGACTGTTTTTTTTTCCTCAGACAGTGAAATTAATGTCAACCAGCATAGAGAAGCCCCACTGAAACAAAAACAAAACAGGGATGTCACCTAAAACACTCAATGTTTATAGCAATAAGAAAAATGGCTGATATGTAAATCAGTCACAATTTATATTTAAGACTAAGGTAAAATCTACTCTTCAAATCTTTTGACAATTCAATACAAAGTGCTCCAGTTTAATGTTCAAGGGAGATAAACAAGATTTATTTCCAAAATAAGTTTGGATTTTAAAATCAATTAGACTTGCTGGTTTAACTATTACTTCTTGTGATTGAATTTTAAAAACTAGTGCATTCAAACAATCAATTCATTTATAAAATTTATTTTATAATTGAAGATAATTGAAAACTGATTATTATAAGTAATCACCTTGAAAACTTTTTTCTGAATATCACATGTTGATCATAAAAAAATAAAAACACCAATGAAATTTTAAACAGAACAAATTTAATACAATAAAATTCTGAAATAATACAAAGCAATTAATATTGCAATGAGGCAACCAACCAAAACTAACAACCAAATATTTTAAAATGCTTACAAAATAGCAATACCAGAAAAAAAAAGAAAAAAAAAAAGAAAAAAAAAAAAAAAACTTTATATCTTGAAAAGTGGGATTCAAAAATATCTGCAATAGTTACCAAAGTAAACAGCAAAATTGTAGCAGAGAAAGACAAAGAAAATGTGACTATTTAAAAAAAAATTATGGGACTGTTTTCAGGATATACTCATCCTTGGATTTGTTGGAGAAGTCCACATGCTGGCAAAAAAAAAAACCAAAAAAAAAAAAAAACCCAAAAAAAAAAAACCAGAAACAAAAAACAAAAAAACAAACTGTTGAATAAAAAGGTAAAAGTTAGCCATCTAAACTATACTTCACATCTTGTTCTTTGTTGTTTATGTTACTTATTGCATCAGAGTTAAATTCACATAGCATTTCATATTTCATGAATAATTAAATGTTATCTCATGAATATTACTTATTGCATCAAGGGGAATTTAGATAGCATTTTTATATTTTTTTTTGTTATTGCATTTTGGAGGTAAAAAATTTACTCCATATATCTCCAACATCTTTTTTTGACCATGGTACATAATTCTTTTAGCAGTAATATTCAGAAAGAAAATTTGACCCAAAAATAAGTATTCTTCTGTATATTTTAACATCCCATACTTTTCCCCTATCTTTCTCGATTGCATCCATATTCAAGGTGGAGGAAAAAAAAAATTCCATTTCTCCCTAAACATTTTTTGTTCCTACTACTAACTTTAGAGACTACCAATTATTTGAGATGTACATTTCTCATAAAGAGAGAAAAGGAGTTAAAAATGGGAGAATTTAGTATTGGAGAGAGGGAAGACAGTCTATGAGGAAGAAGAGGGAAAGCTCAAATGACAAACATCAAATCAACTTAGAGGGAAAGAGTCACCTTACATGCATTGTGTGCTCATTTCAAGGGCCAATTGCACAGATTAAAATTTCTCCCTTTCACCCAGAATCTTGTGTTTCAAATTTGAATTAAGATAGGGTCATAAGTTCATTGAAAGTGTGTGCGTGTATGTGAGAGAGAAAATTGAAGGTGTAAAAAAAAAAAAAAAAAAGAAAAAGAAAAAAGAAGGACCTCTTCCTCCTCCTTTTTTCAAGGTCAAAGCGAAGGGCATTGAAAATTTAACTTTTACTGGGAATTCTTTTCCCTTAACTAAAAAAATAACTTACTACAACCATTTTTTAAAATTTTTTACTTTTGAACATTTTTGGTCTTAAAGAATCTGAAACAAATAGAATTACAAGAAAGATACAGAATGATTTTAAAGATAAAAGAAAAGAAAGAAGTCAAATTGAGAAGGAAAGATTTTTTTTTTAAAGTTGGGATATCCTCCTTCCTATTTAAAAACTGCTCGGGGTGTCCAACACAGTAACCAATAGCACTGTGTGGGGGTAATTGTTAGAGACAAAATAAGAAAAAGGTAAGAAGGCATGAGTAGCCACTAGACAATGGGAACATTGGCAGTTATTTTCTTAGAGGATGGCCAATATGAAGAGAGAGAGAGAGAGAGAGAGAGAGCAAAAAACTTGAATGAATAAGAAACCGGGATCATGAGTGAATGAATAAATTGAATGAAAGTGTGTGCTAGTCAATAGTCCTGGGGGCTATGTACAGATCAAGTGACTGCCATATTCATTTACTTAGCAGCTTCCACAGGAAACTCAAATGTAAATGGGGATTTCCTTGGCACAGGTGAAGGAGGCAGTGATAAGTTAGCAGACTGCAACTCCAGGGCCTCTGACAATCTGTAAATAAAAAATAAATGTATTATTATTATTATTATTATTATTATTACTACTACTACAAAAAAAAAACCAAAAAACAAAAAAAAAAAAACCTCAAATACAAACAAATTCAACTTAGTCACAAGAAAAACCAATAATTAATTTCACTTATTTTTGTTTTATCATTGAGGAAGCATTCAACACTTTATTGTAAGGGGGAAAATTTATATCATTTTTACTGAAGCTTCAATTCTTGCACTAAAGCTTTGTTCAACAAGCATTTTAAACATTTCCAGATTGAAGTTAATCCTTATATAGTGTGTATATATATATATATATATATCATATTTATTCTGATAGGATTATGATCAAACATAATAGTGGAGGCATTTTAACTTGTCAATATAACCTGGAGAGTGGGGAACAATTTTCCAGAATTACAAAATTGGGGACAGAATCACAATCTGAAAGAAAATCTATATTTTCAGGTAATTTTCAATAATAAATAATAGTCACTTGGTATTCTTTCAAATACTTTTTTGAAATCTACTCTTTCAAAACAAACTGATTAAAATATAACATGCAATAATGAAAACATATGATCAGTTATGATGGGATTTGTTTTTATAAATATTTTTTTTTCAAGACATATACAAAAAAGCAGCATTAAGAATAAAAATTTTCACATTACATTTTTTTAAACAAAAAGTAGTCATCAATTTTCTGAGAAAAAAATTTGGCTAGGTCTATGCAGAGCTATTGTTAAAAGATCTTGTAAATTTTCAAAGACACTGAATAGATTTGCAGTCAATAAACCAGAGCTGATGACAGTAGTTTATTACTAATAAATAATAGGAAGATAGACACATAATGCAACAGGTTGATGTAAAACAGATTTTACCAAAAGTGAAAACAGAATCAAGGAAAATTTTAAATGGAAAATTAGTTCCCCTAAATGTTTAATGTTTAGCAGGCTAGGTGTAACTGTTCCATTTAGAAAGAGTTAAGTCATTCAGGTAATTATATAGTTTCACAACAAATCTGAGAAAAATTTTAAATTAATATCAATAATAAATGTACTGTATTTACCACAATACAAAACCCACTCAGGAAATATTTTTTTATGTGCCATGTCTTTTCATGATGTAGGCAATCATGGCCTTCTACATCTCCCTACTCCTGGTGGCCCTCTTGCAGGCTTTGTTACCCCACTCAAACCCCCTCCCCTCACCTCACCTGCTCAGGCCCATCAAGTATGTTACGCACTGCTTTCCCTCGTTTCTCTTTCCCTCTATATGGCCGGTGAGTATCAGATTCTCCAAGTCTTACTTCCTCATTACATGTTCCAGGAACTTTAGCGGTCTTTTCCTGATGCTCACTATTAATTTCCTTTTCATTTCCATCCTTTCCAAAACCTCATCATTGCTCACGTGTGCAATCCATGATATGCACAGCATCCTTCTGTAGAAGAACATTTCAGCTGCTTCAAGTTTTTCTTTCATTTTTGATGAGGTTGCCATATTGAAGAACTGAATCACATAGTAATCCAGTAATCTCTTCTTTGTTTCTAGCGAAATTTTTCTGTCTCTTAATATTTTACTCACCTTCTGGAATGTGTCCTTCACCATGCCGATTTGCCTTTGGATCTCAGTGTTGCACTTTTAGTCTTCTGTTAAAAGACTTCTCAGGTATTCTAATTTTTGTACTGGCTTGATTTTAGTATTCCCCAGCTGCATTTGGCATTTCGGGCTGCTCTTTTTGCTGAAGACCATGCATTCAGTTTTCTTGTAGTTTATTTGTAGTCCTTTCTTTTCATGTTCTTCAGCTACCTTCTGTAGGAGGTCTTGTAGTTTCCTTTCAGTGTCTGCTATCAGCACTGTATCATCTGCATACCTTATGTTGTTCCGATTGTGTCCTCTGATGATGAAACCTGGCATAATTTCTAGGGTTCTCAGAATAGTCTGGCTGAACAAGTTGAATAGATCCATTGAAAAGACATTCTTGTCTTATGCCCCTTCCTAACTTTGTGTATCTGCTGAATTCGTTTCTTGTCAGTATGCAGGCAGTTTGCTGCCAGTAGAGATTCTTGATTACTCTCATGTCTTTCCCAAATATGTTAAGGTTGCTGAGCATTTCTATCAATTTTGTGGCGTACTTTGTCAAATGTCTTCGCATAATCTATAAAACATAGATACACATACTTTTTAATTTGTATTGCCTTTTCTGATAGCATCCTAATCAGAAATATTGTGTTCCTTGTTCCAGTATCTTTGACGAATCCGCACTGTTCTTGTCCTATCTTTGGTCTGATTCTGCTTTGCACTCTATTCATCAGGATTTGGATGATGAGTTTTGTTATGTGGCTCATCAAACTGATTGTATGGTGGAGTTTGCATTCATTTGTACCTGACTTCTTAGGCAGTGGGAGAAAGATTGACCATCTTAGGTTGTCTGGTATTATGATTATAGTCTGGTTATAGATTTAATTTATTATTTCTGTAATTTTTTTCTATGCCAAGTTCATCTAGGGCTGTCAGCATCTCTATTAAAATGCTGTCTAGTCCAGCTACTTTATTTCAGTTTGGTCATGGCAGCTTCCATTGGATTTCAATATTTCTGGTTTGTCATCATCTTTGTGTATTCAGTTGCTCTCCCTTGTTGTGGAAAAGCTCTTTTATACACTCCCGTTCAAAAAATTAAGACCACTTAAAAATCTTTCAAAAATTTTTTTTTACAGATAGATTTTAAACTCCTCCCACTTAAGGTTACCAATACTACAATCTAAAAGGTTATGGAAACAAAAAGCTACATTCCAAACATTTTATTTAGAAATTTACATTTTTATAAAATGAGGCAATTTACACATGATCAAAATTATAAGACCAGAGACAAAAATTCTATGAAATTGTACAAAAAGTGTATGAAAATATTTAACCAAATTTAATAATGAAGTCTACCTCCATTGCTTTTGATGACTTCAAAAATTCTGTCGGGTATGCTAGAAATAAGCGTTTCCATTAAGGTGCGGGGGATGTTGCTCCAGCTTCTGAAGATGGCTTCACAAACTTCATTTTTTGTTGAATATTGTTTGCCATTTCGATAAACATCTCGTCATCCATCCCCAAACATTTTCAATTGGGTTCAAGTCCGATGAGCATGCAGGATGTCCCAAAAGATGGACCCCATTTTCTTGTAGAAAGGTCAAGGTCCGTCTTGCAGCATGGATTGCAGCATTATCCTGTTGGAATAACCATCCATCCCCACACAAACGATGGCCCTCCGTCATCAAAGATGCTTTTTGTAGCATGTTAACACAACCAGCCACTCTCTGACGACCCTGCATCACCTGGAGCTCCATCGTCCCTCTGTAAGAAAAGGCACCTCATACCATTAGGGACCCTCCACCACTATGACGTGCGGAGAAAGTTTCAGGAGGCATGTTTTTGTTATACCAATATCGTTGGAAGCCATCAGGACCATCGAGATTGAATTTTTTTCTCATCAGAAAACAGGACTTTCTTCCACTTCTCAACGTCCCATGTTTGGTATTCACGACCAAGCTTTAAGCGGTCCAACTTGTGATGTGGAAGCAGCCGAGGAATTTGTTTACGCTTTTTATTTACCATGCCTTTTTGTCTTAAGTGTTGTCTGATGGTTACGGGACTGCAATCAGCATCTGTGACTGCCTTAATTTGGCTAGAAGAAAGTTCCCCGTCTTTCATAACAACCCGTCTTATTCTCCTACTCAATGCAGGAGAAATTTTTTGGGGCCTACCAGAGGATTTTGCTTTTCCATAATTCTGTTCTTTAGAAAGTTGCAAATCAGTTTTACTGCGATTTACCTTAGTTGCGATCGCCCGCTATGACAAATCTTGCTTATGGAATTCTAGAATTCGAGAATGCTCAACTTTGGTAAGTTTACTTGCTTTAGGCATGGTAACACCTTTACGCAGTGATTGCTAATCTCTAACTGAACTAAAAACATTGGAATTGCCATAGATCTAACAATTTATACCTGTGGTCTTATAATTTTGATCATGTGTAAATTGCCTCATTTTATAAAATGTAAATTTCTAAATAAAATGTTTGGAATGTAACTTTTTGTTTCCATAACCTTTTAGATTGTAGTATTGGTAACCTTAAGTGGGAGGAGTTTAAAATCTATCCATAAAAAAAAAAAAAATTCTTTTTAAAGATTTTTAAGTGGTCTTAAATTTTTGATCAGGAGTGTATATTCTTCCTATCACTGGAGTATTTCCTCTTTCTCTAATATGATTGATTCATCCTTAGATTTTATACATTCTGTTTAGGAGCATGTTTTTTCTCTTGTCAGTTCCCTTATTTCTTTATGCATGTCTGCTTTATTAGTCCTCAATTTTCCTAATTGTGCACATTTCTTATTAAGACATTTCATTCCTTTTTAGCCTGTCTGCATTTGCTTCTTATTTCCTTGTGTAGTTTCTTGTATTCTGTTCCATGTCTTGGCATAGTTTTCTGTCTCATTTGCATCATGTCAAGAATTTCTTCAGTTATCTACTCGTTTATTTTTCTAGTTTGATTTCCTTAGGGACAATGTTGTTTGTTGATGTCACTAACACATCCTTTAGTATGTCCCATTTTGAGTTTCCGTTTTCAATTTGTTCTTCATATTTTTTCTCTAGGTTGAGGTCATTCACGAGCGTGTTGCATTGCAGTCTAGGTGCTACACTAGGCTTCTTCAGTCTGTGGATTTTCACTCTTAGTTTGCAGATGACTGGGAGGTGGCTACTTCCACAGTCGGCATGTGGATAAGTTTTGCAATGAACCACTGTGTTCCTGAATCTCCTGTTTATGGTTATGCAATTGATTTGGTTTTTCATGTCACCTCCTGGGCTTCTCCATGTTCATAGAAGTCGTGGGTGTTCTTGAAATCAGTTGTTTGTTATTACCTGGTTATTTGCTGTGTACCATTGAACTCATTTTTCTCCTCAGCCATTGTGGATTCCTAATCCAAAGTTATCATTCAAGTCTCCCATTAGGAAATGTCTTGCATAAGAAACTGGTCTATAATATGAAATGTGAATGAAGTGCCACTAACAGGTGATGTATTACTTAAGAATATTTTTTTTAATATTCCTTGTTAAAATGGAGGAGGGGGTCTTGTATGTCAACAAATACAGTAATCCCTTTATATTGAGAACAATTCCAATAATGTCACAAAATAAACAAATTATTATAGAAAGTAGAGGCTGGCCTAGGATGGCAAACAACTGGTCAGAATACCTTATAGGTATGAAATTCTGACAGTGATTGATTGCCTTTGTCTAAATTTTGAATATAAGACTAAAACCATTCAAAATCAATAGAGGAACACAAGAATTTCAAACTGTTGACATGCTTTCTGCACACAGATTCCTTTGAGAAGCTAGTCTGCATGTGGCAGAATGCTAAGCTGAGTGGGCATGCTTTCTTCCTGCTACATCATAGAATCAATGCTACTAAGTCTGTCCTTGAAGAAGTAAAAGAATTTGTCTTTTGCTGATACAATCTATAAAGTAGCATTAGTGTGTGAAGGGCTGAAACTAGTGGTAACAGGGAATGCAACATTATTTAAATCAAACAATTTTGGTTTAATATTCTCTCTGTTATTTAAATTGAAGTATCTTTATATTTATATAGGAATACATACACAAAGCCCTGGTTTAAATCTCATCATGGATGATTTGTAAGGAAGGTGACTTCCTGCTGTTATTAGTCTGGGGAGGTGATCCCAGTGTCAGGCACCTTTGAAGTTCCAGAAAATGAAACCACATGTTGACACAAGACTTGTAAATGAAATTGGATGAACAGAACTGTTTGGAAATTGGTGGTTGTATTAGCATAAAGGCACAAGTCATTGTGACAGAGGGTTTGAGTGTACTGGTGTTGTTCAAATTGCTAATCTTGCAAGATTATGCACTCTCCCCTAGAAACTAAGGACTGCTGAGTATAGTTGCAGTATAAACAACATGTGAGCTGTGTGAGTGTGTGTGTTGAAGAATTACAAATGTGCCTGAGCAGGTATCTGCAAGTGTGCTTGTAAAACAAAAATAGTCAGCCATTTTATATAATGAGAGCTGAGAGAAAAGTGTGTTAATAATTTTGTCATGTAAACAGTCTTCTTGTAAATATCTGGCAATACAATACTATCAAAATACTATCAATAGCTGAGCAAAGAGAATTATTTACAAATATTTCAAATTTACATTGTTAAATAAATGAGCCTCTCAATGAGCAAAACAAAACAGAAAATAAATAACAAAAATACCTTTCGAAATTATTTTTAAAGCCTAATGTCACATTTTATATTCAGAGTTCATATATTTTCATGGAAACCTATTGTTTATTTTTTAACGTTTTTTTCTCATTCTCTCACACTCCCTGTGTCTTAGTAGGCTTATTGTCATTATTCATAAACTCTTGAATTCTATATATGGAAAAATCAAAACATGAATTTTGAATTTAGCAACATTTAAAAAAATAAATATATCTTTCCAAATAATGCAACCTTAATATAAACTATTTTTCATCCTGAAACAAAAGCATTTAAGAAAAGAAAAATAAACATGATTTCTGGTAATTTTTATCAAAACTCTCAAAGGCTAAGTGTTAATTACTTAAATTAATGCCTTAGTAGATATTATCTCAAGCAAAGCACCAATACTAATAAATAAACTCTCTCTCTCCTTCTATAAAAGTGGATATATTTTTTAATGTGTCTCCCATTAAGTAAAAAAACAAAAAAAATGACTTAAGTGTTTTATGCAAAAGGTCAGTCAAGAATAAATGTCAAATGTGCATTTGAAAGTTACCAATTATGAACAAAATGTAGCATACTTTTCAAATCAATCATCATAAAAAGCAATTCAATGAAACAAATTCACATTTTTCTTTGATATACAGGATGAAGAAATTTAACAAGAGAAAACTAAGATTATTATAATCATGAAGTTGTTGCAAATTACATAATTCAAGAGACATCTTGAATAGGAGCTATAATTGAGAGTGCATTTGATATAAAAAAGGACAGCTTCACTGTAGAATAATTGTTAATGAAGCTTGTCTGGTTAACAATTATTACAGACTAATGAGTTTGATTCTCACTGGGTGCCCACATACAAAATCCAATATTAAATAACCCAACAACAATTGACATATTGGAATCTAACTAAATAGTTTCTGCCTGAATTTTGAAAAACCTTGTAGATTAAAGTGCTGGTTTGTGAATTTGGTAGCATAGTAATTGTGAGTTCAATCCCTGGACTGAGCAGTGTGCACAGAGTCAGTGGAAACCAGAGGACATAAGGGCTGAAACTATGACAACAACAAAGATGAGGATAATAGTTTGAATGTAAATAGTATAAATAAACTAAATAGGCATGGGTTATTGTTTAGTGAGTTTAATCTGATTGGCAATTACTCGGGAGTAAGTCCTATTCTCATTGAGGGCCCTGCTTACAAAATTCAAGATTAAATAACTCAAAAGGTTGACCTGTTATAAAATCAACTAACATAAAATGAAAGCCAAGCAAACAAATGTTGAGTAGACACTGTCAAACAAGGATATTTGTGTGCCATATCTTTTCAGAACATGGAAAATGGATCTCCACAATTTCTATTTGTTGCTCTTCCTTGTTTTTCTTATTTTCCTGGAGACTTCATTTCTCACATGTTTTCATAAAAGAAAAAAAAAAATCATGTGTTCTTACAAGGTAATCTACATATGGATGTTGAAAATTTTACTCATTCTCTTTAATTAAACATGAAATTAATTAATACAGATCATACTACTGATACAATAACTAGCAAAATATTGTACAAATTAGCAATGAAAATTTTAAACTAGTGTGTGAGGAGGAATATAGTGTGCAGTCAAGTAAATTTGATTTATGCATGCGCGCACACACACAAGTTTCATTTTGTCTCTGTTGGCATGGTCAGCAAAAGAAATTGCAAAATGTATTTCAAAGGAGTAAAATATAAAGAGATGAAAATACTTTTAATGATAATAGAATTTAAAATTATAAAATAAAAAACAAATAAAATAAAAGCAATCAAAGTTTGAGGAGAGAAAGCTCACACAAACACACCTGTCGATTTCTGAGATGAAGCATTGTAATCATTTACATTGTTTTGACTGTTCTCATCTTTGTTGCCATATTTACAATGCTTTGACCATTGGCTTTTTTCAGGTGATTGGAATTTTGAACCAAGCCCTTTATTTCATCTACTAGAGTAGATTGTTCTAGTTCAATGTGTTATAACTCTTCCAGATATCTCAGTATCAATTATCTTAACAGTTAACTTTATAATTACACATTTTTTTTTGCTTTCATTGCATCTTTAATTTCATTTTATTTGTGTGCTGTTTTTAACATGGAATGTGTGAGGATGTGAATATTTACAATCTAGATCACATTTTAAAGTTTACACTCTTGCACAGTGTTAAAAATGGTGCAGAAATGAAATAAATTTTTAAGCTCCTAATTGCTAAATGTTAAGACCATTTTCATTAGGTGATTGTTTGCTATAAGCTTAAATGATGCAATCCTCCCTCTCACCCCAAACCTTGAAAATACATTTATCGGAATTTTTTTTTTTTTTCGATAATCTGAAGGTTCAATATCTAATTGATATCAATTCATGAAAAAAGTTAGGGGGCAGGACTACTTTAAGTTGGTTAAAATCGGGTTTTGAGAAGAAAAAATGCACCCTCTGGCAGAAAGCATATATTTAAAAAAAAAAAAAAAAAAAAAAGATTTCATATATACATATATTTTAATTTAGTTTTTAAAAAAACGTGTGTGAATTTACCATTGACAATGTTTGAACATGCATAATCAATAAGAGTTTACTTTAATAACAAGTCCCTTTAGGGCATTATTTTCATTTTACACAAGGCATTATCAGTTCTAACACCAACACTGGAATGAGAGAACAGATCTATATTCTGGGTGCTGTTAACATTATACACGTATAGTCTGTAAGACAGATTGCAACTAACAATGTACAGGCATAGACCTAGTGCTGAAAAAAAAAAAAAAACAAAAAAAAAAACTAGCTGAGCTGGTAAATTCATTTTCCTGATAATGGCAATATAAAATTCTAAAGGTAGACATTCTTTGCAAATAGAAATGAAAAGATAAGGATACTGATATGAGAACAGTGAAGTTGCCTATCAAATAGGCAACTACAATGCATCACATGAGTGAAGGTCACATATACCTCAAAACAGTGATGAGCAGGAAGAGACTAAAAAAAAAAACATATGGTTGGTACTAGTGCAAGCTACTTTTACCAAAGCATTACTTATTATATAAGAGTCCTTATAATAATAAAAAAAATCAAACACAATAAGATGGATTGATTGATTTTTTTTTTTTATAATTTATCAACCTATTGCACATTATTTCAAGCCAGAAAATGTTTTATTTCTAAGAATGTTTTGGAAATAATGACTTGATAATACAAGTCTTAATAATTAACCCATAGCTAGGGAGAGAAGCTGTGGATTCATACTTTTCCCAAGGGTATTTACATGTAAATGAATATAATGAATCTGACTTGAATTGCAATTCTGCTTTCCAATTCAGAGCCATTATCCATTACATTGCTTACACATCAAAACTTACAGCACCTAGTATTCCCAAGCAGTCACCCATCTAGGTACTGATCAGGCTCAACATTGCTTAACTTTGGGGGTTGTATGAGAATTAGGGTTTCAATGTGATATGCTATTAGCCTAAAACATAATAAAAGTAACTTAATCCGAAGTGATTAAATATACATGTCTGAGCAGAGAGGTAGTGGTCAACTTAAAAAAAAATAAATAAATACTAACTACTTTTTTTTATTATTTAAATGATTTTCCAATCTCCACTTTTATTAAGAACCTCCTCCCATTTATTGTATATTGAGAAAAATTATGACTCTCTAATTAAGTATCCTCTCCCATAGTTAGAAACCCAAGAGTGTTGACTTAGTTCTTAAGAAATTTATTTCTTATATAAAATCTGAAAAGAAATTTCTGGGACTTAGTTGGATAAGTGAAAAATTTAAATAGAAATAAGCTGTCAGTTAATTTTCAATAAGTAATTGGAGGAAATCTATTCACGCTAATAATTATTTGAATTCATTCATTTTTTTAAAATTAAAAATAACAAATTATTTTTCTTTGTTTTCATGAAATGGATTTAAGACACTACTAATACTGCCTGTTAGAATGAAAGGAATTTTTCTAATAATATATTTTAGGTATATAGACAAGGTAATACAATTCTCCGAAGATTTCTATTTTATTCAGGGTGTACATGTACCATGGAACATTGTCCTTTTTATAAATTCTATTTTACTTTGGTGAGGATGTTTTAGCATTCTTTTAAAAATTTGGCAACATTTTAACCTTTATGCCCAAAAACAAGGTCTGTAAAAATAATGATTATTCTCTTGATACAGCTATTATTACATACACTTTTGACTCCCTCAACAATTATAAGCTTAGGGGTGATATTAAAACTTTATATATATATATTTATTCATTCAGGATACTTTTCAAGATTTTAGTATCTGAAGTATTAACAAAATTACAAAATCATAATCCATTATTAATAATTGTTTTTTTTTAATTTTTTTTATTAATGATGTAGTATTCAGATCACAAAAAAAGACAAAATTTACTTGCATTGATCAATACAAGATAAGAAAAAAAAACTTAGCTTTTATGATGTATCAAAAAAAAAAAAAAAAAAGCATCATCAACTAAATCAAACATTTGATAAAAAATAGATTTCAAAATTTCTTGTCTAAGAGTAAAAGAAAAATGAGAACTAGAAATTGTTCTTGTAAACTCAAAATGAAACCATTAACAACTAACCCATCTCTGTATACAGTTCATGAATGTAAATATTTGAATATCTTTATTTTTATCATTTTAGAAATGAACCTCTAAACGTTAAAAATGTTTCTATTAATTATAAGTGAATGCTGTATGTCCTTTAATAAAAAAAGAATAAAGAAAAAGAAAAATTTATTATAGAATATTCCTGAGTAAATACCATGTTTCCTTGTAACATTATCATGTATTCTATTTCTATAATTTGGCAAGGAATATTTAAGATAATTTATTCAATCTTTTATGAGTGCTTTTATATTATTTTGATTTATAACCATTCACACACACATGGAGTATTAGTGAATGAGTTTATCAAATAGAGCTGTTTAAGTGTTAGTTTAGTAGTAGTAACACCTATCCAAATAAAAAACACAGGGTCATATTTGAAGGATAAGGTGGGGATATATGGTGTAAAAACAATATATTATAAACATGTTTTACTAAAGACCAAAACTATCATTACTTTTCAAAAAGGCAAAAATCTAATAAAAGAGTAGTGTGGGTGTGTTAACTAAAAGCTTTCAGAATTTGTAAAGATTGCTCAATCTGTTATCTAGTAAAGCATATGTTTTGCTAGACATTTCAGACATCTCAAAATAACACCATTAGAAAAACATTTTTTAAATTCCTTTTTTGAGGAAGCCATTTTTTGCATTAGAAATTCAACAAATACTTGAGTAAAACTGTATGCATTAGTGCAGGCACACACACAAGATGCTCCATGAAGAAATCCTGGTACCACAGTAAGTCTTCTATTAAAACCTAAAGCATTATAATAAACATTTATTTATGAAACTGATTAGGTTTTCTTTGGGAATCTGTAGAAGTTAAACAAGGTTCATAATATCCAGGTATTCTACACCAATACAAATTTTATAGCTTTTACTTACGGCTGACAGTTAGAAAAATCCTTATCTTTTACTTTGACAGCATCATGCTGAGCAGCAGGGTCAATTTGAAGGGGTGATGGTTTTCGCTGCCGATAACGGTTCTCTTGCTCCATTTCTGTGACCCCCAATTCAAAAAAAAAAAAAAATCTGAAAAAAAAAAAAAAAAAAAAAATTATAAGTCATTGAAATTGAGATTAGAATTACATGTTTGAATTATGAAGCAGATGAAAGTCATGCTGAATGAAGGCGTCTTTTCTGGTCACCGATTTGTCTCTCAGATGTAATACACAATTGACTCATTTGAGTTAGTGACAATAAAAGCCTGCAGGATCCAACTGCGAGTAAAGTTTTAGTTTTATTGTTTGGATCAGTTTGACAGTGATAATCACTGATTTCTTGTATTTATTTTTAATAGAAGATTAGTGACAGTTGTACTCATTTGTATCAGGAGAATTTATGATACAGTATCATTTTTATTAATTCTATTGTACTTTGGGGAAGAATCAGTTTTAGCATATTTCTTTAAAAAAAAAAAAATTGACGAATGTTTAAACCTTCACCCTTTCAACCCCAAGAATTACTCTCTTAACACCACTATTACTGTATACACTTTTGACGCCACTGCAACATTTATTTACAAGATTATAAAAACAAACCAAGTACAATGTGATATTTACTTTTTATAAAGATGTATTAATTACCATTTTTATATAGAAGTAAATTTGAAAAGAAATCTTTATTCCAAAAATTCTAAGAAATTACTAAATTTTAAAATTATGTAAAATGGAAGAGATGCTTTCAGCCTATTCTAGTGAATTTGTGTGATAAGAGCAAATGAAAGAAATGCTCAGAAAGTGTATTTTTCAATTATAGTTACTGGTTATGTGTTAATTTTCTTCAGACATTTTTATAAATTTATGAATAAAAATATTTCATACTTATTTCTTTATACAATGGTAAAAATAAATAATTATAGCAGGTCCACATATTTTCATAATTTTGCAAATATAAAATTATTTTTAATAAGCAATCAAATAAATAAATAAAAAGTGTTTAATATCTTTAATTCTCAAGAATAAAGAAAATATATAAATCCACTTTCATGTTTGGATTTTATGATTCTAATCATTGCTTATTTAAAACAAACATTGTTAAGGAAGTTAAAATAACTTATTGTGATACACAATTTTTTTTCAGGCATGAAAGTCAAAAGTGGCTGGCTTTTTTGAGCAAGGATTGCCAGAAAGATCACTGTTGACCATTCTCAGTTTATTAAACCATTGAGAACATACTTCCCCACTCCACATGAAATCACAACATGAATATTCCTTATTGTGTTGGATTACAACACTTATGAAATTTACATAACAGTCCATTCTGAAAAAAAAAAAAAAGTCTTCAGACTAATAATCATTTTTAATCAGTCTTATATATAAGGCAGAGAGAACTACAACTGTAAATAATACTGAAATGAATGTCCAGGGAGGGGGTAAATGAATGAGAAAAATGGAAATTCTAGTAGGTATCCCAAACTAAAAGTTACTTTATAATATATCTAAAAACCTTTAATACAGACAGAGAACTTATCAAAACATAAGGGTACAACATTTATTTTGGTAGCTCAATTAGCAACAAAGTCATGAAAGAACCAAAGTTTGTCAGAAAAATTTCCATCTTATGTGAAAGAACCCAATTTTAAGAGTGTACAACAAAGATGCAGGCTTCAAACAAGTGAAAAGTCATGATAAATGTAATTGAAGTAAGATATAATAATAATATTTAGAACTTACCATTGGGGAAAATTTTCATTGCCCATTTAATGCTTTGTAACTTCTTATTAAGATTCATAGGACAATGTAAGTTTTTTTTACATAATGTGTGTGTGTGTGTGTGTGTGTGTGTGTGTATATATATATATATATATATATATATAAAAATCCAGGTAAAGAGGACCCAATGTTTTACAATTTTGAGTTACCTGACATTTTTTTTATTTACAAAATTAATTAAAACAACCTAATAATAGAAAATGATAATTTAGACAAGAAAAAATGAAATTGTAGAAACCCTATAGATTGCCCGTTAGAAAACAGGTGCCTAATGGAATCAATTGTCTATCAATGTGAAATATCTTCATAGGAAAACCCTAGTAATGTAAAGATTTATCTAGGTAGTACTAAGAACTCTCTAAAAAATGGGTTTATCAACATGTCTTCATTTAATAATAAACACAGAAATAAAACATCCCTATCGAAATATCATTGGTATCTAAAGGAAACAAAACACCTACATTAAAGTGTACAATTCTAAAAGAAGCTAAAGCATGTAAGTCTTTAAACGACTTATGCTTGTTGTATCTATATGAAAAATTATATATTAAATCACTTAAAAGAAATCTATTAAATAAATGTAATGAAATAAATGTCATATGTAGACATTGCAAAATGTTCACCTTAGAATATGAAAACACACACTTTATATTAATTAACATGCATATAGCCAATAATTCACTTAAGGAAAATAATAATTGATGAGATATTAAAATAAAATAATTGGTACATAAATTTTTTTATAATAAATAGATATTAGAAAGATGGGATAATGGCAACAGGAAGTAAATTAGAATAAAAAATAAAAATGTGATTTATAAATTAAAGGTTTTGAAAAAATTTGAATTAAATATGTACTATAGGTATCCATTTTTTTTTTATTAAAGGAAATGTAACCATAAAATAAGACTGAATCTCACTGATTATTAAAAATGTGACTGTTCTACAAGGTATGATTTTAATTTTTTTTTAATATTGAATTTCTCTGGTATTTTTCATCCAAAGTTTTTAGCTGAGAATTTTTTTGTGAAAGACACCTTTAAACCTTATCTTAAACCCACCAAATTGATGAACATCCTTTCTTAATTATGTGTAAGGCAGACAAATCCTAATGCAACAAGTTTGAAAAACACCACTATGAAATTTTCAGCTTTAAAAAAGTAAAAGAAGCCCACATCAATGCAACAGTAATATAATTTAAAGTAGGTACCTCCACTCATTTTTGATATCTAAATTTTGAATTGAAAGCTAAATGATTAAATTTACTATTTCCAGTAAGCAAAATACTCTGGCGTATTTCAAACAGAAATTATATTGAGTGGAAGCTAAAATTTTTCAATTTTTTAAAAAAAATCTTTCAATTTTTCAGCCATTTTCAAGCAATCGACACATGTAAACAAGAGTTAATTCTCAGTTTTAAAAATCTTACAAAAATAAAAAAATACATATGTGACACATAAATTTTGCTAATTTTCCAAAAATAATGTTAAATTAATTTGATTTACACAAGTATTACTTATTTATAGCATGAAATTTTGAATAAAACTATTTCTTAATTACAGAGTTGAACTTTTTGACCTGTCCACTGTATAACAAATGTGTTGACAGGTTGTCAGATTAGAGATAAGATAATTATGGCAATCACAAGTGACATAATTGCACAAATTTGTTTTTATAAGAAGAGGAAACTCTGAATAATATGATCTTTTAAATTACACAGAAATTACCATACAACAAAAACAAACAATAGATGATTTACATTCCTTAATGAGTCCTGTGTTTAACTAATAAAATCATTCATTGCAACAAAATTTCATTTCTTAAAATTTTGTGAATTTACGTGGAGGGGGGTAAAAAATGTAAAAAATATTTTTATAAAGAGTTTTTTTTAAAAATAATAATTTAAAAAATAATTTCATTCATTTGCGAATAAATTCTGAAAGTTTTATCAAAATCTGACAATTATTTGATTTTTGCAAGAATTTCTAAACTAATGTGTTTGTCACCGAAAAAAATACCGAGGTATTACATTTTTCATTGTAAACTCTTGTAATGATTTGGTTACCCACTAACTAAAATCAAAACAAGATTTTTTAACCAAAATTTTGAATGTGTTACAAGGGATTAAAAAATATTTTGATCTTTCCTCTTAATAATAATATAAACATTTTGATGGAAAAAGTTGGTTTTTATTAAATTTGGGGCCTTTTTCTTCATACTATGCTGTTTTTTTTAGCGATTTAGTGGAGGTATCTAATTTAAAGAGACATAGAATGAAAACTAATCACATGATAAAGAATTGTAACTTCATAAAGAAAAAAGATAAAAAAATTGTGTTAATATAATAATTTTACCAAAATGGATTGGAAACAAATGAGATATTAGTAATTGAAATTAAAGAAAATTTCACTCATTTGATGTTTTCACAGTGTAAACTAGAGTAGTTTAGAGTGCCTATTCTTAGTGACATTTCATTCCAAGAAGTAACTTCAGACTAATAACTATTTCATTGATAAAATCATATAAAAAGGTCAGGAGGAAAATATAAATATAATTTACCCTTATTGAGGATAAAAACATTTACCATTGCATCTCTAAAGTGACATACTTCTTTTTGAAAAGCTTTACCATCGGCAGTGGAATGTCATCAGAATTTCATTGAAGACCAAGCTTAATAAATAATGAACTGTAACAGAAATCTCTATGGCTCTGAATTCTGGATACCCCACTGGAACCATATTCATTACCTTGATGTTTTTCCCTTTAGTTATATATATATATATTTTAAAAACAGAAATAGGGTTGTTCCAATGAGAGAAATTGGTATAGTGAATATAAAGTGTGAGAGGCTGTGAACATTTTGTTCAAAGTGTACATTTATTGTTGTTATTATACATGTTATGATACATTAAGTGTCCATAATGGACATTTAATGTATCATATGTATAATAACAATAAATCTACATTTTAAACAAAACGTTCACGGCCTCTCACACTTTATATTCTATATATATATATATATATATATATATATATATATATAAGCTCTACTCTGTATCAAGCACTCTTTATAAAAGTAAATGATTTGACAGTAGGTTTTAATCCATATGTTCTTCCACTTTTTTGTAATATATATATATATATATATATATATATATAGTAGAGAGATAGGACACAGTCTGTCCTGCTGTTGAGCCATATTTTGGGAGAGATGAATTTATGAATTCCTACTTTTTCCAAGGGTATTTGCATATAAGTGAGTGCAATAAACCTGACAGTTTCTCACTCGGCTCACCAATTCCTTGACTAACCTGCTATCCATTACTACACCCACCCACCCAAAACTGTCACTGACTAAAGTTTTGGAAGTAGATTTTTCCCCCCATTCATTCTTCAGGGGTGTTTTGCAACTTACTGTTTATATTTTTTTAAAATTTTGTTTTTTTTTCATATAAATTGTTATTTTTTTTATCATTTCACTCCAAGCAAGGCAGAAATACCACTGGTGTACAGGGGGTTACAAAACAGGTGAGTAATGAGAAAAAAGAACAAGTTACATGGGAGTCAGAAAATGAGTTAAGAAAAAGAGAATACAGGTGTGAAGAGGGCTGCATGAGAGTGGAGTGAAAAGGAAGAAGAACATGATACAAGGGTTGTCATGGAAAGGATGTGAGTCAAGAAGATAAGAGATGGCAATTGACTTTGTATTTAAATTCTTGGAGATTGTAGCTTTCAGGGAAGCAAGTATATGAAAGAGAATTCCATAAGCAGGAAGTGCGAGAAAAGAAGCTGATAGAGTAGAAGTTGTGGTTAAATTTGATTGGTTTCACTGTAAAAAGGTGGGACCTAGCTGCTAGTCTAGTAGCTTGAGCAAATTCATGCAGTATGGGCACCAGGGAGCTAAGCTCATCAGAGCAGAAGCCATGAACGTATTTGTAGAAGAGACAGAGGGAAGTGTGTGTGTGTTTGGGCGTGTATTTTCTTTCAACAGGTATAAGCTGTTAGTCATGTATTGTCAGTTCTCAGCTTTCCTTTTTCTCTCCTTTCTTTCTGAATTTGTTGTGTTGATTTATTGTTATTGCTTGTAGAGGTGTCACCATTTTTTAATGTTTAGCACTTGTATATACATGCATATGAACACATACACAATTACATGTTTTGTGTTATATCAATTATATTATACTAATTATAACAGTTAACTGAAGAAATTTGGAATCAGATTTTTATTATTTTATGTGTACATGTTTTCGTTTATTATGTTATTTCATTGTTCTGGTTTAAGAGTTTATTTTTTTTATAAACTGATTATTGCTAGTTTTTTGGCTAAGCATAATTTACAATTTTTACTATTAATATTGTGTGGGACTACTCATTTTATGATTTCTCATTTGATTTTAGTGGTGATAAATTGTTAATTGCAGAAAGTTTGTTTGATTTATAATTAAAAGTGATTTATTTAATTTTGTTCATTTAAAATTTGTTTATATATATATATATATATATATATATATATATAGCCTAAAGAAGTAGTGGCACCTGGTCTGAAGATGGAATTAAAGTGGGAAACAGACAGTCATCATGCAGTACTGATTCCTATGTCCCCATTGTATCTATCCCAAATCTCACACACAAAAAGAATTGCTCCACTGCAAATAGAACTAAAGTTTTGGATACAAGTTTTGATATTTATCATACACCCACATTACATCTGCCATAATTTTCCACTGTAGACAGGAACTGAATAAAAAAAAAAAAAAAAAAAACACACACACACACTGTAAACAATTCAGTTTCTTTATTCCTACTACAATGATAATAGTACCAAGTCAGACCAGCAGAAGTGAAAGTGAGGTGAGGAAAAAAATTCCTGTACACCATTCGCTATTTTTCCTTAGTGAGAGAGAAAGAGAGAGAAAGAGAGAATTAAAAAAAAAAAAATAGTGTTATAAATAGCTAGAAGTTGGCTATTAAACCATCCTTGAATTGTGGCACAGTTGCGTGCAAGAGCATGCATGTCTATGCAATTTATGCATTTTCTGCTTGGAATTCTTTACGCAAAAAACAAAAAAACCAAAAAAAAAAAAAACCTCACATATTCTGAATATCTGTAATGTCTGCAACACGACATTGAACTTGACAAAAATATAAACTGCATGGAATTCAACAAATGTTAAAAAAAACAAAAAAAACGATTACAGCATTCACTCACATATATGTAGTATAGACAGGCAAATTCAGCTTAAAAAAAAAAAAAAAAAAAAAGATGTTGCTTCAGAAGTTACTTGAAAAGGTTTATGAAAAAGATACTCCCCCAATGAAGAAAGTCACAATTCTGTCATACTGCCAATTATTTAAGAGATTTACATTTTTTTAAATTATTTATCCTTTTGGTTATTTTTACAAATTGTTTCAACAACCAATTCATTGAGAAGATGCCTCCAGTTGAGAAAAGTAAGAAAAGAGTTGAGAAGAATATCAGTTTTAACATCTCTTGAATTCCATGCAGTACAGATGCCTGAGGAATTCAACAAAAGACCATAGATAGTTCTGACAACCTTTAGAACACAGGGCCAAGCAACATTTCAATAAAGAACTACAAGAGTTTATTTATATATCAAAGCTGTGCAGTGAACTTCTATGTAAGCTTAGATGTTGAATAAACATTACAATCCAGTGTTGATTTTTTTTTGTCAAAAATATCAGATTCAGCTTTCAATAGCCATTTGGTTATCAACATTGTTACAATGGTATCAAATAAATGTCATTTGCATTTGAGAAGGATTTAAAAAAAAAAAAAAAAAATCACATCTACAAAAAAAAAAAGGCAAGAACATATTTAATTATGCAAAAAAAAAAAAAAAAAAAAAAAAAAAAAAAAAAAAAAAGTGATTATTATTCAAATGATTACCATGTTCAACATATCATATACTCAGAAAATTTATTTATAAATACAAAAAAGAAATAGAATGGGCCAAGAATTTATAATGAATGGATTATATATATATATATATATATATATATATATATATATATAATCCATATATAAAAAATTTGACCTGACCTTCATGTAACTGTGCAATTGTAGTAGAGGTGGATGATGATAAATTAAGAAAATCATATATAATTTTTAATTGGACATTTATAAGTATTCAGTGAAGAAGACAATGGTCATAGTAATAATAACAATGAGAAAAAATAATTTTTATAGCAACAAATGCAATTGCCAATAATTTAAAATACAACGAATAATATTCATAATTACTAATGTTTTTATAATGCACTCACAAAAGGACAATTTTTTTTCAAAGGTGAGAGAATTTTATAGATTTTAATATACCTACTAATACAAGTATTAAAATTTACTATATAATAAATCACCTAATAAAAGTGATTTGCTAATATAAAGAAACAAAAATGACAATATAAATTTCTCAATGATTTTGGTAAGTATGAAGATGCATGAAAGAAAATCCCTCAATTTATTTTACATATATCATTAATTTTTTTTTTTTTTTTAAGCTTATATATCAGGATACATCAAAAGTTTATTTCATATACACTACCAGCCATAATTATTAGGCCACCCCAGGGTTTTAAAAAAAGATGTATTTCATACTATATTTTAGTATTCATTGCCAAGTGAATAATTGCAAATGAAAAAAAAGAATGATTCTTTTGTTAATATTGCACAATAACATGTGCATCAAATGAATTTATAAATATTCAATAATTACCTATATTGCAGTTTCATCAATGAAAGAATGAAGAAAATTTAGGATGATTTGGACAAGTTCATCTTTGCTTCCTTGCCGTATAAAATTTTGCAAACAAAAGAACCAATCTATTTTCATTTGGCAATAAATACTAAAAAAAGTATGAAATAAGTCATTTCTTTAAAAAAAAACAAAAAAACTGAAGTGGCCTAACAAATTATGGCTGGTAATTTACATTCTACTTAAAGATCTAGAATGGTGTACAATGAAGAATGTTGGTTAAGTGCCATATGTGATATGCATTTGGGCAATCAGGTCTCAAAAGAGACATGACTGACTGGGTAGAAGATTTCCCTGCAGTAGGTTGTCATCATTTTCTGTAGACTGGTTGCCAACCAAGGCTCTAGCACTAAATCTACTGATATTTAATTCACTTGCTGGAGAGAGAAGCAACAGATTCATACATATCCCAAGGGTATTTGCATGTATGTGAATGCAATGAATTTAACTGGAATTCAAACTTGACTTTTGGATCTCGTTCTGAGCTGATATTCACTGCACCACAATGCACATCACTTTAAATTTTTTTTACATTAATGCAGGCATCCCTAAAGGTTCTATCCTTGGACCTACTTTGTTCCTAATTTTCACCAACAAACTTCCTGAGGTCATCTGTTATTGACCTGGTATCTATGATGATGATAACAACTATTTACTCTTGCCTCAGTGGTAAGCTTTGATGAGGTCAAATTGGCAGCTAATTTTAAAAAAATGACCTTCAATCTGTTAACTGTTCAAGAATTGGCTTGTTAATCTTAACACCTTCAAATGAAGCTGCTCTCTTAATTGTTTTGGAGAACCATTTTTTCATTCATCAGCATGGCTGTTGCTAATGTTTTCTATAGACACAAAGTTGAATGACTAAGGAATCAATTGCTAGGTTAGCTGCTAGAAAAATTGGTTCCCTGTGTGTTTCTAGACAATTTTTCTCACCAGAATCCATCTTACAGTTATAAATCTACCATTCATTGAATATTATGGCCACATGTCTGTTGCTGCCTTCTACCTTCTTAAATCCTGTTCTTTTATTGTCCTTTCTAACAAAAAAAGCTTAATGTAATGCTTCACACAAAATATTCAGAGGATTGCAGTCTGGTAATAATGTGTGTGTGTGTGTGGGGGGGGAGTAGGTAAGTGAGGCAACCAGTGACATGATGAGCATATAAGATTTATAAATTAATTCATCCTTGAGAATACACCAGATTTTTTTTCTATTGGTGCACATTTCTTTGGTAATTTTCTGCATGCTTTTGCAGGGAGTTCTGCTTGACAACCCTGGCAATGAACTCAGGCCCTGGTGACACCAGAGCACTTATGAGTCAAGTGTTCTGGCCTGAAATTGTCCTTATTGTCTGAGGGCTCCATATGCTTAGCAAGGTGTAGTCCATGGTTTAAGGGTATTTAAACTGTTTAATGATTTCCTACATTAAAGACTTTGTGGTTGGCATGAAGGCTCTCCACAACAGCAGATTGATGATTGTTTTCTAAAGGTGTGCCAATGGCCAGGCAGCTACTGAAGTGTAGTACTTTCTAATAGTGGTCTCCAAACCTTGCCATATTCTGACATCACAGAGCTGTTGTCACTTTAAAACCCCAGATTTAACTGTGCTACACTGTGTGTGTGTATATATATATATATATATATATATATATATTCTAGGCTCGTCTGTTGTGTTCACTTTCATACCATTGCCCTTGAGAAAGGCATAAATTCCTCTTATCTTCTCAATACAGATATAAGTTAAATAGAATAAACTAGGCTCTGTAGTCTTAGATGGCAACCAGTCTCAGAAAAGGACAACTGGCTTCAAAACTGAAGAAAGCAATAAGAAATCATTCTACCATATTTCACACGAAGTCTTGGTAATTGACAGATAATGAAAAAGTGAACTGTGCTGTCCTAAAAAAGTAATGATTTTAGAGAGTGTTGTATATAGCTTTCCATAACCTAGTATACAAGAGTAGAAATATTCTTTTGAGCACTGTTACCAACATCAAAGCAGCATAGATGCATCAGGTCTAACATGCATAGTAGTTCTCTAAAATGACCATCAGGCTTCTTAAAAGCCTACAATCTAACTCAAGTAAAATTTCTAACTAAAGAAAAAGCATGTATATATGTCTCTTGGATGACATTTGTTTATGTTTATTGCCATGTATCTATAATATGGAGTTATTCCATGTCGAATCAACAAGGGTCTGACCATTAGATATTTTTTTAAAATTTGGTACACTTATAGAGCTTTATGATAGAAATTGAATTATACCTATTTTACATCTATGTCAAAAAGTTCCTGGAACATGACCCTTTCTAAAAATAAGTGAATTCTTGAAAATACTAACAAAGTTTTTTCCTCCTTCAAGACTAAATTATATACCATTTTAAATTACTTGGATAGAGCTAAATGGTGATCTATTTATTTGTTTAAAAAGGTCAACTAAGATAATTTTTTCTTGACTTCAATTTTCAACAATTTTTTTGTAAATGTAAATATTTTTTAAATATTTGTTTCAATGTATCACTTTCTCAGATCAAAACTTAATTATATATATATATATATATATATATATATATATATATATATATAAACTTAAAATTTTTTTGTTTCATGCATTTAGGTTACTCATTGACAGAATACATAAAATTCAAGGATGGAACACTCATATTAGAGAAAGAAAAAATATTTCAGGGATGGAACACACACTGGATATCTCTTTCACAATGAAAGAACAACTAGCAATATACAAAATGTATGGCATTCTCAAGAATGGAATGATTTGTGGGCCAAGGTAGCTATAAAGATAAAGACAGCAGTCTGGGATTTTGGAGTGTCATTGACAATTAGCATCTGACTATGCTTTGTGTCTCTAGCAACTTAACCTCTCCTCTCTTCTACTATTTGTTGTTCTGTCTTCTGGTGTTTGTCTTATTTGTATTCATATCCATTAGCATGGATATTGTGCTGTAGATATTCAGCACACATCTTCTGAGTATCACCCTGCCACCTCCTTTCAATATTAGGCTGTTACAGCTAACGTTGTATTTCATTCATCTACAAGACTTTACAATATGGTGTGATTCTCTTCACACATGACGATTTCTTTTTTTGGCTTTTCAAGGATTCTGTTTAGAAAGGAGTGATTACTAGAGCAATTTTCTGAGCATGATGTGCTTAAGCATTACAATGTAAACCATGCACTACAATGGTGTTCAATGCTTGGTGTGCATAATGGAAATATAAAGTGCTATGGGCTTTAACTTTAAAATTGATTTCTTTTTTACCGCTTATCAACCATTTACATACTATTTAAAGTTAGAAAATATATTTTTAGGTTGGAAGAATTTTTTTTCAAATAATAATGATTTACTGATGCAAGTCCTACTATTTAACCCATGGGGTGGGGGAGAAGTGGATTCATACCTTTCCCAAAGTTGTTCGTGCATAAATGAATATAACAAACCTGACAAGATTGTAATTTGGATCTCCAATTTAGAGCTATTATCTATTACATTACTCATGCATCCAAGATGTCAGCACCTGGTATTAGTGGTTACCCATTTAGGTACTGATCAGACTCAACCTTGCTTAAATTTGATGAGTAGATGAGAACCAGTGTTTTACTGTTATATAGTCATGAGTCTTAAAAGTCATTAACATTCTGAATATTGTTCAGGTAAGTGAATGCCTTTTTCTTTTTTTATACTTAAAAAAAATCTCTCACATTTAATGAGAACAGGAAAATTGATCAACCAAAGCAATATGTGTTAATAACATCAAGTGTATGAAGAAAGGGGTTCAGTTATCTGAGCAATACTTGGAAAATTAATGTTAGTTTGTCTAAGCAGTATTCTGGAATAACAATAGAATAAAGTTACATAGATGCAAAAGTTTATTCATGGCTCCACTTATAACTTTTAAGATTACCTAAATACTTGTTGTATTATTTTTAGAAAAACAGATATGCATTTTTGAAGACATGTCATAAACTGTTTTCAGAGTAATAATATGAAGTCAAATTTGCTAGAACACTCTCATGATAGCTTGGAAATCTACTGTTAATAAGGAAAATGTTATTCATAACACAATTTATCAAAATTGTGTTACATTAACATGTATTTGTTCTTTATATATTTGTGGTTCAAATATTTTGCTAATATGAAAAGTAGAATTATCATACCAAATTCAAATTATGGCCTAGTCAGTTGTGTTCACTTTTGCACACATGTCCTTGTAAAGACATTTATCTTTTTCCTCTCAGTTATGAATTAAATAGAACAGACTGGATGTTGTAGACTTAAATGGCAATCAGTCAAAGAGGAAGAAAACTCAGAACTTCAAACCACAGAGAAGGCTACAGGAAATTACTCAACTATCTTGCTCAAGAAGGTATGCCAATTCACAGAAAAAGGAATCTATGGAGAACTATTATTGTCTATGTCCTAAAGAGATCTGCCATTTTTAATATAATTTAATAGTAGTCTTTTTGAAATCACAAAGAAATGTACTCAAAGTAATTCTTCCCATGGAAATTTCAAATACTGAGAACAATAATATTGTTGCACAGAATAAGTTTTCAGTTCCAAAACAATGTTTTTGTACAGGTCATCATCACTGGCTGTGCATTTTAAAAGTGCTCTACAATTCATGAGTTGTCAATTGTGCAGGACTATGTAGAATGTGGCTTGTTACACATCACTATTGCCACTGTTAAAATGCATTACTTTACTGTCTAACTGCACTCACATCCATTACCTGTTCTCTATAAATGTTCAGTAAATGCCAATGAATATTAATGGGTGAATTTTTTCTGGTTTGTATACATTTTCATGTCAGATGTAATTTTGCCAAGTGCTATTCAGCTGTTATCTGTGATAAAGATAGAAAGAAATAAAAATAAATTTATTGGCAGGAAAGTTAAAACTACTGCATACCACTGATATATGCCTCTGCTGTGAGCCAATGTAATAAAACAAGTAATATTACTTTCAGAGTGACCTGCATACTTTGCTATATAACCATAGACAATATATGGTTAATACAAAAAGTTTGAAGAAAATCAGTCCCAGCATCTCAAGCACACACACACATCAACAAACACACTGACCAAAATGGATTATTTTGTGAAAAAATGCCTTTTCTATGTATATTGAATATGCTAATTTAGGTCAAAAGAAAACAATGTTTTAATCAAAACTGCTTATATATTGCTTCAAAAGCACAAAAAACAACATTTGTAATTTTTCCACTTAAATCTACAGTATCCAGTTTACTCTCCTATTTAATATAATATTTGAGAGGAGAAAGATTTACAACTTTGCAAATGTGAAAACAACTGACTAGGACAAAATTTGAACTTGAGAAAATTAACACAAAAGTTATTTTATTTTGTACTTAACTAAGGTTAGTTAAATATTAAAACATTTCTCAATGATAATACTATCTAAACATGTTCAAATCTAAGAAAATTCCAGCTAATGCAACCATAAATAATTTATCAGTGACAAAAAGCAAAGATTTATTCAAATTTGAACAAAACAAAAAAACACGCAATCCTATACATGTTTGTTTAACGAAGTAAAAGTAAGACTGGACTGAAAATGTTTTTGAGATAAGCGCCTGTTTTTTTTTTTGTTTTTTTTTGGCAGTGGGTGGTCTTAATGAAATTAATTATTTTAAGTGCAAATAACATCAGAAGTGTGAAAGAATATGCTTATGCATTTTTCTCAGGGTGTTAAATAATGTTTAGATAAGCTACAAGAAATAGACTAAAAAGGAAATCCGTGTGTGTGGGAGATTTTATTTTTGATCATTTGAGAATTTCCTATATCTCTGTAGAATGATTTTTTTTTTTTATTTTCTTCCTTCCTTTCATGCAAGATCCATTTTCTACTTTATTAAACCTATTTTTTGGTTCATGAATAATTCCAAGGGTATGATTAAAAAAAAACAAAAAAAAAACACACACACAACAACTAAGATTTGTAAGATATCATAAGCAAAATTTTGCTCATCTCAGAACAAGGATAATAGAAGGCAGTCATTCCCCCACCGATCATTATGATGTGGCTTCCCTCTGTCTTTTCTACATATATTTTCATGGTAATTGTCCTGATGAGCTGTTCTAAATACTTCAAGTGCATGAATTCAAATGTGCTTCTAGATTGGCAATTAGGTCTTACTTTTTTTTACTGTTGAACTAGCTAAATGCAACTGTCAGTTCTATTCTAATTTATTTTCTTGCACTTTCCTGTGGAAATTCCACCTGGTTTCTTGCTTCCATGCCATCTACAATCTTCAAAAATTTAAATGCAACATCAATTGCTATCTTCTGTCTCCATTAATTCTGTTCCTTTATTTTCCTGATGTCTTCACATTAAAGTCCTCTCATTTTCTTTCACTCCTTGTAAACTCATGCATCACAGTGGCATTTATTACATTGATTAGGGTGAAATAATATATATATATATATATATATATATATATATAGATATTTAAAATTAAAGAGGGTTAAACTTTCAATACATAATTCTATTAATTAGAACACTTCTTTATAAAGTCCTTTTAAAGAACAAAAGGTGTTAAATAGACCTTCGCACTCACATCTTGTCATTCAATTACTCAACATTGTTTTGATATATAGAAATTTATATATCATATATTAGTGTAAAATTTGGTATATTTATGGAAGAACAGTGCTCAGTATTGGAGACAGAGCATTTACAGATATGGACAGTGTGGACATAAGAATCAACACAGCATAGTAACTGTCAGTTTCACACTTCAATATAAATCTTCAGATCATGGTTTGATCTGAAAAATGCACTAAAGTGCAAAATTGAGTCATCATGCAGTGTTGATTCCTATGTACACACTGTTTATATATATATACATATAAATATATAAAATAAATCTCTTTGCATCTTGTATAATCTGCTTGTAAGATATTTAAGTAAAACACATCAGACCACAAATTTTGGCCCCTTTTAAGTAACTGCTACTTTCAAATATAACACATCACTAAATAAATCACAGGCCTAACTAATAAAACAATTTTGGGGAGAAATAAAGTGAAAACAGCAACCAGCGAGTGGCTCTCCCAGCTGGTATTCTAACCTAGAGTCGTTCCTTCTTGAGTTCTGTCTCAAAATCGCACTAACAGACTTTTCAGATGCCAACTGTGAACTCCAAGCACCTCGCACTGGGAAAAATTAGTTGCTTTTATATTTGTCCATATACCCATAATCCTTTGCGTCTTCATGCGATCCCATAACGCATTGCATCTTTATTGTATAAAAATGCAATGCAAGACCCCCTTATTCTTTTATGTTATCTGGCCGAGGACAGATTACGGCAGAGCGGTAAGTGCTTTTTTTCTCCTTCATTTTAACTGCAGTAGCTTTACATGCTAAGCAAATACGGGCTCTTTTTTGGGACAAGGCAAGTAGCAAACAGTTGTGCTCATCCCAGGTTCTATCTCATGTCTGCCACACTCTCCCCTGATCTCATGATTACACAGATGACAGTGCGGGTGTGGCCTTTTGTTCTGGGCGCTCCTCTGAAGGGGTAGTGGTTGAGCTTCATCGGAGGAGCTCTCATTAGACACGTCCTGATCTATTGGCAAACTAGTGATATTGGAGTGATCAGTTGTTGAACCCAACTCTTCGTATATCGGCTGTTCACTATCCTGTGTCTTCTTCGTCAGTTGTGGGATTTGAGCCCAAAAAAAGGGCACAGGTCTCTAACATGGTGAGGCATGCCATCGACCCGCACCAACTGCTGACTCACCACGTCAATTACAAACTTTCAGGAAAAATTTGAGTTTATTCATCAACATTAGTTTCCTTCTATGGTGATACACCGATTCCAATGCTTATCTGACAATTTGATGCCTTTTTTGTAGAACGATTTGTCTTTGGCCTCAAAATACACTTCAGTTTCTAATATTACTTCTTCATTGGAGCTAATTCTTTCTCTTTGGTGCATTCTTTTGAAGTCTGCAAACAGCCAGTAGTCACTGGTGGCCAGATCTAGAAAATAGGGTAGATGCAGAAGCAATTTGAAGCACAATTCATGTAGTTTTGCCATTGTTACGATTGACTTGCAACATGGTGTGTGATCTTGGTGAAAGATCACTTTTTCTTCATTTGTGGTTGTTTTTTGGCAATTTCTTCCTTCAAATGCACCAGTTATACTCTATAATATTTGCTATTGATGATTCTTCCTTTCCCAAGGTAATGAATAAACAAAATACCTCGCGCATTCCCAAGTACAGAGGCCAAAACCTTGCCTGCTAATGTTTGCATTCAGTCACTTTGAACAGCTTTCACTTGGAGTGAAGTGGTGGATCAATGTTTCATTCATTGTCACATATTTATGCAAAAACTCTGTTGCATTGAAACAATGCTCTGAATCAACGTGTTGTTTTTGATTGACTGTGAGCAAACACAGCACTCACTTTGAACACAGATTTCTTATCGACAAATGTTCATGCAAAATGGCAAATACACTGCTTTCTGATATGTTCAACTACTATGCTATCTCACGCAACTTCAATTTATGATCAGCCAAAACAAATTTGTGGATTTTTTGGTGTTTTCTAGAACAAATGCCAATTTTGGGTGACCTGAGTGTTCAGCATCATTCGTCTCTGTATGACCACGTTTAAATTCAGAATACCACTTCTTAACCATTATTTCCAATGGAGAAGAGTCTTAACAACACTTATCAAGTCAATGCTTTGCTTGAACAGTATCCCCTCCCCATCAGAAAGCAATACTTTATTAACACACAAAATTCAGATTTTTCCATTGTTTTGAAAATTTGCAACAGTAGCTTCACCTAAATAAGTATAATTTGGAAACTAATAATCCGATTTGGCCAAAATTTTCATCACATGCCATTTGAAGGTTAGTACTTCATAAAAATCATATGGAGATTTTATTAGTTGTGCCATCTGTATATCAGGCTCAGGACTGAGTGAAGTGTTATAAGTAAATGACAAATTATTACATACATTTGATTTTGTTCTTACACAATTCTTCATAAGACATGAATATTCCTTGTAACTGATGAACCATTTAACCAGAATCTATGATATTACATGTTCCAATCCCTCCTTATTGCCCTATATGGCATATTGGTAGTAAATTTTACCTTTATGTTTGTATCACCTCTGATAGCAGCAGAAATAGATGAATTTTCACTTTAGTGAAAACTTTAGTAAAATAATTTTATTGTGTAGATATAAAATGCAAACAATTATTTTAAAAGCAACTTCATGGCACTTAGTTCACCAAGCCTAAAATTGTTGACTATGATAATTATTGTTACTGTCCAAAGTACAAATTTGCTTGGAGTGAGAAACAATGAAAAGAAAAATAATCGAACTTGGCGCTCAAATATAGTGACATGGCTGGCCTAACAGTTGATAGCAAAGAAAATCCAATTGGTAAGTGGATTTCAAGTTCAGGCCAAGGCAGCCTAAGTTTGCTTTATATTAATGTTCTATTTCCTATTGAAACCATAGCAGCATCTCCATGGCATGGTGTGTTTAAAAAGGTTCGTAAAAAAAAAAAAACACAAACAAACAAACACTTAATTACTCAATCCCAGTGTGTCATTCAATTCAATCATCTTCGGAGAGAAAAAGGTTTTTGGCCAAATGAAAGAATTTCTCTTTCACAAAATGACCAAATTAAAAATACATAGTGAATATTGTTTTCTTAAACAGGGCAGCAGTTACAAATAACATTAAAGTATTTTCTTTTGAAGACCTATAAACAAAAATGCTTTTTCCTGTATTGAAAGACAAAACTGTGAAATTGTAGTTTGAATAATGTAACAGATGTTGGTACAGAAGGTGGAATTTTAAAACAGTGGTTCAAATTCCAGACAAGTCTTATATTCACTATGAGACAGGTGAGGGGAGAGAGAGAGAGAAAAAGAAAGAAAGAAAGAAAAAGAATCTTTCTTCTCTCCCCACTCAAAACCATAGACTGGGCTCTCTAACCTTGGGTAGTAACCAATCTTAGAGATGGAAAATTAAGTCTCAAACCTCAGAAGACAATGGGAAACCACTCCACTTCAAAGAATATATGGCAATTCACAGATAAAGAAAAATCTTTGAAGGGTTATAATTGTCTGTCTTGAAGGGAAATGACTTTAGCTCAAAAGCTCAAATTGACAGTAAGAAATCTATTAAGATGTTATATTTGGCATTTCTAATTTGGAATTATGGAAAATAAACCAAATAAAAACAGCAAATTATATTTGTTTCTCTTTTGAACATTTGTTAAAATACTTTTCTTCAATGTATTAAAATTTAAACAGTGGTCTCATTAACATATCAATAGAACTTTTTTTTATATTGCTTCTTTGTATTTTGTAACCTTAAGTTAATTTCTCTTTTGCAAGAAGGATTTTCTAGTGATATTCTATTTTGAGATTATATGAATGAATAAAGTCTACTTGCTAAGAGTTTTGATTCCCAAATATTAAGCATCTTCTTGAAGTTGATAATGAATGAGAAAATATTCATTTAAAACTAAGAAAATTCTTATCTCTGTGCCACATTTTCTTTTCACAATGTGCTTTTTGTTACTCATTTCTCAATTTAAGGAAACAAAGGACTCATTGATGAAAATCTTCAACTTTCTCTCAGATACTCTTTTAGTTTATGTCTTAGCCCAAGCAAACACTCTTTGTTTATTATGTCTAGGTGGCCCTCTCTTTGTAAACAAAAGGAGTGTTTGCTTTGCTGGATCTCTAGCATCTTCAGATTTAATAACTCTTAGCAAAATTAAAATTGCTCCTCCCATTCATTCATGTCACCCATAAAAGATTTATTTTTCACATTTTCCTTCCATTTGCAGTTCTGATGAGTGTGGATGAAACTAGTTGATTGGTGTTTTTGTTTTAATATTTGGCATGGCCAATCTTAAACATTTTTTTCTCTTTATCATTCATTCATTCATACATACATACATACACACACTTATAGAGTTCTGGACTCCTATAATGAAGCTCTCTTTTGGTTGCCAATTTAAATACATAAGTAATCAACAAATTTGGTATTTAAATGTAAAATAATTATCTTGTACATTTATTGGATCAAGCATTATTCCAAGAGAATTTAAAAATCAAAAGCAAACATTTAGATGCACTATGAATGAAATGAGCTTTTTGTATACATACATAAGTAAGCTAATACTAACTTACTGTCTATTCACTTCTGTAATCTTAACTGTATGGGAAAAAAAAATCTTCACAGTAGAGCATTGTTAGGCTCAAATCTCTAGAGGTGGATTACAACAAATCTTACAACACTCTTTGCATTGAGAGATAGAAAGAAAAAAAAATACCAACCACGAGGTCTGCTAGCTTTTCAATATTTGCCTAGCATCTATCTTTGTGCACTGAATTTTGTCTATCTTTAAATGAAGCGAATTTAAAGTTAATTTTCATGATGATGCTTTGCAGGTGAAAAGATAAAATAAAAAGGTTATTTTCATAACCAAATAGCAAATTGAACATGGGATAAATATATATATATATGACTTGAAACAAAGAAAAGAAACTGACAAACTTTGACAATTATTATTGTTCGTGAATTAGGCAAGTAAATGCTCATGTATTTGAAGTGGTTTGTTATCAAAACATAAAAGTAATTAAATATTGGTATTCATACAAAGAAAAAAGATTATGTATGTATTCACACTTCTGGTGAGGATCATAGTGTAGTATATGTGTGTACTCTTTGAAAACTGGCACAAACTTACACTGCATTTTCATATATGCAGATAATCATTAACAGACAGTAAAATAAATAGATATTGATCTGGATAGACAACAAAAATTGCCAAGCTTAGTGATTTATTTTGATTATATCAGATGCTTTCATAAAGCTAAAGAAGCGGAGCACAAATGTCAAGATAACATTTTGAACAGAGTGAAAGAAACAAATATCCAAGTAAAAATTCCCAGATTTGTATAGCCTTTTGACACTAACATTTTCTTCTATAAAAGACAAAAGAATAAATAATAAATAAGACTCCAGTGCTTTGTGTGAACATGCGTGCACACACACACACACACAGCATCATAATCATTAATTATTATATGTATATATAATCCTATATAGTAATTGGAATAAAAATTGTATTAGTAAAACAAGTTTTAAAAATTATATATATATATATATATATATGAACAAAAGAAAACTATAAACATCAGGGATACATTAAATTCCTTATGCTCTCATGTACAATATGCAAACCATACTTTCAATTAAAAAAAGTCAAAATGTTTAATTTTTTTCATCACAAACCATCTAGAAGAATTAACAACTGGTTATTCATTTCATTAAGTTTATTATCATTTTTAATTTTATATTTTAACACCTAAATAATATAAATTGAATTATATGTATTCACTACTTTCTTTTCTCTTATCCCTGCCATACTAAATTACTATACATCTATTTTAACATTTTTATGCACTACTATAATTGATACTTCACAGATCATTTACCCAAATATCTATTTTTAATTTTTATTAACTGTTAAACATAATCAAGTTTGCTGCAGTAACGATTCTCACCTAAATTTTTCCTAGAGTGACAACATTCCCATTGAATGGAAATGTTGGCAACAATAAAAAATTTAAGCATATTCCATCTTATAGTTTGGAATGGATATTTCATATCAGTCATTTTATTTTTATCATTATGAATTAATAAAAGAATTAATGGATTATTTTAGGTACCACTCATTTTCAATAACTAACTTTTAAACTGAATTTTTTAAAATAAGTTTTCTTGAAACATTTTAGTTTTAATTGAAATGATTAAATTTACTATATTTCAGTAAGCAAAATATTCTGGTGTATTTCAAACAGAAATTATATTGATTGGAATCTAAAATTTGTCATTTTTTAAAAAGTTTTTCAACTATTTTTGAGCGATTGACACATTTGTAATGTAAACAAACGTTAATTCTCAGTTTTATCTGGCAAAAATACACATTTTTGGACAATTAGCAACTTATAGCATGAAATTTAGAATAATAAATTTATTTCTTAAACACAGAGTTCAACTTTCTGCCCCCCCCCCCCCGCCGTATTTGAAATGTGATGACAGCTTGACAGATGCAGATAAGTGTATGATGATCACAAGTGAAATAATTGTACAAATTCTTTTCCTGTAAGGGAAAGAAACAGTGAAATACATGACCCTTTAATGTAGATATGGAAATTACCATACAAAAAAAATATGAAGGCATGACGATTTGTATTAAACTTTTCAATTACTAAAAAAAAAATATAATCTTTCACTTAAGTTTAAGCTAACGATAACAAATCTTTTGAAGTATTAAAAAAATATTTTTTAAACCTTATGAATTATTATTATAATTAAAAGAAATTAAAACAATTTTTTCAAAATTCCATTATTAATAATTTTTTTTCTCTGTATTAAAGCAATTAAAAACTTTTTTTTTACTATTGGGAGCAGATTTTCAAAAATAAAAGCAAAATGTAAAAAAAAAAAAAAAAAAAAAAAAAGATGATTTTACATTCTCACTGACTGCGTTAAAACCAATTTTCTCAACAAAATTTTTAATTTCTTAAAATTTCATGATTTTTTTTGGGGGGGGGGGGGGGGGGTTAACAGATGTTAAAAAAAGATTTTTTAAAAAATATTTTCATTCATTTGTGAATAAGTCTTGAAAGTTTCATAAAAATCCGATAATTATTTGATTTTTGCAAGAATTTCCAACCAAATTGATGTTTGTCCAGAAAAAAAAAAAGAAAGAAATAATAACGAGTTTAATTGTTATTAAAAACTCTCGTAACGATTGTGTTACCCGCTAACTAAAATTAAAAGATTTTTTTTTAACCAAAATTTCGAACGTCTTAGAAGGGAAGGGATTAAAAAAGGATTTTAAAATACTTTTATCTTTCCTAACAAGCATTAGGGAAAAAAGTTCGTTTTTATTAAGTTTTGGGCCTTCTTTCTTCATATTTATGCTGATTTTTCAGCCATATCATGGAGGTAACTAAAAATTTGATAAAATGCAGTCTACTCAAATAGGTAAAATGACGCTTGCAGTAATAATAAGAAAACGAAAAAAAGAAAATCGTTGGTTCTACCAACGGATAACTTGCCAAAAAGACCTATATCCTTACAAGATAAAACAAGAACAGACAAAAATTAAAAATGATTGAAGATAACTGATAAAGACATTGCGATTCAATTTTTCATAAAAAGTCTAATCACACTCACAGTTTTCCATCTTGTAGGATTCCTGACACACACTAAAACTTGTTAAAATATACTTATCATAAGTATATTTTAACAAGATGCTTTAAGCCTCTTAAGTGAAAGCCATTGAAATTGTTACATTGCATTACCAAGGTTCTATGGCTCAGTTTTACTTTTCACCAACATAAATTTCAGAATAAACACGAATATACTGTTAAACTTTTAAACACATTTTGTCTTGGAAATGATTACTCCCTAACAAGGTGACGATAGTTTTTTTATCATCTTTTCAATAGATAAGCTAGTTTTTGGAGTATGTTTGGCCCAAACGCTTATAAATTACTCTCTTTTCTCAACTATCTACAAGTCACAAGCACATTGTTTTTAGATCCGGTGATAGAACATGGTGTATTTATGCCTTAAAACAAAGCAGACATCAAGCAGTTCAAGCTGAAATTTCAGAGTTCATCAATTGTTTTCCATAATGAAAACTTTTACATTGCATCGCCATTAATAGTCAATAAAGAAAGACTATCAATTTTGTTCCTTATATCAACTAAAAAGAAAACGCATATCAATAAGTTTCAAACAGGGATACATATGAATAAAATTTGAAAGACAACAAAAAAAAGAAAAAGAAAAAAAAGGAAAACTTTACTGACTTGGATTTTATTTTGCCACAAGTAACTTATTAGAAATGAATTTTTTTAGGTTTTCAAAATTTAAGAACGCTCATATTTTTTACGTTAACAACTGTGAAAGTCAAGGTCTGGTCAGTGGTAATCTATGGTGGAGTAAAAAAAAAAAATGAACTGTAGTGTACAACTACATTTATGATTATGAGTTGAATTTATTTTTCCAGTATTCTTTGAGAGCGCTGTAAAGATGCTTAAAAAGTAGGTTGAGTCTTTTTTTTATGAACAGATTAACAAGTGATACACACATGCACATTTTATATCCGAAAATAGCAACCTAGCACTGGAAAATCTTTTGCCCAGTCTTTCGAGACATGATCGCCCAAGCATGTATCACGTATGGCACTTAACTGACTTAAATTCTAAATTTTTTAAACCTGGGGGGAGAAAAAAAGTGACATCGAAAGAAGAATGCCTGGATATGGTTGAGAGGATAAAGGGAATACACAAATGAAAAGATCAAAAAATGTGCATTGAGCAGAGATCAAGTCGCGAGAAGATAGAAATGGCAGCAGAGAAGTGATTAAAAAAAAAGGATAAAGAACATATTGAAAAAGAAAGAAAAAAAACGCTGGGGCCCATGACAATGAAAATCACGTGAGGGATTCTTACGTGCGGATTCACAAATGGGCACTAGGAAAGAGTGCACAAATTGACACGAGGAAAGCCTAAAAAAAAAAAATAAATAAAAAATAAAAAAAAGAAAATGCATATGAATCAAAAAAGAGAAAAATGCATTTAAAAATTGTCTCCAAAGTAGACTAATTGATAGATGAAATGAAAACAATTAACATCAGAATTTCAATTAAATAACGTATGCTTCACATTGAAAAGTATAAAAAAAGAAAAAGAAGCTTCCTCCATGCTATTTAAAATTCAACATTGTTAAAAATTTTAATCTGATTTTTTATGAACAAATATTGCATTTTAGTGATAATCAAAAATACTGCCTGTCCATTGAGAATACATACATATGGTGCTTGTTAGCAAAGAATTATTACGACAGCTAAATTGGCTTGATCTGGGCGCTGTGCATTTTTGAAGAATGGATGACTTAAATCTTAAAACACTTGTTTTAAGTAATTGCTTCTGGATGTAGAATATCGATCAGTTTTGCGAGAAATACTATTCCTTTGATTTTTTCTTGTACAAAAATAATCAAAATAAAATAACGCGAGTTTATTTTTTTTTAATTCAAAGCCAATTTTTAGACGCAAATTGTTGTTACCAAAATAGTAGGTGAAAGACAAAAAAAGAAGACTGTCAACAAGAAAGGAAATTGTGTGCTATAAATAGAAATGCATATAGTAACACGATATCGAATACGTTTAAAATAGTCAGAGTTGAAACAGAAATAGAAGCATGGAAATTATAGCAGTTTATAGAAAGAAACTGTTATAAACAATGAAATAAAGGAAAAAAAAGATTGTCTCGCTCAGTTTCTCAGCAAATAAGAAATTGAAATATACATTATTTTGGTTTTGCACATACTCAGCTGATTTATTTAGCAAATACAGGAAAAGACGAAGATAGATGTTTGTATTATATCGATTTTGGAGAATCCAAAATGTGGATGGGATGGAGTGGGAGACAGGAGATAAATATGGCATAAACAATAATGCCAAAAAAATAAAGAAAGATCAGCACGCAATGGAAAGGATATTTATTTTACTTACACACATTAAATCGATAATATGCAAGAACAGACAGGAAAGTATCAAACCGTATTTACATCCATTATTTTTTTTAGTGCAACCACTAAAATTTGAATTGAAGCACAATGGATTGGAAAATCACTGTAGAAGGGAGGTGGGCCATATTAAGTTCCTATTTCCCCGCGTCAAGTTCTCTTTTGAATACAGCTTCATTTAATTCCTCTTAGTCTTACTCTTAATTTACTTTTCCGAGATATTTTCCTCTCGGATTTACTTTGTAATTATAAAGAAAGCATTTTTCAGTGAATATTGTTGACTATTTTTTTCGTTGCTTGCATGTTCACTCGACTAGATATCACTTTGATAGAAAAAATAATTCAACAATTGTGCAGAAAAATGCGATCACACTGTAATAGTGCAAGTAAATTCATGGAATTTCATTTAATTGTTAAAGTTTAACTTTGGAACTTTTTTTTTTTATCGAACTGAAATCACTGCTGAAACAAATAAATTGCTTTGTAAACAGCTATATAATTATACATTTTAAAATTTTAATGAAAAAGAATTAAAAACCAGAATATTTTGGTATAGAGAAGATCCTACCAAATAAATTTAAAATTAATTTAAGTGACTGAAAAAAAAAAAAAAGAAAAAAGAGAAGCAAGAAACTAAAAATCTAGTAAAAATCGCTCACACAGTTGCATCTCCTGCGAGTCTTTTACTAGTCTTATGTTAATTATTAATATATATAATTTTATAAAAAAGCAGCTATGCAATATACAACCGAGGTTGCAAGCTCGTTTTGCCTGGGTGAAAATCTAACTTGATCCTGGACAAATGGACGAGCAGCCTGTAAGATTAGCTGTCTTCGTCTGTTAGTCAAGACAAAAAAAAAAAAAAAAAGGAAATTGATTTGATTGAAAATAAGAATAAAGGATTTTGGTCGGGGCGCGGGGAGGAGGAGTAAAACCCAAGTTTTTTAGTAATATGCATAGTTACAATTATTTTTCAGATGAAAATATTTTATGAACAAATGCATGCGATGTAAGAGAAATTGCAGTCTGGTTGGACGAGAGTTCTTTTGCCAGCAGGAAAGAATAAGGAATAAAATAATACCCCCCCCCCCCCAGAAAAAAAAGAGACTAAAAGAGGAACGAATCATTTTGGGAAAAAAATATTAATGCAGTTATTATCCTAATAATTTTTTCTTCAGTAATGCGTAGGAGCAAGAAGAAAAAAATCATCGGAAAAGTAGTTTAATGGTTCCTATATGGGTAAAGAAAAGATAAAGATAAAAAAAAAACTTAGTTAGGGTAACCCCCCCACCAAATGGTCCTCTCAAAACAGTCCTCTTTTAAACAGATAAAAAAAAAAAATATATTTTTTTTTTTTTGCATGACTTTATCTTAATTTGGTCATTTATTAAATTGCATTTATTTAATGACATGTCATTAAATAAATGCAATTTAATAAATGACCAAATTAAGATAAAGTCATGCAAAAAAAAAAAAAAAAAAAAAGAATGTTCTTGTGTGCTGGCCAGGTCCCATTTTTTAAAAGAAAACCCCTCAACAAATGATCATTTCACTTTAGCGATGAGTACTAATTAAAAAAAAAAAAAAAGGAAAAACATAGGAAAGTATTATTTTTCTTTGAAAAGAAAAGTCTTATTCGTCATAAGATAAAGAAAGTAGTAATACCATTATTTTCGTTCTGAATCATAACCCCCCCCCCCCCCAACAACAAGAGATCAGATTAGTTAATCAATTCCTAACCAATTCTTAGGAAAAAGGAAAGAAAGACCACAAGAAATGAATGAGAAAAAAGGGAGGGGGATAATGAATCTTGTTGCTTTTTTTAAATATCAATAGCGAATTTCAAACAAACTCGACATTCAGAAAGGGATTTCCCACTGCCACAGTTAATTTTAAATCAACCTGCATTATTAGAGCAGCTATTATTAAGACTGGACAATAAAAGAGCATCTGTTTTAGGGCCGATATCTTCAGCTGCGCAAAGCATTCTGGGTATTTGAGGAATAATTATAGCAGAAGAGCAAACCCTATCACATTTATATTGAGGGAGTTTGATTTATCGAGGAAAAAAATGAAAATGGTAATTTCATGAAATAAACAATGTATATTATGCAATATAATAATCCTACAGACACACAAAATAATAGCAATAATAATAATAATAAAACAGATTCTAAATTAGATAAGAAAAACCACAGAGCGTGTATATTTGCACAAACTGGCACGTAACTAATCACATAAAAAAGTGCATTTTCTTTGTACTAAAGCAAAATCACCACAACTAATAAAATGCATTAAATCTATAAAGCAACAGTTTTTGAGAAGCAATGAAGTAAGATAGGCTTTACCATATTCTTGATTATTAAAAAGGAAAAAAATCTGACAAACCTTGAACACTTAAGCAATGTCAGTCGAAGGCTTCCCTAGCAGACAGGATGAAATTAAGCAGCAGCAGTGTTTTATATGCGTTCCAATTGTCGGATATCAGATGAGCAGTTTCTTACATCATCAAAAAAATAATTAGTTGAAAGAAAAAAAATAAATGAAATACGCCTTGTGAACAATTTCTTTACAAATTCAAAGTAATGTTCTTGTTGCTGTTCATTTACAGAAGCCTAATAATAATACAATGTTTGTTGCTCTCCCAGCCAAAGACAAAATGTTGCTTTTCGCTAACGACTAGCAGGGGGAGGTAATTCAATCATCGATAAGCAAGGGACAGAATCTACCCATTTCATCTGTTTTTTTTTCCCCTTTTGGCGAGCTATGACCCGGCCAATGTGGTTTTTACAAAACCTTTCTACATTCTTTTCATCTCGGCAATCATATATGAAACCAATATGTTGTATTTTGGTTGCCAGCACTACTGGTAGGTACTAAGTTAATATAAATCACGTTGTAATGTAATGTTTAACATTTGAATATCAGTTTTTGACGGATAGTTCATTTTTTCCTCTAACGTTAATGTTCACTGGTATTATTTTTAAGTACTGGTATTTTACATATTAACTGATAAGAACAATAAAGAAAGATAGTTAACACGAAATAAAAGGTACAAAACAATAAAATAGTTAAAGAGAGCAGGAATGAAAATGCTACTTTTAAACGTTTTTTTACACCGTTATTTTAATGTTTCAAAAATCAGTGATTTTAAAAAAATGTCTAACTTTAGTTTGCTTAAAAATATATAGTGGAAAACATTACTTATTCGGATCATCTAATATTAAGGATTAAAAAATAAAATGTGTATATCTTTTTTGCTATGGCTTAAAATTAGTTGATGAGAACGTGGGCTAGTCTAGCAAGTGTTCCACCGACATTATTGACTTTTACACACGTGTCCAGACTCCAGTTTTTAGTTTTTTTTTAACTTTTAGCTCAGAATAAACAAGTCTTTTGATAAATGTACGTACTAAAAAGAAACTTCTGTATTTTAATATTTACATATATAAAAAAGAAAATCTGATGAAGAAAATTTATTGATTCCAAACGAAACGAAAAAAAAAAACTAATTCTCATCTCATGTTATCGTTGCATAATTTTTTTTATTTGATATTTTCTAATTATCTTGATGTGATCTGACGTTTCAATGGGAGCACATCTGATTTCTAAAAAAAACTTTCTTTTTGTAGTCAAAAAAACGTTACTGTGAAATTATTTATGACGTAAAATTAAAAATGATTCCCCCCCCCCCCACTTTTTAAAATTTATATTATTTTTATTATTATTTTTTTATATTTGTAAGTGTCTGGTTTCTTGAAGAGATTCGCCTTTTAGTTTTTGCAGTAAAACTAATTTTACCTGTTGAAAAAGTTCTTTCTTCTTCACATTACAAATTTGCAGTTCAGAGCCAAACACAGCAGATTAATAATGGTGTTGATTTTTCTTCATTGACTTGTAAAAAAATTTTTTTTAAAGTAAATCTAACAAAATTTTGGTCTTTTCAGGTATGCTGTAGTGTTAACTTACAGTGTATATTTCGCAAGCTAATTTAACAAACTAAAAGTAAAAGTTCAACTTCAATTTCTTCACTTTTTTCCTTTCTGTCGGCCTCAAATATAGCAACTTGAATTATTGGAGCAATGACCAATAAATTTCCTGGCAATTGTATTGTAAATTGACGTTTACTATTTTAACAAGTTTTCTTTTAACATACAATTTTCGTGAGTTACTTGCCCTTATGCCAGACAAAGTTAAATTTAATTGACATTTTGGAAAGTTATTCATTTATTTTAGTAGCTAAATTTTAGCTTCCAAATCTAGAAAACTAATTAAACTAAAAAATGCCTTCAATCCTATAATTGTCAGCTAGCACAAGTACTGGCAAATTGAATACTTCACTTATTTCTTTTCTTTAGAACCCTTCGTGTTTGTTTTCAAAATTTGTTAAATAAAGTAATTATTTCAATTCAAGAACTGTTTTTTCATCACTGCAATTAAATATGAAATATTCGTTTAGTGATGTCAAACATTTAAGAACAAACCACAGTACTTGGACCTTTTTCTTTTTTAAATGTACAGTATAATACTAATAAAATTTTAATAAAATATTTCTTTTTAAATGTGAGGAAAATAATTTTACACATTTAACTTGAACCTAATCTTTCTCTCCCTTTTTGTTTTAACTTTCTGCTTAGCTTGCATATTTTTATTTTTTCTTTGTAAATTATGTTGCAATAAAGTTGGAAAAAGGAAAATGAAAATCTTTAATTATTTTTATTTTTTAAAAATAATATTGATTGATGCTTTTAGAGAGTTGCCTAAAACGAAGACAGGGGATCTGTAAAAAAAACTTTCCCAATCACTGAGTCTGCGGTCTCACTTATTGCCATATTCCAATCAAAAATGGGTGAACCTAGAAAGTTGAATTGAAAAATGTTTGAGCAGTAGAGAGGAATGATAACAGATTATCATTCAAGAATTGTATATCAGTACAAAATAACAGTTGAACTAAGAGAATTTTTGAGGGAAACAAAAATGATTACTGAATGTATTGTATTCAATTTTTTATGAAAAACAATGTTCAAACATTTTTTTTATTGGATTGTATTTAATTTGAGTTTAGGGTAATTTTTTTATTTGTTCCCCGAAGGCCTTTACGTTTACCCCTTCAAATCTTTCCAAAACATCCTTAATTCCGTGCAAATGTATATGCTGAACTCAAATCGATAATTGTTTATTGAAGAAACCTACCTTTTTTCATGTTATCGACCAGAAACAATCGGACTATATCTCACCCCTTACCACCGTTCTCATATCTGATTCACCGCTGAATGACTTGATGCGTAGGATATTTATTTCAGCCTATTTACTTCCTTTGAGCAATTACTCCGCAATTTGTTTGGTTTCGGAACTCATTTTCCGCGTAGTAATTGCCAAAAGGAATTTAAAAGACCGAAAAATCGGCAAACTACGCGTGAAGTCGGATGTGCGTTGTGTACAGTGGATAGCGGCTCGGAATGAGAAACCGGGGAGCCGAGTTCGAATTCCAGTTGAATCCATTATATTCACTTACGCGCAAACACCCTTGGGAAAGGTAATCCGTCTATTCCTTCCAGTTATGGGTTATAGCAGAACAGATTGGGTTCTATAGCCTTGGTCGGCAACCAGTCTACCACAGAAAGCAATGGCAACCTACTGCGGGATAATCTTCTGCCCAGTCAGTCATGTCTCTTTTGAGACATGATCGCCCAAGCGTGTATCACGTATGACTGACTGACGTGTGAAGTCATTCTGCAGTGAATAACATTTTTGAAGCGTAGTTACGGGGTGAGATAAAGTGACAAGAAGTTCGATATTTTTCTAGTAATGTGAAAAAAGGTAGGTTTCGTCAATAAACAATTATCGATTTCAGTTCAGCATTTTTTTACATTTGCACGGAAATAAGGATGTTTTGGAAAGATTTGAAGGGGTAAAGGCCAAAGGCCTCCGGGGAACAAATAAAAAATTTACCAAATAAAAAAAATCCATTTCTAATTTTTAGAAAATGAAAAACAAAAAAATTTGTAAATTTTTTTTTTTTTTTAGTATTAAAAATATTCGATGCATGTCACCACATTGGTGTGGGTATCTGTTTGCACGCCCACAACGTTACAGAATGTGACACAAGGTCGAGGTTTAATGTGGAAAGCCGTTCAAAGATTGAGCACTTCCTCCTTAAACGCTTTAGGTACCAGTTAATGATAACAGTACCTGGGTGGTTGGCTCACCTGGGATTATTTCGGCTAATAAATTTAAAATTTCTCCGTTGGTATATCAGCAATTTTTATTCTTTGGAATAAAAAAAAAATCTGAAAAAAAAAAAAAAACTCCAAACGAAATTGTCAAGCTTCTACGCGCAATTAAAAAGAACAAACAAACAAAAAAATGAAAAAACAATAATCGATTTTCAAAATGCGGGACAAAACTGAAGCGAGACATGTCCTTTCTCTTTGAGACCGTTGGCAACTTTTCTCTTTTGATTTTTGTACCTTTTCCATTCGTTCTGCACTCAGTTATTTCATAGATGCAAGAACGCTACCAGAGTTGCAACATTATTGGGCTAAAAAAAAAAAAAAAAATTGAATTTCGCTACTTGTTACATTCTTTGGGCTAATGAGAAAGTTAATTCAAAATTTAATGATGTTCTTTTCAAATGTGCTTAAATTCACTACTCGTTGACACAATCTGGTAACTTCAAGAAAACTTATGAATTTGTCACAAATTTGTGCAATAAAAAAAAAAAGAAAATGTTCTGAGAGTATGATTGATTGATCCGAATCCAGAAATGCCAGCATTTAAAATGCTCGTGCGATCTTTGAATTTTCTTGTTTTTCTTCATAAATTTGCTAAACATACTAGTAACTCTCATGTGCGCGTGCCATAACACTTAGTAAAAAAATAAATTAATAAGAATCATTATTTTTCTTAATAAAAAAAATTAATATTCATTCATCATTTCCATCCAATTTTTACACAGAATCCCAAACAGTATTCTTTCACAGACAAATTATTTAAAAAGAAATTTGAAATAATTTATTTTGAGGACGTTTTTTTAGCTCTTTAGAAACGAAAGTTTGAAAAGAATTAAAAAAAAAAAAGTAGGTAGACATATTTTTTTAATTTTATCATTTAAAGAACTTTTTTCTTGTTTGTAACAATATCTCAAGTGTTTGTTACTCAAACTGACTGAAATGTTTCTATATCGGGCACACATTTTGTCAGCATTAATGCAGAAGGTTTCTTGTCCTTTTTACGGACTTTTCAATTCATAAATTAAGTGTAATGACACTGACAAGAAATATTTTCCGAGAGTATATAAATAACTAAAAAAATAAAAATAAAAACATGAGAGAAAAAGTAATTAAAAACACTTTGATACGCGGGATTTCCTTCTGTTTCTAAGGTAAAAATATTTTCTCCGAATTATTTTTTATTACTTAATTAAATTACAATTTTTAAGTTACGATGTGGCGGAGGGGGTGATAAATATTCAGTTTTCACGAGTTTTTATCATCAAGAAGCATAAAAAATAGTTTGAAAATGCGTGAAATAATATTGAAATAAATATAATACTTCAAGATAAAAAATAATTTTAAAATGAAAAAAAAGATGCATTGTATCATATGCGTCTTTTTTTTTTTTGTATGTAAATTGTAAAATCTCATGGATCCAATAATTTTATTTTAAACGAATGGTGATATACCTTTTCGTTTTTTTTCTTCTTAACTTTTAAGTAGTTTTATTGGTCACTTTTATTTTTTTTGCATAGTCCTATTGGTATTACTATTAATTCACATTCACAATTTATGAGAGTTTTAAACTTTTAAATGAATTCTTTTATTTTATTTTTAAAACTGTTCTTTTTTTGAGTGTTTTGTAACGTAACGTGTTTAAGTTATTGTTTTACTCTCTTTCTTTTTTCCGTTTAAAAATGTAAAATGTGTGTACTTTTAACTTTTAGTTTATTTCTATCCCCAATAAACGACGTACAAAAAGTATTTTGTTGTGTATTTCAAAATAAGGACGTTAACGTCTTCATAAGTTAAAACATGTTTTTCCCTCAATTTATCCTCTTCTAGAAATGCGTATTTATTAAAAAAATAGAAACAAAAACCACATAAAATAAGTTTTGAAATGAAAATAAAATATTAAAAAATACTTTAATCTATCCTCTTAGTCTTAACATAAACATTTTGCCGAGAAAACTTTGTTTTTAATTGGCCTTTCCTTTTATGCTGCTTTTCAGGTGTACCTATGAAAATGTGATGGGAAAATCGTTTGAATAGCATTTTGCAAAAATTATTTTTGCAAATTGAATTGATTTATTAAATTTTTATTTTTACGGATGTCAAGAAATTTAAGATTTAAAATTTACGTACGATTAAACACGAGATTAAGTTTTAAAAATAAAGAATGTGTTAAAAAGGGGGGTACTTTTTTTTGTTTTGCTCCCCATAAGGGTTGAAAACTTATTCAACTTGAAAAATTCTCTAAAAAAGAAAAAAAATGAAAAGAAAATTAAGAAAATCGGCCATAACGAACAATTTTTATTTTACCTTGATAAATTATCGAATCAGTTATCCGAATGTTTTTTTTTCCAGGCACACCCCTAAAAATAGAAAAGTCAGCTGGATTAAAATTAGATTTTTTTATCACAATTCAATAGTGGTTATTTTGGAGTTGGACCAATGCAACTGGGTGGGCAGGATGGAATTGTTTTGTGAGACAAATCAATAATTTTCTTCTATTTTATTACCCTAACAAAGGTGGTAAAAGTTAAGTTATTTCTAGTGAATTTTTGCTATAAAATGACAATTCAAATTGCCCCCATGTTTGAAAACAACTAGCGTAGTTTGGATTTTATTTATGGTGACATTTTCTGACTAAGTAACTAAGTTAATCCCAGTATTAACATTTTAGAAACAATTTTTATTTATTTATTAAGGTCTGCGCATGCTGCATAAAACTAAAAGGCGCAGACAGATGCCGCCTTCTCTACTACAACCGAGGCGTGGCCATCCCGTGATTTTTTTTTTTTTTTTTTTTTCCTTATCTCTATGCCAATGTTCCTTCAGCAGAGTGTAGGCGATCATTGATGTTCTTGGCAAACATGGATTGGTTTCCCAGTTGTTTTCATGATTTTGAATTCAAAGTTGTCTTAAAAAAAAAAGATTGGTTGTCCTACCAAGGCTAGAGAAGCCCAGTCTGTTTTGCTACTTTACACGTAGCAGGAAGGACGAAAGAAAATGAATTCTGTATTATTGGTATTTATTAGAAATCTCCACACTTTAAAAAACAATTTAAAACATTGCAATAATTTAAATATCTTCGGAGTTTAATTTTGTTTTAATTACAAAAACTTAACACAGAATTTTAAAAATAGTATCACTTTAAAAAAATGTTTTAAAAATAGAAAAATAATTTATTTTACTTTTAAATATTGTTTACATTTCTGCCAAAAATTATTTGATTACACCACAATGACTGATGGATTTGTCAGAAACACTGACTGAATTGATTATAATATATTTTCCAAAAATAAAGTAATTCTTTTAAAAAATTAATTTGAAGAAAAGTATGTACTTTAATTATGAATTGGATTTTGAAGAAAATATTGTTGCTTAAAATATTCTGAAAAATTGATTTATTTACAGATGTTAGGTGGAGACTTGAAACATTGTCATTCATTTTTGACTAGTTTTTCTTTTCATCTTATTTTTATTGCCTTTTATTGCAAAACAAGTTGCTTTTACTTTCTGTTAACCAAGTAACATGGATTGTAAAAAGCAAATGAGCTTCTAACAAGATTCTATTAATAAGATCATTGATTATACACAAGCAAGTCAGATCAAATACAAGAATAATTATTCAATTTCTTGGTGATACAAAACTTAAGAATAAAGCAATTAAGATAGTTTTAATTAGATAAATGACATCGCCCACAAATATTGCTTACTAATAGACCATTTGATTTAGGCAAATGGTATAGTGGTGGGAAATTCAGTTTTAATTATTCTTCAAATATATGCTTTCAAAAAAAAAACAAAAAAAACTCTACTATACTTTATGTGCACTTATAAAGCATAAGTAAATCAAAATACCCATTAATAGCTGCAGGGTAGAAATAATTTGTTAAAGTCATATCATTTGTACTTGAACAATGGCAGGAAGTTACAAACAAAGTGTATAACAATGTTGGGAAATTGGTATCATGCCAGTAATTTAACTAATTTATCTTTATTGGGATAATGATTTTATTTATTTGATATTTTTTTTCCATTAATTTGTCTTAGTCTTACTGGTTAGAAATAGATTACTCCCTCATATATATATATACACACACACACACACACACACACATGCATACATTTTTTTTTCTAAGAAGTAATAGACTTTTTGTTTTCTACTTATTAATCCAACAAATTTTATCTGTTTAAATGTTATTTTTAGTGGATGCATATTTGAGTAAGCGCTGTGTTTATTTATGAAACAGTATATTTTTACCTGCTAGCCTGAATATTAAAGATATCTTATTTAAGAAAAATATATGTCCTGCTGGAGAGTGCAAATTTTAAAGATTTTTTTGAATATTCAGGATATTAAATAAATTTACTGTTTAATAAAAAAAGAAGAAAATGGAGCATATACTCAAATATGAGTATACAGTAAAAATGTTTACTGTGTGTGTGTGTATATATATATATATATATATATATACACATGGTGTGCAAGGATACTTCTGTACCTCTGCAAATGTACTGCTCCAGGCATAATCCAACATTTTCTATGGATACTATATTATTATCGAGATATAAAGACGAAATATATAATTTCTGTTGGAGTTCTTTATTTTTTTCCTCTTGGATCAGAGTATATTATCTGATTCTTGACTTTTCTGAGCTAGAATCAGTTATTCTTTCTGACTGAGTGGGAAGAAATCTGGAAGAGTGGACAAACAGGTCTGCTAGCAAAATGCTAGAATTATATATGTATATGATATAAATAAAATAAGTAAAGAACTGGTACGAAAAAAGTCTTTAGTCTATAATGTTTCACATGAACAATTTTCTTCAGAGATTTTTTAAAGACAATTTAAAAATTTTTTCTTTAAATTTCTTAAATCTTTTAAAAATTCAGAGACAGTATGTTGATTGAGGTTTGATTTCATTGGTCAGATACATGTCATGTGTAATAAAGCAGTAGATGAATATTTTAAATGTAGAGGAAAAACTTACATCTGTCTAAGTGTGTGTGCCACGTAATAAAAAACACTGGATGTTTATTATGAATGTAAGTATATGTACAAAAATAATGTGTGTCAAACGTATTTAAACTATATACGAATTAAGTGTCTTTATGTCAGTAATGTTAGTATATGTGTGAATGACAAAATAAAATACATTTCTGTTCAAAATTGTGAAATAATGTATACATGTATTGAGTGATGGAATGATTTTCTTTTTTTAAATAAAATGAGAGAATTGTATATGAATATATGCGTATGAGAGAATTATGTACGAATGTGTGTGTTAATGAGTCGGTAAAGTGTGTGTCTGAATAATAAAACAAAATACATTTCTGTTTAAAATTCTATCTAAATAATGTATATAAGTACTAAGTGATTGTTTTATAAATAAATTTTGGAAATAAGTTAATGGTTAGAATCTTTCAATGAAATATATATATTATTATTTGTGATTGACATGTGAATGTCAGAGCAATAGATTAACTCTTAACAATTTGTGTAAATATATTTCCTGAGTGGTCATGAAAGAGAATTTGTGGGGAACAGAGATGAGAGATATAGAAATACAGGCTTGCTGGCTGGATATCAAGAAATGCTGAGCAAAAGATTGAAATGCAGGTAAGGAAAGAAGGGTGTAAAAGTTGTGATACATTAAAATTCTTTATGGAGAGCTGGAGCAAATGAAGATAAAAGAAAACAGAGTAGAAAATATTTGTGTAATCCTCATTACTTGTTTTATATATGAAACTAATACATGTTTGTATAACATTTAGATAAAAACCTGGAATAAGAGAAAAAAATAAGATAATGGGGAATTGCAGGAGACGATGGGTAATCTATGTTAACGCCCATGATTATCTAAAAAAAGAAAAATTTTAGCTAAGTTCTTAATGTGCAGTTGATCAGTTGCATAAATACAATTAGAAATTGAGATAGTGATAATCTTTTGGATCAAATACAAGTGTGATCTGGAATAGTCATGCCAATGGGAATTCTTCAGCTTGTGAAATAAGAAGGAAATTTGTTATTCTTGGACTAAAATAATCATGTTGTGGAGAAACTTATTTTAAAAATAATACCATACCAAATAAGCACTGCTGGGTGGGTGAGGTTGTGGGATTGAATTGAGAGAAATAATTCTGTTGTGCTGGCATTTTGGATTTGCTTTTCAAGAGTACTTGACTAACAAAATTATTTAATCATAGACTTAATGAAATAATGATTTTTTTTTTTTTTTAACTGAAATGTAACAATAGCTGGTACTCTTGTGTAGTGTAATAGCAGGGCTAGTCTATTTGAATATTACTATGGAGCAGTGAGTTTTATCCTCACTGGGTGCCTTGTACAAAATTAGACATTAAAGGATCCAACAAAAGTTGACTTGTAAAATCAACCAACATATTGCTCTGGGGTAAAGGTTAGTCTTGTTCACCATTACAAAAGTGAGTTTTGAATGCATGGTCATGGAGATCACATAGTATATGCATGAATGTGCCAAATCGGGAGGGAAGAAAAGGAAATATTGGATGTGAAATACATAACATGCCATTCCAAGTGGCATGAAAGATGGTAGAAATATGAGTTGTGCAAAGAACAGCAATTGCAACCAACACTGATCAATTGGATAAATACAAAGCATTCATTAAGTGATGACCAAAACTGGAAGACAGGCCTACATTCATTAAAAAAACAAAATCACTGGGTTGAGGAAAGAGAAATCCAATCCAGTGTTAATTTCCATAAAACCACACATCAAAAAAAAAAAAAAAAGAAACAAAAAAAAAAAACAGCCACCATCTATTCCAATGATACAAGAGTGAAAGACAAAAATGAACAGAACATGTCAACAACTTCTCAACTAAGAACAACACCCAAAAATCTCAAACCAAACTCCTGTAAACAGGACACTAAGCTCTCCAGTATGACTACTTCTTTCTACTGAAGGATCTTCCTTGTCAATGACTCCAAAGAGGTCACCACAGAGAAAAGAGACCACCTAACAAAAGATCCCAGAATAAATGATGCCAGATCCTCCTCAAAGAAAAAAGAAAAATCTATCTAAAAAAAGCCACAAACTACAAAAATCCCCTTGGAAGTGAGGAAATCATTTTAATTTACTTAAAGAATTGGAAACTTGACAGATCACCATTTTAAAAAATTCAACCAGATGAAGCCCCCCACCCCCAACTCTTATATTGTGGTTCATAGAACCATCTGATGGAAATTTTTGTCAAAAGAACTAATTTCTCTTTTTAAATCATTCCTTGCAAATTTAAATCTCTTTACTTGGTGATCAAATTCAAAGACAATATGTTTGTCTGTCTTCTCTTGACAACTAATACTGTTAAAGGAACGTTTACCATAACATTATTGTCATAGTGAAAAGTTATTTTCTTCATGCCAGCAAAAACAAAAAAAAAAACGTTTTAAAGATGCCATTTCCAGCTGTTGCAACTAATTCTTAAATTTTATGTGTGTTAATTGTATTTCCCAAATAAAATTATACTATAAAATAAAGTAAAAATAGAATTTCTTAATTTTATAAAACAACAATATGAAGGTGTTCTTGATGGTGATTTAATGATATGTAATATGGTAATATTAGCTATTTTGTTAAAAGTAAACATTCAGCATTCATTGGCCAGTTCTGCTGTCAGTTGAAAAATCATAAAATCTTTCTGTTAAAACATTTTTTCAAGAAAATAAATTTCTCAAGTCTAGTAATTCTTATCACCTTTTCCAATATTGATGGATTTTCCTTCCTTACCTTATCTTTGAGGTAGTGTGGATTGTCAGTGTCTTGATTATGTTATTTTCTTGTTACATGCTATTCATTTTAGTTGTTACTGCTGTTGAAAGTCCTCAAGTGATGTAGTTTCTTTTATTTGGTAAACATTATTTCTCATTCTCAAGTTATAGTTAATAAGGTTTGAAGAAGGATAGTCGTCACTAAGACCTACAGGCTTCATTCACTTGAAATCATTTTTAATCCTTGATCTGAGAAAAAGGTTGTAGTTGACAGTTTAGCTATTTCTGAATGAGTTTGGTTCTGTACATGACCTCTATATGAAAGTCTTGATCTGTTGAGGCTATTTAAGGACATGTTTCTAGGATAATGTTTTATTTTTCAAGCAGTTTGTAGTGTTGGGCAAAACTACCTTTAGCATAATTGACTTTAAATTAAATTTTACTATCTTCTTTACTAAATTTGTTAAAACTGATCCATACATTGTGGTTATTGAAGTGTTTACTATTTACTAATTCCACATTCTAAATTTTTATGGTGGAATAAAGGTGTCATTATTTCTTTCATTCCAATTCCAGATCATAGTTTCTGTTTTGGAAAGGTTTATCATGACTCCTATTTCTTGGAACACTTGTTGACTTTTTTTGTTCTAGATTATTCTTATCACAACTAGAGATACTCATGTCATCTGTATAACTTCCCTCATCATTAGTACGTTGGCTTCAGGAGAAAAAGCAGAACTGCTGTCTTTTATTAGTTGACTCATTTAGGATGTGGATTGCTTAAATGATCAGTGCCCATCACTTCATATCTATACTTGTGTACGCACAGAGCATCTACTAAGATTTTAAATAGAGTATGGTTCTAATTTCTTAATATTTTTGATGTGGCTTGAAATGTTTCTGTATTTTGTGAACCAATATCGTTCCTCTATCAGATTTATACAGTGAAGCTTGGAAGATGGTTTTTTCTGGATGAGAAGAGAAAGTTTTTGTTGATGTAATATGCTGCTGTGACGTTACCGTAGCAGGTGTACAATTTTCTATTGGAGTGGTATGCAATTTCATGGAGTTGTTTGATGACATATATACCATCATTACACCACTTACCAGAATGAAAACGAAACTAGGTTGTGAGGAGTTGAATTTCATAGAATAGTAACAGCCTAGTTAAGATGTTCATTAGTACTTTCATCATAATGGATCTAATCGAGATTTGAGAACTACTTTGTTTCCATACTGTATTAGTGCGAGATGTATCTCACTTTTTTTTATTGGATGTCTTTCTGATTCCAGATTTCTTTAATGAATTTAAGAAGCTAGTTTTTAAATTTGGGGAGATGGTATGCTATTTTTAAAAAATCAGCAATGTGTTGTTATTCTGGCTCTTTTTATAGCTTTTTAACTTCCTCATCACTAGGTTTGTTATTGTTTATGTTTGGAGATAAACTTTTAATGATTGGATGTATATTGGTAGCATGTTCTATTTCTGCAGACATCTTTAGTATGGTCAGGGTTGAAATGTAATGCAAAAAGTTTTTTGAAACCATGGCATTTCTTTTGATTTAGTTTCTATTGTATGATTTTTAATTACTTTTTACCACATTTCAGCAGTTTATGCTGTTTCGCTTTTTTTTAATTCTTTTTTATTTTCTGGAGATATTAGTTTCTAGCATTAACTAGTTCTTTTTTTTTTTTTTTTTTTTTACATTATTATTTAGTATTCTCCTTTCCATTTATTTTCCTTTCTTGTTTGTTTCTTTTTCTTTCTATCAATTTATTTCTCAAATTATAATTGTCATACCATTGGAGTATCACTTTCCATTTAGTTTTTATTGGAATGGTCTGACATACTTCAGCTAAAGAAGATACAATTATGTCATTAGTGTCCTCTATGTTGTTATAGTGAGTATTTAAGGACATTAATTTGGATTTTAGTTTCACAGAATTCTGCTCTTACATTTAAATTTTTAAGAGTTTTGGTATTGTACCTAGCCATTTTTTTTTTTTGTAGTTTATAAGCTGAATTGCACAAGTTTGTTTGCTAGTCTTGTCAGTTTTGTTACAAGAAAGCCTGTTTTTCAGATTCAAGAAGGTATTGTATAGTCTTACATTTGTCTCGAACTGCCTAAGCCAAATATCTGAGATGCTGAAGTTAGAGTAATCATAAAGATTACTAGTCATGTTATCTGGTATTTCATAGGATGGTTGGATTATGTGTTTAAGATGGAATATCTTTGAATAACAAAAATTTAACGAGTTCTCATTACTGTTTGAGGCTTCTGTTTCAAAGGGTGATGTCTTCTTACCAGTAGTACTCAAAAATACTAGCAGTAGAAAATTAAAGTTTCTGTTTTGTTTCAAATAGGCAAAGTTTGGTTAACCCTTTGTAGAAGTTCTTTCCAGAAACAATACTTTTTCCAGTTGGATCAACTGGTGTAAGATATTGTTTATTACAATATCTAATTATTTGATTATTACAATTCTGCCATTATATTATCTTTTCTCCTTTAGATCAATTCAGTAGAAGCTGTATTCCAAATGTGCAACAGTCATTACCAAGTTGGTACACCTCTTGCATACAAACATCAAGGTTTGCACGTTTGCATTGTTCTAAAACGAAATGCATCCTGAAATCATCTAATCTTAATTGAACATTAATTTGTCCAATTTTTCCGTTTGGAAAAGATTTTAAATTAAAAATCTTTCATGTGATTATTTAGCTTTTCTTGATAGCTTGTCTGGCTGACTAGAACTTTTCTTACTAGTAGCAGATTTTTCAACTGTGGCCTGGTGTGTCACTGAGAGATGAAATCCCTGGTAACCCAAATTACAGATGGTGCAGTATTTAATTATTAGGCATTGTCATGGGGTCAAAGTAGTGGATTTTACATCAAAGCTTTCTTCTAGATAGATGACAAGATGGCTAATAATCTCTATATACCAATGTGATTTTATATCACTTTCAGTCAGTTAAATGCCATATGTGATACACGCTTGGCCGATCATGTCTTGAAAGAGACATAACTGACTCGGCAGAAGATTTTCCCGCGGTAGGTTACCATTACTTTCTGCGGTAGACTGGTTACCAGCCAAGGCTATAGAACCCAATCTGTCCTGTTATTTAACCCATTTTACCTTAAATGAACTACCTTCACTATGGCAGAAGGTGTTCATTTTACCTGCATATACACTCACCTTAAATAATCTAACAATGGTTGATATCTTGTTAAATCTACCTATCCATTTAATTCTGGGGTCATCAGAGCACTAGTGTGTCAAACAGGAGTCTTCTTTTGTTGTTGTTTAAATACAGTTCACATGGCAAAAGCTGCAATCATATTTAACAGTTATTTTATGTTGTGAAATTGTCTGGTTGATGAGATTATAATAGCACTTAATGAAATACAAAAGCAAATTTGTTTTGTGGATGGAAGAAATTTATAATAGTATGTAGTGCTAGATTGATGGGAAGGTGTCATCATTTTACAGTTGAAATCGTTAGATGTAACCATAAATTTTATGCTATTGGTTTCTATCACATTTCTTACTTCTGGAACTCTTTTCTGACTTCTTGCTTCCCAGTCAACTTTGATCTTCAAAAAATTTAAATGTAATGTCAATTTTTGTCTTCTGTTTTAATTCCTGTTTATCAATTTCTTTTCTAAATAATGTTTTTTTTTTTTTTTTACTCAGTAACTCTTGTGTTTTGGTGGCTTTTATAGCTTTGATTGTGGTAAAATGATTGAAAAGGAAGTTATACTAAGGAACCAAGCCATGAAAGAATTGCCCAATCCTTATTTATTTACATTTGGATTAATGTCCTTGTTATTTTTATTATCACGGGTGTTTAGTGATTTGGGTAATCTTCAAGGAATTTCAACCAAAGTTCTTTATTTATTCCACAGGATAGATTGTTTTTCTTCTTCCATTGTTAATGTCCAGGGATATCTCATTTTGTTCCTTTTAGTAATATTCAATTATTGACCCACAGGAATTAAAGTGATGGTTTATCAATTCAAGTACAAGTAGTACAGACTTACACTTAAAGGGAACTGGGAGATAATTACTGGGTGGTACTAAATAAAATTTAGACATAGATAGAAGGTTATCTGGATCAGTGAAAAGGCTTAATGGCTGAAATGTGATAACAACAAAGATGAGGACATTAGCCTGAATGTAAATAATAACTTCCCATCCCATCCAAGAAATTCAGGCAGAAATTATTTAATCATATTTTATTTGCTGCTGTAAACTTTAGTTTCATAACAAACATATTAACATGACTGGTTGATGAGCTAATATTTCTTACCACGTTAAATAAGCAGCTGGCATGTGCAGAAGAGCTTAACCTGAATCTTGATAAGGATTGTAGATTTACTCTCACAAAATAAATAAATAAATAATTTATATTATGAATATATAATGGTATATGTTTAGTTCTTTAGAAAATATAATATATATATATAAGGCTATAATGATGAGACATGCTAATAAAGATTTGAGAAATGCTGTGTCATTAAAATTTGCTTAACACACACACACACACATGCTTGCTCTCTCTCTGTTTCATATATATATATATATATATATATATATATATATATATGGCAATGGAATTTTCTAAGAAAATACAAATTTAATCTAGATGTAGATTAATAGTATTTCTTCATACATTTTTCTGGAAATAATTTAAGTTACACTAAATAACATAGTAATATATTTTTACATACATCATGAGTCATATATATATATATATATATATATATATATATGTATGTATGTATTCCATGTTAACAAGGGTTTGACCATCACCAATGCAGACTTTTTTCAAATCGTATACACTTATAGAACTTAATGATAAAAATTGAATAGTACCTATTTTACATTTCTAGGCCAAGGGTCCTTGAGATTTTTTTGCAAAAAAGTAAATTTTGGAAAATAGTCACAAAATTTAAATATCTCAAGTTTTTTTTTTTTCACCTACAAAGCTAAATTACATAACATTTAAAAAGTTAAAACAAAATAAAGTAATTATAGTTTAGATATTAGACTGAATCATGCAGTTGTATGAACAATTTGCTTGTAACTTTTAGTTTTTATATATATATATATATATGTGTGTGTAAGAAAGTTATGGAACACGTAGGTTTTAAACCCACTGTTCATAAAGAGTGCTCAATACAACATAGAGCTTTATATCGTAATGGTTGTTACAATGGTTTATAAAAGCATAGTATCACTACACAAAAATCTTCGGCGTTTCAGAGCTATGTTTGCTCCTCATCTGGTGATAGGTTGAAATGAAAAATAAGTGGTAAAAACAATTTATTTTTGATAATATGATATATATGTGAATGTGGTGGGAGTTTAGTAAGGACTTTGCATATTGATGGGTAATAGTCAACTATGTCAAATTGGATCAAAGAACAGTTGTTTTTTTCTTTAATGTTGTTAAACCAATTTATGACATCAGTTGTGTTTGTCCACTGGAGTAGTCCAAGGTCCCATTTGATTTGTTTATTGATCCATTCTAGGTTCATTTTGCTGATTTTGCTGAAATGAACTCATATAACATTAATAGCAACTTTATTCCATCCACTCATAGATAGTAGTAAAATAAAAAGTATCTACCCTTTCTTAAAAATTCTTACATCCCAATATAAGAATTACCCAGACAAAACTAAAAAGTGACCTGTCCAAAACTAAGCTACTCTGCACCCCTCTCCTAACCCAAAGCTGTATCACTATGGCTACAAACTGCCAGCTATAAACTCCCATCACATTCACTTACATATCATATTATTAAAAATAAATCGTTTTCACCACTTATTTTTCATTTCAACTTCTCACCAGATGAGGAACAAACGTAGCTCCGAAACGCCGTGAAGATTTTTGTGTAGTGATACACAAACTTTTATAAACCATTGTAACAACCATCACAATATATATATATATATATATATATAAAAGCAAAAACATTGATTGTTGTGTATTTAGTGTACCATGTCAACAAAAATTTGTTAATCATATAAACATTTATTTGTTGTATAATGCAAACAAAACTAAAATAAAGTTCTTTTCCCCAAATTGGTTAACATTTAACCACAAATAGCACAAATTTGGTTGATTTTATGATTATATTTCTTATGTGAATAGTAATTGGCATTCAAAGAGCTTTCTAAAGGTATACAACTTGACCATATTAGGAAATATGAAAATGTTAGCATATATTGGCAAATCCACCATTTTGAATTTGGTCCAACTTAGTAAGACTCTTGTAAATCAGGCTGCAGTCAAAAGTCCACCACAAAACTTTGTACATATCTTGTCATAAGGGAGACATATTTGTTTTCAAATTTAAAAAAAATTTAAGATACACTTTTTGTGAAATTAATGGTCATAGAATAAGGTCGCAGTTATCTTATTTGACCTTTTAAACAAAAAATAAATAGATCACCTTTTAGATCTATCCAAATACTTTAAAATGGCATATAATTTAACTGAGATTTTGATATTTAAACTTTGTGACTACTTTCCAAAATTCACATTTTGAGCAAGAATTTCTGCTGTCGCCTCTCCCAATGATCAACTAACCTTAAATATTAGAAATGAAACATTTTTCAAATTGGTTATTAAATTTATGTGTATGGGATGTAATGAATATGGACATACCTCCCCCCCCTGTAATGAGATTGGCTGGTATCAGCCATAAATATAGATGAAGGCAAGGACGTAGAGTGAGTGAGATCTAGAAATTTTTTTTTTTTTTTTTTTAATCATATCACCCCAAGCAAGGCGAAAATGCCACTGATGCGCAGGGGGCTACGTAAGAGTGAAAAGATTGGAAAAGCGAAAAAACGGAAACCACAACCTAAACAAGAAACAAGGGATGAGCCTCTTCACCTATTCAATAGACGTGGGTGGAGTGTGAACCGGGCGATAGTTTAGTCTATCTACTCCAATTATGATCTATGTAGAGGTCTATTTACTATGCCTATGTCTCTGCATATAACTATTACTACTATGGACTAGATTGTTCTACCAGATTACATTTGCCTTAACCACTTAACAACCTCGTATTGATATATATCCCATTCCAGGACATATCAGTATGTAATATATATATATATATATATATATAATTATGTGTGAGTAAATTAATAAGCCTGTAGCCTAACACAGTTTCAAGCTTATTTTTATCTGAAATGTTCACTGTATAATGTTCAGTCTATATGATTAGTAGTTACCAATGAGTTAACTGCATTGACATTTGAAGGTGTTTTGTTGGAAAATAATTTATTTTGACAAGTTTTTTTTTTTAATCATTTGTCTATAGATATTTTGTTCTCCCAATGTATATCATCATTTTTATTTTTTATCTGAGAATTTTAACCTTTGAAGTAATATTTAAGTATATCTATCGCCTGGTTCACACTCCACCCATGTCTATTGAACAGGTTAAGAGGCTCATCCCTTGTTCCTTGTTTAGGATTTGGTTTCCGGCTTTCTCTTTTCCAATCTTTTCACTATTACATAGCTCCCTGCACATCAGTGGCGTTACCGCCTTGCTCGGGATGATATGATTAAAAAAAATATATTTTTATTGAACTAATAGCACTTAGATCTGTGGTTAATTGTGGAAAAATAGGGAGAATTTTGAACAGTATTATTAAAATTTCTTGCATAAATATAGGATTGAACATTTTCTAACCATTTATTTGGTTTTATTTCAAGAAGATTAATTGCGTTGTATTGCGAGGGTAGCTGAAAGGTTTTAAAGGAGAAACTATTTTTTGAAAAGAAATGATCTGATATTTGATCATTTAGTCAGATTTTGGGAAGTGGGTTGGGCTGTGAACTTTTCAGCCTCCTTGCCCTATGCCAGTAATTGAACTAATTATTTGACATAATTATAACTGATGTTGCTAATTATAACTTTTAAAAATACAGTTATTTTTGTTTTTTTGTACAAATTAGGAGAGTTTTTTTCAGTTGAAGCTGGTAAATAATCTGCACTCAATAAGTTCTTTCCGGCAATGCTAAGAGGTTATTTAAATCATTAAAATTAATTTTATATCTGTAGATGTTATTGTGTACTTGACATTACGATACTACAGTTAGACCACATTTTTTTCCAGCACTCTGGGTTCCAGAACTGTACTGGATTGTATGCTGTGCTAGACCAATAGAAGTCCTGTAAAACAATTTAATAATACACCTCTGAATCACTAAGTATGCATCTCTTTCATCTTTATAATGGTTTGCAAACTTTTTTCCTCTAGGCCGCATTTTCAGAATGAGAATTTGCTTGTGCCTCACCAAATTTTATGTGCTAAAAAGTTTATTTAAAAACAAAAAAAATCAGAGAGGGGGGTTAGTATTAACATACATTCCCACATTTTTCATCTGATTTGTTTCAAAACTTACACACCTCTTATAAATTTATTATTCTACACAAGAAAGAAAAATAAATTGTACGTCACTTTTCAGTTTAATCTTTCTTTTAATTTCTTATTTTCAAGTATTTTTTTCATTAAAGGTAAGTTTAACACAGTAACTTTTACATGAAGAATAACTCTTTCAAAAAATAAGTTATCTCTCATATTTAACATCTACAGATGTTGGTTGTATAAAAAATTAAAAGTAGACTTATACCTCTTCCTATCCTGTGCAACACCAGGTACTTACTGATTGTATTCTCTGAAACTTTGTCATTGCTAACATGTTCAGTCTATGATATTTTCGGCATCTTTCTGTAGAACCACATTTACATAACTGTAAAATACTAAGTTTCTAACAAGATTTTCCTATTTTTTAATATTTTGTTTAGCTTTTGGAAGGCATCTTTTGCAATTCTAATCTCAAAGTGACATAATTTAAAATTTTCACTGTATACCTATTCAAAAGTACACTTGACACAGCTACAAACACTTGCATTTTGCTTGGAAACCATAACTTGCGTTAAATATAAATAAGATAGACTAGTTTTTATGCAGAACTGATGGAGCAGTACAACCCCCCACCAGTGTAAACAATTAAGTGATTGCATGTCATACACAATGCCACCTGCCTGGTAAATTAGTGTGGCACTTGCATGAAATTCAAATGCTTGCTCATAATTTTCTCTGGATTAAGAGAGATGCTAGACTATGAATTGTTAGAGAATTGGTGAGGCACAGGTATTGTTTTAATAGAATTACTAACCAGAACTGCTTGGATGTATAATCAATTTTTTCATTTAAGTTATTTTGATTTGTTAATTTAGCTTAAAATTGATTCAGGTGTTGCTTTTTTGCTTTCAAATTGGGGAAACAAGGAAAAAATGCAAGAGACTTATATTTGTCACTTTTATTTGCTGATCTCTAGATTGGTATATGCAAGTTTTTTTTCCTCTTAATTATTTCACCCCATTCAAGGCAGTAAAGCCACTAAGACACAAGAGGTTACTGAGTATGAAAGAATAAGAAAAAAAGATGAATATTATTAAAGAGCAAGAACAGTAAAAGAATAATCAAAAAGATGGTAAATAATTGCATTTAAACTTTTGAAGATCAAAGTCGACTGGAAAGTATAACACAGGAAGAGAGTTCTACAAGTGAGATATGTGAGAAAAGAAACTGTTGGCAAAGAACTTAGGGTTACATCTAGCCAATTCAAGTGTAAAATGATGAGTACTGTGCTTAAATTCATAAAGTCTAGGTAGCATAGTAGAAAGTTTAATCTGAACAATTGCCATGAAAGTATAACAAATATTAAAGAAATAAAATTGTCAATCAGTGTTTCTCTGGAGAGCAATGCTTTTAAGATGAGCAGTCTTTGTACATATTAAGAAATATTGCATTAATTGTAAAGAAATAAAATAAAAAATTACCTGATGAGGAGATAATGAAAAATAAGTTTTGAACAATTTATTTGTTTACCATCTATATACTTAAGTGGACTGTCTCATTTATTTCAGTATATAAGGGCTCAATAGTTCAATTTGAACTAGTCATAAAATTACCCACACAGATGATTGAAGTGATGAAGGCTTGTATAAATCTAACTACATTTTTCAGAAGAACCAAGAGAAATAATGCACAGTGTACCAAGAAATCTCCAAACAGATTTCCTCATGTTAGTATCTAAAATTTTGTTTTAAGATACTGTCACCCAAAGCAAAAGAGCATGTCTACCATTCTCTTTAACCCATAGTTGAAGTAAGAGAGATTCGTGCCCTTTCCCAGGCTAATAATGAAAAAAGTACAATACACAACCAACCAGGATTTGAACTTTGCTCAGTGATTCTTATTTCCATGCTGATAACCATTACATTACCTCACCCTCCTCTTCATCATCATCATTGTTTAACATCCGTTTCCATGTTAGCATGGGTAGGACAATGTTTTCTTGATGGCTCTTTTCCAGGTTTCCTGATTTCGTGTAAGGCCTGACTGTAATCTCAATTTCCTTAAATCGTCTTTGGTAAGCTGGGTCCATATTTTACAAGGTCTACCTATTCCTCTTTGGCTGTTGACCCCCAATAAACCTACAATTTCTGGCTGTTTTTTTTTTGCTAGATTAGCATTAGAAAATCTTATTTCTTTATTGTCAGTATATCTTTTTATAAATATCTACCAAATAAAGACTAAAATTACACTTGGAAATTGGTAAGTTTTTTTATATAGTTGGTAATTGACACTTTACCAGAAATGACCTACCTTTATGATGAAAACTGGAGATATATTTCATACAAAAATAATTTTAATCGATATGTAAGTAAACATACAACTTCTAAAAAATTGTAGACAAAATACAAAGCAATGATTAACAAGAAAGCTTTTTTGGGCAACAAGAATTCCAGTTACTAGTAGATAATACTCTTTGAAATAACCATTTTATCATCATCCCGGTCAGAGATAATACTATTTGAAATAGCCATTTTATCATCTTTGCTGGTGTAAAATCATGTAATTTAGATGAAATCAAAGATATTGATGATTCTGAATCTAACCTCAGAATTATTCTTTCGCATCAGAATTTTGCATTATGTGTATGATTGGGTGATGTTTGTCTTCTATTAATGGATAGCAAAAAAGAAAAAAATGTTTTGTTTGCTATTCAGCCAAAGGATGCTGTCCAAAACTAAATAAGTGCACGGATTCTCAATAGGAATTGTACACAGTATTGTCTTAGCATTTTCAAGTTTTTTGAGAGCTCTGCACATAACAGCATTATGTTTAATGTATGTATTAATAGTATATTAGTCTCCACTTCAGTTGGTAGCATGGGAGTCATTTGTATTATTGGTACGTAACATTTTTGGGTCTCATTGAACTGAAAACTGTACTGATTGAATGACATGCTAACTGTAGTGAATAATGAAATGCTAGATCTCAAAATGCACTTCTTACAATCTGATCTTAAAATTTTTGCAACTGATGTAGGTGTCATAAGTGATGAGCATAGTTAGATGTTTTGTTAGGTCATATTTGAAATGGAATTGCAGTATCAAGGCTAGTCCATCCCAAACAAGAGTGACAACTTGATTCCTATAATAGGAGAGCAGCTCGATGCAGAAGTACAAGAGCACATGTATCAAACATTTTCCGAAGATATTAGAAATAACTGAATAAATATAAAATACTTTATTTTTCATCAGAACTGAAATTTTCCTTGAACATAAAAATACTGTATTTACTAATATACTATTTGCCTTAATCATAAAATTTCTATATACAATTGCCTTTTATATACTGTGTACTTTCAGTTCATGGACAATCATGATTCTTCATAACCACCTATTCTTTGTATCTCTTTGTAAGATTTTATATACTGTATTACTATTACAGTATAACCCGGATATAAGTTTTCTCTGGTCCCAAATTAGAGCCTGTGGTAATGTATATAAATTAGACCAAACCCGGATATAAGAGAATATGGTGCCGGCAACTCTCTTATATTAGGGTGACACTACTAATAATAATGGCTGGGTGTTCACTCCTGAATATACTGTTTGCTAGAGAGACTATCTAATCCTTTTCTTATTTATGTTCCAGGTAAATATTATATAAGTAGAGTTCTAATATGCTGTTAAAGCAGTATTTACCTGGAATACAAATATGCCAGGTGTATGTTGAAGAAAAATTTTAAGACAGTTCTGAATCATGATCAGCATGCTCAATTTGATCTTGTGCTGCATCCTTTGTTTGGGTAGTAGAGGTTTATTTTGTTGCTTTGTTATCAGTGATGCTGAGAATACCATAGACCAAGCAATGACACAGTTTTAGAGAAAATAGAAACAAAAAAATATTTAACATCAGAAAGAGGTAGTTGAAATGACTGGGGTTCATAATTAGGAAAAAGGTCTTGGAAAATCTGATACTCACAGGACAGATTGAGGGCAAGAGAGACATGAAAACCACATATAACAACTTGAGTAAATAGATGGCAGAACAGGGTTTAGGAGAAATAACAATAACACAGAATTTATTTAGAGCTGCAAATGACAGGAAAATATGGAGAGCTATGATCAAGAAATTTTTTTAATGCGAACCTCCAGCTGAAAATATTATTTGATAATTTCATATAATTTATATTTTTTAATTATGTTGGTTATAAAAAGTACAAAATAGGCTCACTAAACAAGTTGCACTAAAAAGATGTAATTTTAACACATAGTTAAGTGAAAAAAATTACTAGAAACAAAAAGATTTAGTTGGCACCAGTGTGATTTGGACTTATAGCTAAACCAAAGAAGGTATCTTATTTAATCACAGTTAAGATTTCAGTTTTTAAATATGTATGCTTGTCAATTCAGACTTGCTGGTTTACCTTTTAATATTTAATGTCTGCTTTAATTTTATTTTTTTTATGCATATTGGTAAACTAAGACAGCTTGCTACATGTATTAGTGTCATTTAATTAGAAATAGCAGTTATGAATACTTATATAAAACCTGAGTTTCTTAGCATTAACATTTGATGTCTAATATAGTGAAAATCTGCTTATATTTTTTTTGCCCTAAAACCATTGGAGAGAGATTTTAGAATTGATTAAGTTTATCTGCAGTGGCCATGTTAGATTTGATCAGAAAGCAGAGTTGTTATTAACCATGGTTACAACAGTTCTTTTGTTTGTTTGCTTTGTCTTTTCTGATAAAAGAAGCTTAACTGGAAACAAACATTTTATATTACCAATATTTGTGCATGTTATTTGCATGGTAAATGCTTAACTGAACATTAGACAGTAAAAGTAGCAAATGTCTAAATCATTGCAAAATTATTTATCAGACAATGCAAGGAAGACTTTGTATTTCCCACAAAGGAAATACAAAGTTCTTGCATCTTTCTACTTTAGCTAAAAAAAAAAAAAATTTTTTTCTTCTATTGTAACTTTGTTGATTATTTGGAATGTATTCTTCTTTATTGTAATGACATTTGCAGTCATTCAGTACGGGATTACTTGCTTCATGGCTAATAAGACTAGATACTCTTTGTTACATTCTTATATACAGACAGTGGATTTTGTTTCTTACTGAAAGGATACATAGATTACTGTCATGTGCATTGCCATGTTCTTTGTTGAATAAAACCTAAGAAACAAATTCAGGTTCTACTACAATTTATTCAAAAAATAAATATAACTGACTTTGAACAATTTGTAGTATGGATAAGTTCCCATGACTTGAAGCTATCCCTAATTCAAGTTCTGCTAAGAAGTGAAGTCATTGATATACTATATTCATCAATTTTGTTTACACTCTTTAGATAAACTATATTGCTCCTGCTATGTATATTTTTGATTGTGAAACTAATTATATGGTGTGTACTTATTGGTCATATTTTCTTCCAAAGTGGGGATTGATTTGGGAGAGATATCTCTGAAGGGTTGAACTGGTTTTGAATATTGTTTTGAGGTTAGAAAAAATCCTTTTAAATTTTTTCAGATGTACCCTTTATAGATAGTAGACTGTGGAAGATCTTTTTCTTCAACCCTTCTATTCCTGGACAGGTATTATGCTTGCAGGGTATTTTGAAGTGTATTTATAATACTGAGTATCTTTGCTTGATATATGTCTTCACTGCATAGATGGTGAGAATTGAAGTTGAGCTTAGAATATAACAAATGTCATGAATCCATGCTCTGAGAGTTACAAGTACCAGTTGATCTTCTTCTTTTCCAATTGTGAACTATATAGAAAGATTTAAGTTCATATGATCCAACAGTATTTGCATATTTTCCTATTGGGTCTAGCATACAAGGTTGTCATCTACATATCTAACTACGTAGATGGGATGTTTCTATAGTCATTTCCTCAATGTGCGTTGTGGTGCAGTGGATATCGACTCGGAACAACAACTCTGGGAGCCGAGTTTGAATTCTAGTTGAATTCCTTGCATTCACTTACGCACAAATACCCTTCGGAAAAGTATTAATCTATTTCCTCCAGTTATGGGTTAAATAATAGGACAGATTGGGTTCTATAGCCTTGGTTGGCAACCAGTCTACTGCAGAAAGCAATGGCAACCTACTGTGGGATAACCTTCTGCTCAGTCAGTTATGTCTCTTTCGAGACATAATCGCCCGAAGCGTGTATCACGTATGGCACCTAACTGACTGACTGATTCTATGTATATATTTGTTGTTACTGGAGATAATGGTGGTCCCTGAAGTTAAACCATCATATGCTGACAGAAAGATGGCTTAGCTACGAGATGTTTGTCATTTCCTGGTTTGACAATATCCTGAACCCATTTAGTTAGTGTTTAGATAAGATCTAAAAAAATTTTAGCCTCAGCCACATGAACAAAGAAGACAAAATTGGATGGATTTCTGAGAATGATCAGATTTAGAATAATGATTATTTTTTTTTTTTTTTTTTTTAAATCATTTCACCCCGAGCAAGGCGGAAATGCCACTGATGTGCAGGGGGTTACATAAATGTAAAAAGATTAATTAGAAAAGAGTGAGGAGTACAAACTAGTTAGAAAGGAACAATAGAAAGCTGAGAAAGCAGGTGCGATGACAGATACATAGGTGGAGAGAAAGGGAAGGTTATACAGGGGAGGGGAGAGAGCTAGAGGCCAGTGGTTAGTAGATGAGTATTGACTTTGTATTTAAATTTCTGGAGGTTGTAGCTGTCAGGAAAGCAAGAATACGGGAGTGAGTTCCACAGGTGGGAAGTGCGAGAGAGAGGATATGAAGGTTGAAATACTGTAACAAGATTTCTAACCAACTTTTGTTCACTTTAGCTCTTGGTTATGTAGGTGCTTCAAATTAGCATCTTCTTTCTCTAATTTTAATGGTTGATAGTGGTATACTGTAGTCTGAACTTTCAATTACTCATTTACAACTATGATGATGATAGAACAACAGTTGTATGTATTTGTTTGCATGTTCTTCAACTTTTCATAAGTTGGGGTGATAATTAAATGATCCCTGATCTGATTGTCCTGTGTTTATCTCTATAGTGATTTTGGCGGAACTACTAAAGTGTGCTTTTCACCTGTCATATGAAATTTAGCCTGCTGATTTGTCACAAAGTTGAATTGGTATGGTTTAGCCATTAATTTATGCTTTCTAAGGAAAGAGTACATGGCCAGCTAGCAAATTGATTGAGTTTTAATGACCTGCTTCCGGAAAATTATTTTAATAGGAAAAATCATTGATAATTATGTTTTGATGTAAACAAGCTGCATGATCCATTGGATGGCTTTGGGTGAATTTTTGGGAAAGCTATTTCTCTGAAATTATTCTGCCTAAGTAACTACACTAATCTGATAGATAGATCTGTATATAAACAACTGAATCTGAAGGGTTTTTAAAGTTAATTTTTTATTTTGATCATGGAGGTAATTTATTACTTGTCATCATTTTCACTCAACTTTACAAGTGTAATGGGTGGCTACAGAGCTATATTTAATCATATGAAGTTAATATTTGTTTCCTTAAGCACCCTCCAATCTATATGCTCTAACAAAACTAATGAACTCTCATATTTTTCCACATCTAATTCCAGTTACCAGTAAGTGCAATCAAGGATCCTAGAAAACAAGCATGCGTTCATTGACAAATATTCAGCTTCTTTGGGGTCCTATTTTGTCTGCATGAATGGCTTACTACAAATCTTGTCATAGTCTTATCAAGCAGATAAACTTTAAATAATATTTCCTTAAATTTGAAAAGATTATATTATGAGCATAGAGACTAAGTAAGTAAATGCAAAGATGATTAAAATTTCCTTATTTTCTAAATTATCACTAAATAATTGCAATTTGTTATTGCCTATTTGAAAGAAAACCTCCACACTTATCCTTGGATATGTTTATATGTACAGTGAATTTGAAGGTTTGGTCTTTGAGTACTATCGAAAAAGAGTGACCATGGCAACATGAGTAATTACTATGGTTTGCTGCATAACAATGAATGTCTGGTAATTTATATAAAATGCAGCTGAGGACAGAAAGCTGCAGGTGTTCTTTTTGTTGTGTGACAAAAAACCTGTTTTTATGTCACTTGTCAATTGCCAGGCTCTGTCTTTCTCTAGAGTTGTATTTGTATAACCTGAACCATTGATGGGCTGAAGTTCTTTCTTTCTTTACAGCCAATTCTGTTATTGTTTTAGTTTATGCTTATGCTTGCATGCTATCTTGAAATAAATCTGTCACATGTCGTCTTTGATAAAATAATGGAAGTGCAAATTGATGCTTTTAATATTGAGTTGAAAAGTAAATAAACTCATTCTAAATTCTGCTAGTAAATGTTACTTTCAGACTAATATATTAGGGTAATGCAAAGGTTTCTAGAAATTTCTTTTAATTAAATCTTTTATTCATATAAATTCATAACGTCTTTATTCAGTCATCAGAATATTTTCTCTGATCTATGACCATAAGCCAATTTTCAGTTAAAGTCTGCATTTAATCACGTTAGGTTAAAGCAAACATTTTCAGTATTTTCCCTGGCATTCTAAAATCTTGAATCATATTTCAGTTAAATTGTGTATTTGATTATAGAAGAATAATTTTAGTTTTGATTTGATTAATTCTTCAAATGGTATTTTAGACAAATGTTGCATAAGTAATAGAGTTGACATGTATGAAGAACTTCCCGTTTCAGCTCCATAATAATTTGTTGCATTGCCTATGCAGAATGAGGACAGGTGTTGTGATGCAATAAAATCACCAATAAATTTGATTATTTTTACCTTTTAAATTTAAGAATGCTCCTAAATATTCATCAGGTTAACCAAAAAGTCAGGCAACCTATGGAGGATGCAAAGTGAAACAATTCAATTTCTAATAAACAAAAGTGAGTAAGTGAGGTTGTTGAAATTTTTAATGCAAATTAGTAATTAAATTATTTTGTGGTGGAGTGGGGGTATTAATTTATGTTATATATTTAAAAAAACATGAGATTATGACCATTTTTACTTAATTTTTTCACATTTTTATAATCATATGTTGGTTTGGGAAAGTAGTAATTCTGTCAGGAATGGAAATATTTGAAAATATCTTGGGTGCAGATATATATTTCTATACGATTCAATAGTGACACTCAAGAGAATAAATAATGCATTTGATAAAAAGTGGTGTATAAGAACCTTTTGTGTTCAGAGAGATGTTTTTTTTTTCTGCAAGTTACATAATAAAGTCCTTACATTTGCCTTGATAAAGTTCTTCAAAGGATAAAATTTGTCAGGTGAGAAAAGTTTTCTTTTTGTCTTTATATACATGCACAGTAGTAAGCTACAACTGTTCCTTGTGCCAACCTGTTGATGTAGAGAAGTAAGGGAGGTATGTTTCACTAAGCTAACTGCTGTCCTGTATCTCCTACTGCTTCACTCACTCTTTCACTTATCCCACTCTTTCTTCCTATGAATTATCATCCCACTTCCCTTCATGGTATGACTAGCATGAATCATGTGACATGATTTGAAAAAAAGGAGGGAAAACGTTTTTCTTTTTGAGGACATGTGTGACAGTTAGACTTTGAGAAAGTCAAAAGGTCAATGCTCTTGGAATGAACTGAAACCTCAGTGGGATTTTCTCCCAAAAGCAGTCCTTGCAGTAAAAAAAAAAAAAAATGGTCTGGACACTTGAATGGATGGAACTTTATCACATATTGCGGCCATGAGAGTGAGAGGTCTTCTATTCTGGCGCTTGTATCACAATCATATCTATGAATCATCTTGGGGATTTGAATGTTCGGACCCACCTAAAAGCTATAAAGCTAATCAACACAACCAACTACTGTTAGCCCAAATACGAACATTTGTAGACAAAGAAGAAAGAAAAGTGATAAAATAAGAAAAAAAAAAATGTATATTTTTATTTTATTTTCGTTAAGCAAGTTCTTTTCATTTTGCCCTGATCCGCATGAATAATTTTGCATACTGCATTCACTTCACACAACCAAAACCTTTGCCTGTTTTTTTTTTGTATTTGCTTTTGATTGTTTCTTCTGCAACCTGTTTCTATATGTGTATATGATTGAATCCCTTTGTTTTGCTGTGGTTTGTAGGAATAAAAGTTTTGTTCAAAACCATTTAAGTGTTTTCATTGTTTGTCCCTGATACTGGTGCAATTTTATCCTGAGACAGCATTTTAAGGGTGTGAACCTGGAATCTTATACATTCACATTCTCTTCCTTTCTTTTCCTTTCATGTTCACATGTTTGGCTAAAAGGCGGGGCAACCCTGGTTCGAAGATAAATGGGATTTTTTTCCCAGCCAACATAGGTTGCATTCCTAATTTGTAACACACACACACACACACATTTGAGCAGGAACTTTATCAAGGCAGATCTGGGGTGCAGATTTATATTTTGACATTTTAGCTCACCTAATGAATATTTATAAGCATTTTTAAATTAAAAAATTTTCGAAGATAACATTTGTGATTTTGATATGAATACTTGTAGCAAAATAAAATACTTGCATTTGCCTTGATCAAGTTTCTTAGAGGATGAAATGTGTTGGCTAAGATAAGTTTTCCTTTTGCCTTATATTTGTGTATGCATGTGTATATGCATGTATCATAAGTGTAGGTTATGAGTTATTTTTTAAAAAATAGTTTTAGTTCAATCCCTGTAACTAAGAAAGGATACTACTCTGAAAAATCACTTAAAAACAATGAAATTCCCAATTGAAAAAATAATCTGAGATGGTCAAAAACATCTTATTTGAAAGTATTTCTCTGGCAATGTTTTGTCTATAAATTTTGTATTATTCTATTTGTGCTACATTTCTTACCATTTCCTCAATATTTTTCAGATTAACTGTTTTTGATTGATTAGCTTTGCTCATTTCTATTTTTTCTGTGCAATGTAGCCTTAGCAACGCCAGATGATATTTATGATGTGTAATAATCAAGAGTATAAATATCTCTTCCTGTTAGAACATGTTTGGTTTTGGCTGGTTCTAGGATTGGTTGTCTTAGTAGTGATGGATTTTCATATCCTGCTAGCTGTTCCTTATTTTACAAAATACTTGTAATCGATCCTGACTTGCCATCTTGATTTCAGTCACTTTCTTACTGATGTGATGTGGTTTCTTTGTCTTTTCTACAAATATTTTCATGTCAACTGTCCTGACAAGCTTTTTTCTCTTGGTGCTCCAACATCAATTTAAGCCTGCTACTAGATTGGTATCAAGGTTCCACCTTTTACTGTTGAAATAGTTAAATGCAATCAACACTTCTACTCTAATAGTTTCTTTTTTCACACTTCTCACATATGGAACTCCCTTCTATTTAACTGCTTCCCTGATAACTACAATCTCCAAAAATTTAAATGCAATGTCGATTAACATCTTCTATCTTCTAGAATTCTTTATCCTTTCCTCAATTGCCCTATTGGCTGGGGCTTTAGAATATGTTGACTGCAACTCTGCTGAGGGGTAAAAACCCCTCCCACAAATGAGACCACCAGTTTGAAACCCATGATGCCTGAGGATGAGATCCTGGTAGTTGAGGGCTTCAGGCATTAAGTAAAATACTTCTGAAATCCAGCACACTACTTTGGCCTTAATTGGGTCTAGATGGGTGGTCAGAGAGGCCTGACTGACCTGATCAATCGGTTAGTCTTGTCAAGTCTAGTACTATTCCACCTACCAAAAATACAATTTCTTAACCTACACACACACACACACACACACACAAAAAAAAAATTATACACACACCAAACAAATTTAATCAAATTGATACTAGAAGTTGGTTGCAAGTGTCAATCAGATTATAATTTTGAATGTATCATACTTAACCTAAGTATACCACTTTTGCTTGGGTGAATGGGTTTCTCCCCAACCATCTCCCAAGGAGAGTAGGGTGCAAGGATGATGAAAGAAAAAATATATATATATTATGGCAACAAAGAAAATTTAACCCCCCCCCCCCCCAAAAAAAAAAACCCTATCTTGAACAAGTTCTGATAATGAATCAGAATTGCATAGTTACTTCCCTCAATATATAGTAATGGAGTCACTTGAAGAAACTTCTTTTACAAAATTATTACCATTTATAATTAAATAAAATATATACTCTCAAATTAATAACTGTTATAAAAACATTAAACAACACAATAATAGCTCAAGTAAAAAAAAAATGTATGCAGAAAAATTCCTCAAATGGTCAACATTTTATAACTTAATCCTATCCACACCAAAGTCTAAACACATCTTGAGGTGTAATTAAAAGTTCAGACCTGGCAGCTTGCTGCCTAAAAGAAACCAAGATTTGCCTAAAAAAGACAACAATGTAATAGATGTAACCAGAATAAAAATAGTTTATATCATCAAAAAGTGGAAACTTACATTCCCAGACCTTTACAATGTCATAACTGCCAAAGATTTGACCACCATAAAGAAAGATGTACTAGAATTCAGGTATGTTCAAAATGCAGCAGTACAGATCAAGAAACTGAGTTCAAAGGTACCATAAAATGTATAAATTATAATGCAAACCATCCTGCATAGTCACATCTATGTAAAGCTTGGTATAAAGAAATAATTGAGATCAAATATACAAGAAAAATAACTTTTCCTGAGTCCAGGAAAAGTTGCTGAAAGCACTAGACAAAATATTACAATAAATTATGCAAAGGCAACAAAAACTTGTGAGAAGTTATTTTTCAAAAGAACAAAAAACACAATGGTGAGAAATTATTTGTTTGTGAATTAGCAACATTAATCTAAGAGCTAAAGAAATTAATTGAAATAATGAAAACTTATCAACAGGAAAAAGTAAAAATTTTCATTGCACCACATAAAAATAAAAACTGATATACTCAATCAAAATATAAAAAATTCTTATGGTTAAACTTAGAAACTAAAAGACCAAAAGAATCATTTCGTCATGCATCTTGATCTAGAGATTTCTTAATTATCTTCCAAAGAGGAAGATCTCCAACAAAAAAGCAAATACAAAAAGTAAGTGGTCCTGGGTATGACCGTAAACTGCATCCGGCAACAAAGCCTCTAATTGGGAGGTTGTGAGGAGCGTGGAACCACCTCTTAATTGCTGTTGTTCCCAGGTCCACCCTGACCCAGGGTGGTAGCATCTGTTAGGGTCCCAGCTATGGGTAAATAGTTAACCCCCAAGCCGGAGTCAAAATGCTATGAAAGTATTCACTAAGAAAACTTTTTTGAATGAAAAATGTTACCAACAACTGTGATTTAAAATAAAAATACGTTTCTGGCCTTAAATGACCCTTTAGATGTTGATAGGCTGTTAAACAAGAACAAACAAAACAAAAACACACAAACTAGTCAAAAAGAACTGTCTTAGGAAGAAATCACCAAAAATCAATCTACAAAACAAAAAACAAGAAAACATACAGAACAGTCACAAAGGAAATGCTGCAAAGAAAAAAATAACTTAGAAAAGATGGAAAATTAAGACAATCCAACAAAAACCTCAACATAACAATCATATTAAATAAAATTATTGAATGGAACACAAGAGGGGTAAAAGCAAATTGAGATGAAGTGCTTTTGTTTATTGCAGACTTATGTTCTGCAATCATCTGCCTTCAGGAAACTTTTTAAAGGGTCAATGAAAATATAGATATTAAAAACTATACATCATACAATTTTATTAATAGTAGTGGAAACAGCTTTGGGTGGTACTTCTATATTAGTAAAAAATGTTTTCCAGAGCAGAATTAACTTGAATATAGCACTATAAACAATGGCCATGAGTTCCACTGCATAAAACCATCATCATATGCTCAGTTTACATTCCTCCTAATGATCCTTTAGATAAACTACTGCAGTGGCTTCCAAAACCATTTATTTTAATGAGAGATTTTAATAGCCGTAACATCATAGGGGGTTGCAAAAATACTGACCAGAAGGGAAGATTAATGGAAGATTTTATAAATAGAAACAATATATGTCTGTACAAGGACAAGTCATATACCTATCTCCATCCATCAAGCAATATATGTAGAGCAATAGATCTAACCTTACTATAACTGGAAGGGACATTATGATACATGTGGTAGTGATCACTTTACAGTTGGTGAAAAACTCTGAAAGAATATCATATTGGCAACTTAAGAAAACCAGCTGGAAGTAATTTAAAAATGCATGTGTCCTAAAATTTACACCAGAAGCCAATGCAGAGCACATCACTTATTTTACAAAAACACTTTGTATTGCAGAACAATACATATCAAAATCTAAATCTGTCAAATATGACAGACCTTGGTTTAATGATGAGTAAGAAAAAGTGATAAGATTATCTACATAAGTTCAAATTACATTCAACCCAAGAATATGTCAATATCTACAAAATAAATAGAGCTAAAGCATGCAGAGTAATTAAAGAATTCAAGTGATTTTCATGGAAGAACTTTGTGTCCAATATTAATTCTGATGCCAAAACCAAAATAGTATGGAATATGATTCTTAAAATCACTAAGAAAAATAAAAACACTCCATTGAAGCATTTATGTCAAAGTAATATCAAAGCAACTAACAAAGAGGATAGTGTAAATTTATTAGCACAAAACTTCTCTTAAAATTCTTTCTCAAATATTACTAGTAAACTCTTTCAGAATATCAAAATAAATGAAGAAAAAAAAAATTAAATTTCCACTCTGACAATAAAGAAAATTGCAACCAGGCTCTTACTTTACCAGATTTAGATTCTATAAAAAATATCACAATTTAGTAGTTGGCCCAGACAAAATTCACTATGAATGTTTAAAAAGCCTGCCAAATATTTCCTTGAATCACTTACTCAAAATTTTCAACAATACATGGGTCAGTGTTAATATTCCCAGTTTCTGGAAACAAGCTACCATATTTCTATTTCCAAAACCTGAAATGGACTAAGAAAATCCCTCAAACTATTGTCCAGTTGCACTTAGGAGTTGCTTAAGCAAAATGTTTGAAAGAATTGTTAATAATGAGCTTGCTTGGTTTCTTAAAGTTAATAATAAAATTACAAATTTTCAATCTGGCTTCAGAAAGAACAAAAGCACGGTTGATCACTTGGTTTGACTGGAGTCTTTTATCAGAAATATTTTCATTAAAAAGGAACATTTAATGACAATTTTCTTTGACTTAGAAAAAGCTTATAATACATGGAGATATGGCATCATGAAAGATTCAAATGAAGTAGATCTTAAAGGAAGATTACCAATTCTTATCAATAACTTCCTGACAGAATGAACCTTTGATGTTTGTATCAGTACCACACTCTCAGACTATGTGAGCAAGAAATGGGTGTCCCTCAAGGAAGCATATTATCAGTAACACTCTTTGACATCATAAATGGCATTATTAAATGCTTGAACAGCTGGCTGTTCACTGTATGTAGAAGACTTTCTAATATGTTAAAATCAAAAAAATATTCATACAATTGAACGGTAACTCCAACAGTGTCTCAATAAAGTAAACAAGTGGGCCACAGAAAATGAATTCAGTTTCTCCAGACAAAAAGTTCAATGTATACATTTTGCAAACTTTGAAAACTACATCATTCTGGATTAAAACTTGATGATACAGAAGTGCCTCTAGTAGTGCAATACAAATACCTAGGAATCGTTTTTGACAAAAAAATTGTCCTTCATACCACATATCTTTGGGATAAATGCAATAAATCAATACAACTACTCAGTCATCTTTTACAAAGACTTGGGGAGCTGACAGATGTTACTGAAACTCTATTGGGTATTGGTTAGATTGGATTATGAATGCTTTATTTATGGTGTGGAAAGAGAATCATATGTGAAAGAACTTAATACCATCCATCACCAGGGTCTGCAACTTGTTCTAGGAGCCTACAGTACATCCCCTAATTGAAAGCTTATATGTGAAAACACACAAACCACCTTTGGCATTAAGACAATGTAAGTTAGCATTACAATATTACATCAAACTTTGTTTATGTCCAAGTAATTCAGCATACAACTGTGTTCTTCAACCTCAGTATAAAGAATTATATAATTTAAAGAAAAATACCATGAAAACTCTTGGCATCCATATAGAAAACAATTTCAATAAACTTCAAATAAATACTTCCCTAATACATAAAACTATTCTCTCGAAAGCTTCTCTTTAGTCGATAAAACAGCCCACTGTAATATTAAGTCTGGCAAAACACTTGAAAACTGAAACTGATATATCTGTATTGATGGAAGAAATTCATAATATCTCATTAAAACATACTAATTGTAAGCGTATATACACTGACAGCTCAAAAAATATTGATAGAGTTGGATGTTCAGCTATACTGAACGAAAACATACTTCAAAAGTGCCGACCTGATAAATCCTCAATATTTAGTGCAGAAACTGTGGCAATAGACTTGGCCTTGGATATTATCGCAGATGGTGACTAAGACTTCCTATCTGTTCTTGCATCATTGGAGTTCAAAAACCTGACCAGTCCTGTAATAACCAAACTTTTAAACAAAATCAGTATACTTTGTAACCGAAAACCCATCATATTCTGCTAGATACCTTGCTATATGGGCATCCAGAAAAATGGAAAAGCAGATGAACTAGCTAAAGAATTACTAAAAATTAATATACCACAAACAAAAGTCCCTCACACAGATTTCAAAACTAATTAATATATATATTTTAAATAAGTGGCAAGAGTTATGGAATATTCACCCAAATAATAACACGTCACTCAATAAGTCCTGGGCCTGACATATAAATGGTGCCACTAATAAAAAATTCATGAGTTTTAAGAAGTACTAACCTTCAAATCAAATGGCATGTGAAAAAAATTTGGACCCAATCTAATTATTAATTTACAAATTACAGTTATTTAAGTGAAGCTGCTGTTGCAAATTTCCAAAACAATGGAAAAATCTAAATTTTTAGTGTTGATAAAGCATTGCTTTCTACTGGGCAAAAATACTGTTCAAGCAAAGCAATGGCTTGAAGTGTTATTTGGACTCTGCTTTGTCAGAAACGATGGTTAACAAGCGGCATGCTGATTTTAAACGTTGTACAGACGCAAATGATGCTGAATACTCAGATCACCCAAAATTGGCAGTTGTTGTGGAAAACACAAAAAAATCCACAAACTTGTTTTGGTTGGTCGTAAATTGAAATTGCATGAGATAGCAGAGGAGTTGAACATATCAGAAGGCAGTATATTCACCATTTTGCATGAACAGTTGTTAATGAGAAAGCTGTGTTCAAAGTGTGTGCTGTGTTTGCTCACAGACGATCAAAAACGACAATGCCTCGGCGGTTCAGAGCATTGTTTGCAGCTCTTTCAATGCAACAAGAAGGAATTTTTGTGTAAATATGTGACAAGGGATGAAACATGGATCTACCACTTCACTCTAAAGTTAAATTGGCAGTCAGTTGAGTGAACAGCAGCAGGTGAAAACCGTCCAAAGCGACTAAAAACATAAACTTCAGCAGGCAAAGTCTTGGCCTCCATATTTTGGGATGTGCAAGGTATTTTGTTCATCAATTACTTTGAGAAAGGAAGAACCATCAAAAGTGAATATTATATAACATTGGTGTGTTTGAAGGAAGAAATCGCCAAAAAACAGCCACAAATGAAGAAAAAAGTGATCTTTCGCCAAGACAATGCACTGTCACAAGTCAATCGCATTGATGGCAAAACTACATGAATTGCCTTTCGAATTGCTTCTGTATCTACCCTATTCTCCAGATCTGGCTTCCAGTGACTACTGGCTGTTAGCAGACCTCAAAAAAATTTTCCAGGGAAAGAGATTTGGTAATGAGGAAGTGATATTGGAAACTGAGGCGTATTTTGAGGCTGAAGACAAATCATTCTACAGAAAAGGTATTAAATTGTTAGAGAAGAATTGGAATCAGTCTATCACCCTAGAAGGAGACACTGTTGATGAATAAAGTCGAATTTTGCCTAAAAGTTATATTATTAGTTAGAGATGGGACTTATTGAGTGATGTGTTAGTGTGCAAAATCAAACCTACACTTGGGATAAGACACCATGACATTAGGCTTTACTGAAAAGAAGTAATCTTAGTAAGAGTTAGAATTGGTTATACTAATATCACCTGCCTGTCTTGGGGTGAAATGAATAAAAAAAAAAATTATTAGAATGTGCAAAAATTTCCAGTGAAAAACTGGTTTTCAGCTGTGTATTCAGTATCACCATTTTTTATGTCATTTTCAAGTGAGGAAGCCTCCATCATGTGGATGTTAACTAATATTTACTAGCATTACCCATGAAAATTTCATGGCTTTTCTATTTGAATTTTCTGATCAATCATCATTCCTGAGTTAATGATTGAGTAAGCACCTTGTGAGTTCCATGTACTATAAAATAACTGGAATTTCTCTTTTGCATTGAAATATTTTAGCTTAACAACTTTAACAAAATATTGCAGTCACAAGCATAAATATGAATGTAGGTCATTATTTAAAGTAAGAGGAATGAAAAGATTAAAAATTGACAGGATTTTCAATTCACTGAAGCATACATTAAACACGAGTTTTATTGCCTCCTATATGTTTCCTTTCTTATTATATATGCTTTCTTTTCTCTGTAAAATCACACAGCATCTCTCTATAGCTTTTTCTCCTATCTTTCCCACAATCAAAACAAAATCATCTGTTTATCTGAGGCAATGGCAGAGTGTAATGCATGTGATAACTTATTTACAGAGGAACATGTAGAATTATGATATGATTATTTTCAACTTTTGTTTTATTTAAAAAAAATGTGTGTGTGGTGTAATGGATAGTGGTTTGGTTGGAGTGAGAAATCACTGTTGAGTTTGAATTCCAGTTGGTTGGACATGTACAAATGCCCTTGGAAAAGATATGAATCCATCTCCTCCCTGGCTATAGATTTAAAAGAAGGATTTGTATCGAAAAAAAATTATTAAACTACAAAAACTGTTAATGCAATATTCATTCAAAAAAACAATCTTACAATCTCAAAAATGTTTTAACTTTAAATAATCTAAATAGGATTGATAAGCTGTAAAAAAACAAAAACAATTACTTTCTGTTTTCTTGAAACCTGTTCTTTTATTGTTCTTTATCCTCACTAGTCTTTTTCTCTTTCATCCCCACTAACCCCTTGAAGTGAAATGATTAGATTCCCCCTCCAAAATAATATTAAAAAAACAACAAATCAGCTATATCTCTTATGGTTTAGTTAAATATCTTTAAACATTGAGTTGTCATAATTAAAGGCACATTTTATTTTAAATACAAATAACTTTTATTTGAAGTTAATTTATATAGTAACTGTTCATGCTTGGGTTTATGAGAAATAATATCAAGCAAACTGGTAGACAATAAATTATATGCTACATATATTAAGTACCAGCTTTTCTAAAATGAGCCATCACATTTTTTTCCATGCTTTGATTTTAATAAACTAAAGCAAGGGTTTTATCTTCCATAGATCAATTTTGATAAATAATAAACACTAAAAAAATTCTAAACAGTATCCAAAGGATTAAAATAGATTGATATTACATGCTTGTGGCTTGTTCTGTGTATTTCGACATTCTGCTTGGAAATATTATTTTATTTGGATTACTTTTTTTAAAGCATTTACAAATTTGATTTTCTGATCCTTATGGGTTTCTATGATTATACATTACAGTTACATGATGCAGATATCCATTGTTATATTTTGCTATCTTTGCATGTTGTATTTTGTCTAAGTGAAGAACATCTCTTATGGTTTTATATATTGTCATTAACTCTTTTATTTTTTCAGTCTTTCTAACTTTTCACTCAATACATTAAAACAACATGAGTGGAATTCAGATTTTTAGCGATTTTTTTTTTTTTTTTTTTTTTTTTTTTTTTTAAATTAAAAAAAAATTTTTTTAAAATTATTTTTTATGGCACTTTGGTAACTGCATAAATTAATTATTTCAATCATATCTAACTGGACCTATGTCTACTTGTTTCCAGCCAAAAGAAAAAAAAAAGATTTTTTTTTATTTCAGTTACCTGCTGCTAGGCTATATTCAAGATTTTTATCTTTGTATATTAGTTTCCTCCTCCTGGAAGCACTGTTGCAGAACATATTGTTAAAGTTTATTTGATGATATTATTATTACTTGTGGTTGTCATAGAGTGGATAATTTCTTTATCTGCTGTGTCCTATCAGGATACAGGCAATCATGGCTCTCTACAATTTCTTGTTCTTTGTAGCTCTTAAAAAAATTTGTCTTTTTGTTATTTCTCCTAAACTTTGTTTTGCAATCTATTTACTCAAGCTGATTAAGTATGTTATGCATTGTTTTCCTCTGTCTCTCTTGTCTTCAATCTGCCCTGTGAATATCAGACTTTCTAAGCCCTCTTTCTTTATGTTCCCTAGAAATTTCAGCTGTCTCTTCCTGATATTAAGTAAAACTTTCCATTTTCTCTAAAACTTTGTTGTTGCTTATGTTTTTGGTCCATGGTATCCTCATCATCTTTTTGTAGAAGCACGTTTTCGTTGCTTCAAATCTCTCCATCTTTGAGGTACTGATCTCATAAGCCACTGAAAATGTGCTTGTTTCTTTCTGACATTTCTGTAAATGAGAGCCATATGTAAAGATCTGGTTTGGATAATACAAGGACACATAATACTTTGTTGGAGTCCTGTGATGGGAAATTAATTTTTCTACAAATGTGTTCCATAGATATGGCTTTGTGCTGTAATTTGAATCTGATAAATACATACCATATTTTCTTCCATGTATCATGTGCCATTAATTTGGCAGATAATATCTGAATATTATCTGAAAAACTAATAATAGTTAAGTGATAATTCATCTGTACTTTTATATCGGTATCTTATATTTTAATATTATTTTGATTTGTAATTTCTTATATATACTTAATTCTGGGGTCATCAGAAGACTAATGTATCAAACAGTGATATTTATGGGTTAATTTAGTACCAGGAACTCTCGAATTGGAATATAAGACAGTAATTTTATTTTGTCTGTGTAAGTACCTGTTATGGAGTGAAGCAGTATTCAAAAACTGATAAGATGGCCCAATATAATAAGTCCATGTCTATATTGTTATTACAGATTTAAATTTTATCTTTACTGACCAAAATTAACATTTTCACTGTGGATTGAATAGCAAATAGGTTTCATTTTAAAAAAATTTGCCTTAAGTTCATTTTAACACAAAAAGATATAGTTTTGAAATTCATGTTGACTTTTTTATAATTTCGGTGTAATGAATTTTTAAAATTCAAACTAAGTAATAATAATTATACAAGATGTCCTCCAAAAATGGACATAATTTTAAATGTAAATATCTGAGTAACTACACGTTCCAAGTAAACAAAATTAAATAGGCTTCATGTTTGACAATAAAATATTTATTTATTAAAATTTGAACAAAATATTCAAAGTGATGTACATTTTATTACCAACTTCACAAAGCTTCATTATGTGCACCATCTGTGACATGACATGTCAAGTCAGTACTTCAGCTCCTGCCAAACATGATGTAGCATGTTATGCGTAACATTTTCCAGTGCCACAGTGATTCTCTGCTTGTTCCACTAGGCTTGTAGGAAGAGGTGGGGAATATAGATCTGTCCTTTCATATAGCCCCATAGAAAAAACATTACAAGGTATCAAATTAGGTAAATGTGGTGGCTATTTGAACAGCACATTGTCATTATCACTAGCATGCCTGATTCATCTTACTGATTGTGATGAACATGTACCTCCTAGGAGAAGCAAGTGGCTCAGGGTTGCCTGTGTCTTTTGTAACTGCAGAACGGGTACTAGATGAGGCAAACAACATGGTGGCAAAGCATGGAATAAATGTGAGCATGTGCAGGAGAACCGAAAAGGAGGCTCACACATATGCAAATCATGGTCAGCCTGAGAGAGATAAATGGAGCCACAATTTGACATTCAGGCAAGATTTGATCTCATGTCTTGAAGAGGACAGATTGTTAGCGCATTCAGAATGAAAGAGAAAGATCAGAAGTTTGTTCCTGCATGTACCACTTACCACTCAACAAATACAAGCTATTTTGGCAATACTATATATAATGGCAAAAAGCCATTCAACCTGTGATTGATTCCTGAGTTTGGAGGGGCCATGACTGGCAAATCGATAGAAGAATGGTTCGAATGCATAGAAATGATGTGCAAACTGTTGAATGAAGAGAGTTGAACAGATTTTGCCTCTGTGGTTGACAGGTGGGGCACTTGCAGTATGTTGGCAAGTAATGAACAGCAAACCAACCTTGGGAAAATCAACATTACCGTGTTCTCTGTGGACTCATTTGCAGCGTTTGACTAGTTCACAGTGCGATGCCTTTGTGTTGGAAAAACAGCAAACAAATTCCTGGCAGCACTTAAGTGACTTGCTCTACAAGTTGGAGAAATGCTGCCAGAGAAATGGATAGCCTGTGTGTTTGTTTCTGAACTATGTCAGGCAGCAGCTCCGCGCATCACCACGGATAAATACGATGATGGTGGAGGAACTGTTAGCCCAGGCGCAAGCTATCATGACTGGCAATGTTAGGAATGAGGAACCAGTCACAATGTCCACAAGCAGCAAGGCGGTTATCTGTTACAAGTGCTTTGGTCTCAACCATGTTGCTAGAAACTGTACTCTAGAACAACCAGAAAGATCGGATGATCAAATGTGGAGGTCACCACGCAAAGCCCGATGATTTCGATGCAACTGTTTCAGAAATTTTGTTTGAGAATGTGGGACAAACTGGTAGTGACAGACCACCACCACGTGGCACAGAAGAAACTCATGGCAGGCAGCTAACATCAAGCCCCCACCACAGCATCAATGAAACTGGTCATTTTTTATATAAATACCAGAGAAACACCTAAGCATCAGTCTTCTTCCCAGACAAATGTGTAACCAGAAACTGCCTTCTGTGAGGGTGCGCATTGATGAACAAGAGTGCCTGGCTTTGGTGGACTCCGTATGCTCACAGATACTGGTGAGCAAAAATGAATGCTGTTCTTGAAGGCAGAGGAGTGTGGAAGTACTAACAGCTGATGGGAGAACTCTGATGTACCATGGGTTTGGAAGGATCAAGTTGAACATCAGACAGGTCAAAGCTGTGGACATTAAGGCGCTGGTTGTCAATGGACAATTGTTGGGCTTTGACCTCTTTCTTGGGATTGACACAATCAAAAGGTGTGCACCTAACTAAATTAGGCGAAGCATATTTTGAGGGAGTAAATAGATGTGCTGCTATTTTGATCTTTGGTGTGTTGTTTGATCTGAACAAGAGGGCTTGGACTGTATTGTGGAAGTTGGTAAATGACCAAACACTTAATGGACTGAAGAATACAGTACAGGAGTACAAGGTGCCTAAGTGTGTTTGGGCCATGTACAAGAAAAAGCTTTTATTGTGACAGCACATTGGATGGTTGGTACTATATTCCAAGGAAGAATTTGGCTCACCCAAGGGTTTGATTCCCTTAATGGCAGTTGTCCAAGAACATAAGCAAGAAGTTCACCCGGTACTCGACTTTCGCAAGTTAAATGGATTTGTGGAGGCATTTACCATCAACGCAGATATGACAATGACATTTTCATTAATGAAGATCTGGTGCCTGCAGCTCGTATCTGACAACACTTTGCAGATTACAGGTTGGTCTGTAAAGACCCAGAGCAGCTGAAAGATGGAGCCAAGGTTTTGTGTCTGCAGGTCCACAAAGAAAATGGCATCCTTCATTGGAGATGAGGAGATAAAGTGCCAGATGTTCACTGCATTCTCACCTGGTGACGAGTGTTCTTTTTGTGTGGGAAATTGGTGAGTCATTTCTCTGTGTGTGGATGGCTCTGAGTGGCAACGGCATTCATCAAGCGTCAGGTGACTGCACTGACCAAAGGATGAAATGATGATGTTAATGATGCCTCCTGTTGCTGCATGTTGAATGGAACTTTAACCAGAGTACTTGAATCAAATTCTATTGACAGAGACTAGTGTGTATGGCGGTGAGATAAAGTCCTGGGTAGACACAGGTTCCATGGCAGCTGGAGTGGTGTTGGAAGTGAATTGGAGCATTGTAGAGGATGCCTGTTGCTTGTGCCCGACCAGTGATGCTAAACATATCAACCTGGCCAAACTGGACGCAGCAATCAAAGGCGTAAATCTGGCCCCCTTCAATGGCTGGCATCTATGCTACATTTGGTCACTAATTTGGTGTGCGTACATTGCTAGATATCAGATACACTGACTGGAAAGGCATGTGTAAACTCAAACTGTACTTCCAAAGTGCTGACCTAATTTTCATGACTGAAAGTGCCATGACCCAACTGCTGCTAGACTGTCATTTAAATAAGAATGATTTAAGCAGCAAATTTCATATTTCATACTAATTCCTAAAATCATATAACTCAAATATTTACTTGTTTGTTAGGAATGATTTGCAGTCTATCTATTTTGAGTGCTTTGTGAATTGAATCATTCATTCTCATTTTAGCTACAAAACAGAACTAAATTTAGGGTTAATTTAGTTTTATTTTTGTTGTTTTGGAGAATTATTCTAGTATACTGTGTGAATGCGTTTGTGGTAGGGAGAAGGGTGGCAGGTAGCCTGAATGTCCAACTATTACACAGTTATTTTTCCCTTAAAGATTTATGAGTTTAAATTAAACAGTTTACAGCTATTATCATTTATTGAAAAAAAGTAATTTCTAAATTGATTTTTAAAACTTATTGTTTATCTAGATCTGTTGAATAAAACTGGGTTTCTTCAAAAGTCTTCCTTTATTTCTTAGGAAAGTGGTAGTCAATCCCATGTATTCTTGGTAGTTCATGCTGTCAAACCTCTTTGGGAACAAGGCATACTCTCATCATATAGGAAATTAAAGACCTTCTGATTGATATTTTCAATCAATATCCTGAAAATTAGGATCTTATGATCAAAATCCAATTAAAAAGAACCAGATTTTTTTTTAATTGTTTCCCCACAAACAAGGCAGTATCGCCACTGATGGGCAGGGGGCTACATAAGAGAGTGAAAGTTTAGGTAGGAGGAGGGTAATGAGAATGATGATCCAGTTATGAGGGGGTGTCAGAGAAAAGACAAGAGAAGTATGGGAACACAGGTGTGAACACAATTGGAAAGGTAGAGAGAAAGGAAAAGAACAAGATACATGGGGTGATATAGAAAGGACTGGAATCAGTTGGATAAGAGACAGGAAGTGACATTGCATTTAAATTCCTGGAGGTTGTAGCTGTCAGGAAAGCAAGTGAGTTCCACAGGTGGGAAATGTGAGAAAAGAAGCTGATGGAGTAAAATTGTCAGCTGCATTTTGTTGATTTAACTGTAAAAATGGTGGGACGTTGTTGCAAGTCTGGTTGCACAAGTAAATTCTTGTGGAGGGGGCACCAGTGACCTAAGTTCGTTAAAGCAGAATCTATAAAAATATTTGTAGAAGAGACAGGGAAGATACATTCCGCTGGTGTGAAAGTGGTTGGAATCTAACTGCCAGGTCAGTACCGATCACATTACAGCTTCTCCTTTGGAGCCTGTTGAGAACACTGAGACGAACAACAGGGGTGTCTGACCAGGTATGACAACAGTATTCCTTGCACGATTGAATTGCTAATTTGTATATGTGCAAGATGGATTCAGGCGTAAAAAACTTCCTGGTTCGCCACAGTGACCCAACCTTCCTAGCAGTAGATTTAGCTATTGATTCAATGTAATGATTCCACTTGAGGTCAGAAGAAAGGGCAAGGCTGAGGAGGCACAGTGTATTGCTTTCAGGGAGACTCGCTTAGTCCATGCTTAAAGGGGGCAAGAGAGATTGCCTGTGATGGTTGGCAGATAGCAGCTTTGTTTTAGAAGCATTGAAATTTACAAACCACTTCTTACCCCAGTTTACCATTGAGTGAAGGTCCTTCTCAAGATCAACAGCGAGGTTATGTTTGTCTGCCTCTCCAGATTTCTCACTGATACAGGAGTAAATGGTGGTGTCATCTGTATAGATGCATACTTGGGATTTGATCACTTTTGGGAGATCATTTATGAAGATCAGAAAACGTGTCAAGCCTAGGATAGAGCCCTGGGGAACGCCAGCATTTGTGCGGTAGTATGTGAAGGCATGCCCTTCAAGACAACCTTCATTATGCAGTTAGATAGGAAAGATTGGATCAAATCAAGCAAGTGTCCAGTGATACCATAATCATGTAGCTTGTGCAGAAGGCCAGTATACCAAACCCTATCAAAAGACTGGAGATATCCAGGATAACTGCATGAGTCTCACCGGACTTATCAAGGGCCTGGTATATGTACTCTGTGATGGCTGTTAGCATATCGGCCATAGACCTAGTAAAGCGGATGCTGTATTGCCTGTCTGAGAATAGTTTATGGACAATAAGATGTTGAACTATTTCAACATTAATAATAGCCTCAAACACTTTTCCAAAAATTGGTAGGAGGCTGATAAGGCGATAATTGGATGGGTCTGAGGGTTCCCCTGAGTTCTTAAATACAGGAACCTCAGATGACTCCCAGCAGGCAGGAAAACAGGAAGTAGAAAGGCAGTAATTATATAGTTTAGAGAGAACAGAGGAGAGTTCAGAGGCACGTTTCTTCAGGACAATGACTGAGCTTCCGTCACCTTCGCTCACCTTATGGGGGTCGAGCTTTGATATTATCTTAGATACTAGAGACGGGGTTTATGTGAACATTTTTCAGTTGAATCTCAGTTCTAAAAGGAAAGTCGGGTGCAGGTACTCCAGATGAGTCAAATGTGGAGTTTGATGAGAATCTGTGAGCAAAGCACTTGGTCTTGTTCACAGATGCTGTGAGGACCTCGAATTTATTGATTAAGGGAGGGATGGAGGATTTGCTGTTGTTCAGAGTCGCCAATAGTCTTTGGAACTGAATTTGCAGGTAGCTATGCGCTGCCTTATTCTCTCAGCAAACAGTTTAGCTTCGTTCAGGATCTTCTTACACGCATTACAAGCCGAGGCAAATAGGTTCCTATTGCGGACAGATGCATGGCTCCAAAATAGACAGAAGTAGTGGTTCCTGTGGCCAATGGTGGCAGAACAGGTAGAAGAGAACCAGGGAGAGGAATGAGGTTTGGGATGGAACTTCCTGATTGATATGAAGGCATCAATGCCAGCTTTTACCCAGGAAGAAACCTCAGAGTTGCAGTCCTCAACTGGGAGACTGAACACTTTTTCCTAAGATACGTCACATAGGAAATCGCGAAATGCATCTCAGTCTGCTCTTTGGTAGCAATAGGAGATCCTGTTGGTTGGAGGCTCCTGAGGGGAGTGAGAGTGGTGGGATGTATTAATAGAAAGAACAGCATGATCGGAGTTACTCAGAGGGCAAAGCTGTGAGACTTGGCAGGAGTCAGGTACAGAAGTGAAGCAGAGATTTAGTGGAGAAGCGTGTCCTGAAGGGATACTGGGAAAGTGTGTTTGAAAATCCACCACTTGCATAAGAGATTGAGAAATAGCAAAGTTCATGGTGTGAATGCTAGCTGAATCAGTGACAGTCTTGTAGCCACTTGTTAAAACCAGGAAAATAGTGCTCAAGATATTCTTATACAACCCAACCACAATCAACCCATAAGTAAATAGTGGAACCAAAACCAACAATGATTTACCATTAGTTTAACTTAGTAGGCTCAACTGAATACATTCAATTCACCTCATGCTCAGGTTGACATGATTTATGCTTTTTTATATAAATTTTCATTCATTCAACATAAATTAAGTTGTTTTTATTTTATGCTATTCAGCTGATTCGATCTTGAATTTTAGGAAAAGTTAAATTCTAGATCTCAACTCCCTTGTTAGCATTAGGGACATCTGGTTTTCAGGCAAAGAACTTGAGATTACTTACATGTCTGTCAGGGTAAAAGAAAGTTGTCTAATCAAGGAACATGCATTGAATGATAAAAGGAGAAGATCCATTAATCACTAGAAAATCTATAAATTCTATAGTCTATGAATCAATACACACACATACATACATACACAATTATTACCTGTAGTATTGTATCCACATAATATGCTACAAGCCACTATAGGATACAAATCCTTTATAATCCATCAACCAACTAAAACACACAAAATAAATTGCACACCCGCAAAATTCAAAACTACAGCATTTGGAAAAAATCCAAAGTAAAATTGCACACCAGTAGAAAGGGATTCAAATGACTTTGGAAAAACCCAAGAAAAATTCACAAGTCAGTGCAAAAAGCAAATCCTAAATCCTGATTGGATTAAAAACAGCAAATTTATATATGATGTATTTTCACGCCTAGATGTAAAAAGCTTCAATGGAGCCTACATCATGAGAAGTTTGCTATTTAAGCCACATCACTCCACATCAAAAGGCAGTTGACATGGCAATGTAATGAAAGAAAACTCAAGAAGCCCTGATGACCTGATGATGCAGGGCACCCACAGTTTCATTCTTCTCTTCTTCCAATGTCCCTTTCTTCATTTTCACACTAGGCTGCTTAAAGAGAACAACATATTGACAAAACAGACATGTGTTAAGTACCACTCCTTTATTTGTTTTGCCTTCTCCTTCTCTCAACCTGTCACAACCTACTAAAAAGAGGAAGGAACAAAGACTACTACACAACCATGAACTTTAAACTTCTAAAAATACCTAAATTTAATTACAAAACTGCATGCATTTTCTCCATGAACATTTTTCTTCTCACAAATATATTATAATGTCCAGTTAACAAATTTCACTTATATTTTTCTTCTTACAATTTTGTCTTCTGTAATTCTGTAAATAAATCTTTGCTTTAATGTACACACAAAATATTTTATCCTTTCACATTTCAACCTTCTGATATTTAAATTGTGGGGATTTCGGACGTGTTTGGCACAAGGCCAAGTTACCAAGCATAATCGAGGTCACTACACCTCAGCATAGTAAACTTAATCTTTCTTACCAGCTGCCCATATCCTTATAATAAATCAGAAGTTATTGAATGATATGCAGGTATTGGGAACATCATTGATTGTGCATGGTAATTGAAGATATTTTATTAAAGTTAACAAAAAACTGAAGATAAAAGAATCCTTCTTGTTAAATTACAAATCCACAGACACAATAAACTAGATAATTTGTGAGCTGTCAAGACTGAAAAATCATTGTAATGTGTTAAAATCCATTTTTATGTTGGGAAATATTTGTTGAGTTTCTTTAAAACAATCAAAGACATCAAAACCTAATTTATTAGCCTGTTGTTAGGGAATTATCCTAAGATAAGATTAACTGTCACCCTTTATGTTGGTTATTGAGAGTTCTTTAACATTTCCATTGTTAAAAATCCTCATATAAACAAAAACAAAATCCATGATTCTAATTAGAGAACTGATTGTTGGTAGGATCATTGTTAACCTTATGCATTAAGGGCTGCAGTGCTTCCAGACAGAGAAATCTTTGCTAGTTGATGGTTTTTAGGAGTCACAAGTTTTTCTTTCATAGTGATTTTCTGAAAGTAACATGGGTTTTATCTTAAGCAAAGACATTTTAAACAGATTAGATCAATATTTCTCCTATTGATAAATCAAGGCCACATCTTCCTCCTTCCTAGAGTCATTGAATTGAAAACCTCTCTGCATTGATGGATAACAAAGAAAAATAAAATGACAAAAAGAAAAACCTAACTCTGATTTAAGATGTATTCTGGTGAACCATCTTACTCATTTGTTAAAATGACCCAACCATAACTGGGGTTCTGATCATATGTGAACAGAGGTAGAATTAAATCAGAAAGATTGTTTACAAGGTAATCTTCAATGAAAGTATCTGTTTTAAAATACTTTTTGTGCATAAATACCTATATACCTAGAAACTTGTGATGAAAAATCCATTAACTTTATCCTTATGTCACCTTACCATTTGGAGATCTATAATGATTTTGTGAGAATAAAAAGTTCTATTTACAACATTTAATCATAATAAATCAAGTTTAAAGCCAAACTTTCAATGAGTTTTTAAATATATTTGTCACAACCAGTATTTAACCTTGGGCAAGTTCATTGCTTTTTCTCCTGCTCAGGTGTTCTAAAGTGGAAGATGGAAAATGTCACCAAAATATATATATATATATATATATATATATATATATAAGCAAAGAAGAAAACCTTTTTTATGAGGAAATATTATTTCTTTCATGAAATTCAAGGATAATCATGTTTTGTATAAATTTGTAAATGGCTATGTCACGATATTAAAAAAAAACAACTTTTTTTTTCTTCATTTTTGAAATACATGTGTTTTCTTTTTTTAAATTGTATTTAATATATTTAGGATAAATTAAATTTTTAGTTTGAAAGGGTTTTTTAGTACATGTGGTGGTGGGAGTTGAAGATGTTACTGATTGATTCATTATTTGTTTACTCCCACAATATATGAATATGTCTTGTATTTTCAAGTGCATCTTGAAAACAGTGAGCCAATAAGACAATGCTTGGTTTAAGATTCTCATTTGCAGAAACAAGATCCTAAAGGTCACTAGTCACTTGATATTTGGCCTGTTATAGTTCCCACGTTTTTCCTGTCTATTGTGAAGTGGAAGATGGAAAATAGCTTATATAATCTTAGCCATGCAATAATTATAGATGAGGAGGTTTTGAAAAGTTCACAGCCAGTCCGAGAAGGAATTCTTCTCTTCCACCAAATTTTGGTCAGGGCTACATTACCTTCTCATATATATATATATATATGCACACAAACATATATATATATATATATATATATAATGGTATGTTCAATTATATTGATACATCAAAACAAACTCCAATACACTATCATATGCAAAAATTACTCAAGCAACATCAAGGTAAAACTATGAAAATCTAATATCAAACAAAATACATGAAGCACCAGAACTAACATTTTTAATTCAAGAATTAAAAAACATATTGAAAAATTTAAAACTTGCAAAAAGCCCATATCTCTGAACCAAAACTATTCACAATGTAATTCCAACACAAAATTTACTGACATCTTCTCAACAAAACATTCAAAACTTCTCAAATTAAAAATTCCACAAACAGAAAACTGACAGAACAAAATTCAATCAAATCTTAATACAAAACAAAATTGAAATCTCAAAAACAGAAGAAATAGAATTAAAAGCAAATAAACAGAACAAAAACCCACATAAAGATAATAAAAAAACAACAATATAAAGAACCCAAATACTTGACAAAGAACAAGTTTAAACAATAACAAACAGTATAGTAAGTATAGAATGTATGGAAATAGATAACCAAAAACATAGTCATCCTTAAGATCCACTAACTAAAATAAAATAATTACCACTCAAATAGGAAACAATACAAGCATCACACAAGAGAACTGTAGAGATGTTAAACTGAACTGAGGAAATTGAACAACTCCTTAAAGATTACAATCCAAATATAGTCTGTTTGCAGGAGACCTTTAAAAAAAATCTGACATCTCCTTTAAAGATAGGAAACTTATAAAATAAATATATCAATGATAGAAAGTAGGCCAATTAGGGGTACTTCAATATTGGTTAAAAATATCAATACCCCATGAAAAACTAGAATTAAATGCAAATCTACAGACCATGGAAGTAACAGCTTCAATTCATTGAACAATAACCATATGTTCAATTTATATTTCTCCAAAACATAGACTGAATAAAACTGAAATAGAAAGGCTAATTAGCCAACTTCCCACTCTATTTCTACTAATGGGAGATTTCAATGCATACAGCAAAACGTGGGGCTGTAGGATCTCCAATCAAACTGGTAAAATTATAGAATCTCTCCTAGAATCATCTGATCTATGTATCTTTAATAACCAAATACACCCAAGTATCAGATCAACATCAGCTATTGACCTAACCATATGCTCCCCAGTAATTTTTATGGACTTCCAATGAAAATTCATGACAACCAATGTAGTAGTGACCATTCACCTATATTCTTAAAAATAAGTAAGCCTATGCCATGAGAAAAGAATCCAAAATGGCAACTATACTAAACTAACTGGCTAAAATTCAATGAATTCTACTCATCCCAAATTAACATGGAAATTCTCAATGAACCAGAACCAATAGTTTTCTTTAGAAACATACTAACACAAATAGTAAAACAAATACCCACATCTTCCATTATATCACATAACAAGTAAAAAATAACATAATCCAGAGAAGCAGTTAAAACCAGGAAAAAAATGCTAAAGATATTCTTATACAACTCAATCACAATCAACTTACAAAACTACAAGCAAGCTCAAGTAAAAACATGCTGTATAATTAAAGTATTTTAAAGAGAATATTGTCAAAACTACATTCCCCAATAAATAAAACATGGGAAATAATGATTAATATTAATAGAAAAACATTAATTGCAACAGTTCACTTGACCAAAACAAATGGAGATAAATGCACTGGGGGGGGGGGGGAAACAATAGCTAACCTAATAGCAACAGAATTTCAAAGAAACTCCTCAGTAAATCACTACACTCTCTTATTAGCATTAACGACGTAAAGGGGACAAATTTTCTCAGAATTTATCCCTCGCACGGAATAGAAGGACATGAGTGACAGTGTCACCAGGCCATTACCCTGCGATTTTGCAACAAAAAAATGACTCTTGGGATGTGGAATGTCAGACAGCTGAAAAATGTGAAGCAGGAGATGACTAGATTAAACAAACATTTTAGGCACATGTGAAATGAGATGGCCAAACAATGGGGACTTCATCAGTGAAGACCACAGAATTATATACGCAGGAGGTGAAAATAATAAAAAGGAGTTGGCATTATACTGGTTAAAGACAAAAGGAAATGTGTTGTGGGATACTGTCGAATATCTGAAAGAATTCTAGTAGTTAAACTGAAAGGGAGGCTTCTCACTATATCGGTAAGAATGGTATATGAACCGACAACACAAAGTACAGAAGAGGAAATCAAGTCTTTCTACTCCATGCTTGCTTATGCCAAGGTACAGTGCAAATCACAAGACATCAGAATCATCATGGGAGATCTCAATACCAAAGTTAGCCAAGGGAGAGAAGGTGAAACGGTTGGCAATTTTGAACAAGAGCACTGCAATGGCTGTGGTGAGAGATGGGTCCAATGGTGCATAGCAAATAATCAGATAATAATTAACACCTGGTTCCAAGAGCACCCAAGAAGACTGTGGATATGGAGAAGTTCAGGAGGAGAAATTAAGAATCAAATTGATTATGTTACTATCTACAAGAGATTCAGAAACACAGTCCTTCACTGCAAGGTCTACCCAGTTGCTGACTGCAAAAGTAACAACCTACCAGTTTTATGCAAACTAAGGATAAAACTAAGGTGATTAAAGAAACCTAACACATTCTTAAAACTGCAGTATAATAGACTCATGAATGACCCGAACCTGCAGAAAATGTATATAGACAGTGTGAAAACAAAGTACGAAGGACATATTGGTAATGGAAGCTCAAAATTGGACACACTAAGAGTGGCCCTAGTGACATCAGCGAACGACATCATCTCAAAGGAAAAAGCATGTTGGAAGAAAAATAAATAGAACACTGAAGAGATTCTTGACTGGATGTAAAAGAGAAAAAATGATGCCAAGATATGGAATACAAGAAAATACACAAGGAAATAAGAAAATGCAGACAGGCTAAAGAAAGTTGGCTCAATGACAAATGTGCTGAAGTAGAGAGACTGTGCATGACAATTGTGATATGCATAAACAAATAAAGGAACATGACATAAGATCTGCTCAGCAACAGGATGTATAAAAGCAAAGGACGGTACACTTATACTAGAAAAAGAAAAAATCCTTTAGAGATGTGATGAGTATATTGGTGATCTCTTCCACGACAAGAGAGAGCAACCAAAAAGACACAAAAATACGGATGGATCAAAAATATTAAAAGCTGAAGTGGAATTGGCAATGGCCAAATTGAACAGAAATAAAGCAGCAGGATTCGATGGGGTTGTAATAGAGATGTTGATGCCCTTAGAAGACTTTGGCATAAACAGGCTCACAGAAATAATAAATAAAATCTACAACAGTGGCAAGATACCAGAGGAACTAAGCAGATCAGTTTTTATAGCAATACCTAAGAAGCAAGGTGTAAATGAACGTGAAATCCACCAAATACTCGGCATAATGATCCATATAACAAAAGTCATCATCTGGATTCTGATGAACAGGGTGTGCAGCAGAAATGACCCAGAGATAGGACAAGAACAGTGTGGCTTTGTTAAAGATATCTGAACAAGGAATGCGACAGAAATGCAGAAGGAACTCTGTGCTTCATAGACTACGCAAGGGGTATTTGACAAAGTACCCCACAAAGACTTGATAGAGATGCTCAACAACCTTGACATTTTCAGAAAAGACATTATGATAATCAAGAATATATATCAGCAACAAACAACTTGCATACAAATAGGAAGTGAATTCAGTAGATATACAAAAATAGAAAGAGGCATAAAAGAAGGATGTGTTTTCTCACCAGATCTATTTAACTTATACAGCAAAACAATTATGAGAGAAATAAAACCCTTGCCAGGATTTGTCATTGGCAACCACCATCTCAACAATGTAAAATACACAGATGACACCGTGCTGATAGCAGACATGGAAAGGAAAATGCAGGACCTCTTACACAAGAAAGCAAGAGAAAGCGAAGAAAAAGGACTAAGCATAAACATCAGGGAAACTGAATGCATGGTCATCAGCAAAAAGACCCAAAATGCCAACTATAGGTTGGAGAAACTAAAATAAAACCTGTAAAGAAATTTAAATACCTGGGAAGTGTGCTGACAGGATGGAAAGTGTGATGTTGAGATCCAAAGATGCATTGGCATAGCCAAGGATGCATTTCAAAAGCTAGCTAGATAACTGAAAGACAGAAAAAACTCATTGGAAACAGAAGCAGGTGCTGGATTGCTATGTGATATCTGTTATTCTGTATGGCAGTGAATATTGGATGATCTCAAGGATGAAGGAGGGGCTTGAGGCAGCAGAAATGTGGCTTTACAGAAGGTTGTTGAGTCACATGGACTGAGCATGTGACTAACAACAAGGTGTTGAAGAGATGGAAATAAGGAGAAAACTCATACTTAATATAAGGAAGAGACAGATGAGGTTTCTGAGGCATGTAATGGGGAAGAGGGCATGGAAAATTTAATGCTCACAGGATAGCTAGAGGGAAAGAGAGACAGGGAAAACCTACTTGATAGGCCTGAGCAGATGGGTGGCAGAGCAGGGTTTGGGAGAGATACAAAGAGGAAGAATTTTAAGAACAACAAGAGGCAGAGTCAAGTGGAAGTCCATGATGATTATGGGTCAAGAAAAACTTTTTAAATCATTTTAAACAATAAAGAAGAATGCAATATTCTCTTACTATGACAGAACTAAAAGACTCTGTAAACAAAAGTATAAAACCCTCCAGCTGAAATTCATTACCAAATTTTAAAACATCTGCCAGAAAAATCTCTTTTAATACTTCTCCAGATCTTTAATGGTATATGGTGTTCAAATAAATTTACAAAATTATGGCTGAAGTCTGTCATTGTTACAATTCCTAAACCTAGTAAAGATCATTCCAACCCAACTATTGATCCATTGCACTAACAAGTTGTGTTTGCAAGATGATGGAGAAAATAGTAAATACTCAACTAATGTGGTACCTGGAGAGAAACAATCTCTTATCTAGTTACCAAAGTGTTCTCTGGAAAACCCAAGAAATCAATGGTCATTTTGTATGGCTAGAATCTGATCAGTGTCATCAGGTTGTATCAATATTCTTTGATTTTGAAAAAGCTTATGACACCACATGGAAGTATGGTATTCTGAAAGACCTGCACAAATTAGAAATGAAATGAAGAATGGGTATATTCATCTAAAACTTCCTATCAAACCAAACACTCAAAGTATGAAATTGAAACACAACATCACACACACAAGCAGGAAGCAAGAGTATTTTAAGGTAGCATTTTATCAGTCACTATTTATTTTGAGAATAAATAATGTATTATCAAAACCATTAATACAGGAACTGAGAAATCCCTATTTGTAGATGATCTCTCAATATCATCAATACTCATCACCAAACATGCCCTCCCTTGAAAGATATATACAAAGATATTTCAACAAGATAGAAAAATGGGCAAATGAAAATGGATTCTGTTTCTCCAAAACAAAAACTATTTGTATGCAGTTCTGCAAAAATCAAGCCTACCACCTCAATCCAGAATTAAAATTAAATGGACCCTTAATTCTCATAGTCCAACAAATAAAATATCTAGGAATCCTATTAGATAGCAAACTTAACTTCAAGGAACACATTATCTTAAATAAAAATGCCAAGAATCTTTGAAGCTTCTAAAAATAATATCAAAACTGAATTCTAATGCTCAGAATATATTGGTCATGCATGAAATCAAATTAGACTATGAATGCTTCATTTGCAGCATGTCAGTCCTATGCATCATTTGTTATATATTGCCGTACGACGACAAACAACGAGAACACGCATATATAAAAATATAAGGTTATATTTTTATTCCTGACGACGAACCCGTGTGGAACAGAGAATGGAAGAGTGAGAGCGCACATAGAATGGGTCGACGGGAGTGTAGTCTTGCCTGTGGTGTCTCTCTGCTTCCACTGGCCGTTCTCTGCTGGCGAATCCGTGTGTCGAGGTCTTTTTATAGTCTTCTAGAACTGGGACTTTTCCTTCCGGTTTTGCCTCGCCCACGCAACGCCTACGTAATTCCAAGAGACACCTGTTCTGTTTGCCTCCGTAGTCATTTCCGCCGCTGTCGGAAATAAGGTCAAACGAGCCCGACTCATAACCCTTCGACATCCGCTCCAGGCCCCGACAGGATGTATTTCTCAAACACCTGTCTTGTCGTTCGCCGACCCCTTCACCGACGGGAAACACCATCGATTGCATCAACCTTCCTCGGGTGGGGCCAGATTGCTATATTACACATTTAGCTGCATGTCAATTCCATCTTAAAAAAAAGTATGAATTATACAAAATCGAGGACTGAAATTACGTCTTGGATTCTTCTGGACCTCACCCATGCAAAATCTATATAGAAGTCAATGAACCACTTATATCTCTGAGATGTGGAAAAACTGTCCTTCCATTGTGTACTACATATTCAATAGAATAATAGCACTATAATTTAACTGAAATAATTTAGCATAATAAAAAACGTGAACCCCAATATATCCAATTCTACAGAAATAAATCAACTACCATCCCTTCACTTGGACTTGTTTATTTGTTATAGTGCATCATTAATTTATAAATCATGATAACATAACACAAGTCACAATGAGGTAGCTGTATGAAACCACACACACACACACACACACACAAAAAGAAACTATCAGCAAAAGTATGTACAGAGCATTAAGAGACAAATATCATGACTTTAAACCATTCTACACAGATGGATAAAAAATCCTAGTTAGAATAGGTGCAGTGGCCACAAACAAATTCACGAACAAATCAGGCTACCAAATGTATCCATCTATACAGCTGAGCTACAATAAAATGGCATTTAAAATGATAGAAGATTCAAAAGAGAGGGAGTCTGAGAATGTTATAAACTTCCTATCTAGTTTAACAGCAATTAAAGAAAACATAAATCATCCCCATATTCAAAAAATCTTAGAAACTTGTCATCAGTTAATAAAGCATAAAACAATAAAATTGGATTCTAAGCCATATAGGCATCAAGGGAAATCATGAAGCTGGCATGCTGGCAAAAAGAGGCAACAAAAATGAAAATGACCTTCAAACTTCTATATACAAATTATAAAGCCAAAATTACATAACACATCAAAAGAAAATGGCAAGCAATTTGGTACATGTTCTCAAACAATAAACTATATAACCATCAGCTGACAATAAGAAAGGAAAATATAGAGCCATTGGCTGACCATAGACAAGACATAGTGCTTGACATAAGAATCAGACACACACACACAGCAGGAACTACACCTCCGTGTACCCAAGAAAACAACAAAAGCAAACTACAGATTCTCAAGGCAATATTCATCAAAACACTTAAGCTGTCAATTAATAGAATCAGCTATGACTACTGTAGTGATATTCTAAAATGTTTGTAAAAAGAACAGTTTTGACATGCTTTAACACGTGCATGACCATGACATTACAACATATAAAAAAATTCCTTTTTGGATAATTTTCACGTTCTAATGAATGCTAGCAATTTGTCAACTATTATATTTGAAGCAGGAAAAAAAACGTACAGTAATCTTAGCAACACAGTTTTTTAGTTACATTAGTTACCATAACTCACACCCCTGAAGATGATCTCGGAAAGAGGTTGAAAGTACTTGGGTACCTTTAAGAAATAAATGAAAATAACATTTGTCAACATTACAGCTCATTTCTGACATCTTTTGATTGTAATACGCGAAAGATTATCTGTGAGTACGAACAGATTTTATTAAAAATAAACAAACATATTGTTTGCAATTTATTTAATCTGACATGTTTAAAAGAAAATTTGCTGCCTAAATACACAAATTACGGAAAAGTGAAACTTTGTGCATTTATCAAATGTTTGAAACAATAGAAATTTTATAAAAATTAAAAAAAATTGAATTCTTCATCTTTTAAATTTTAATAAAAAAATAGAACAAATCTTAGTTAATTTTTTTTAATATTAAAAAAATCAGAAAAATTTTTAACCATTAAAAAATCTAAACTTCTACCATGTTTTGGCATTAAAAACCCATAAAGTTGTTCTGCTGTAAAATCAGTCAATCAGCATAAAAACATAAGATACAAGATGATAAGCTTGTATATGCCATCTTAAAACTGTCTGATTTACTTGTGATGATGGGAAAAATTATTGATCTCCTCTAAAACTTTGGGTCCCAGATATGTTATGAATTAAGGTTTACCTGATTTTAAAAATGGTTGTGTCAGTATTTGAAGGAATGATTTTGATTTGAATTTAATATTAACCATATATTATAAAAAAAAAATTGTTTTTTTTATTCTTTATTCAGTGATGCTTCAATTGCTTGTATTCTATCAGGATGTAGAAAAGATGTATATAGGTATCTGTTAGTCTCAGGAGACTATGGAGCCTTGGGTGGCAAGGTAAACTCTATTGCAGGTACCTGCTCAACCTATGTTTCTGTGGTTTGTACTGCGCTATTCTGAGTGGGCTTTAGAGTTTCTGGGGGAGAGTGCATAATCTGATTTGTTTAGTAGTTAAACAAGGTTAGTGCACTCAAATCCTCAGTCATGATGACTTCTGACCATTGACAGCTTACAAGTCTCTGGTTAACCCATGATATAGTTTTTGAGTAATTTCCAGTGGTGATGTACATTGGGGATTATCTCCCCAGACCGATATTATCATAGAGTATCTATGAAGTATCTGTGAAAAATGACAGGATTATTTATGCAAAGGTTGGCACTTCAGCAGAGGATCAGATTTTAGTAACTGTACAGTCAGTGAGGATGTGCATTGTGATGCATTGGATATCGGCTCGGAAAGAGAAATCGGGGAGCCGAGTTCGAATTCCAGCTGAATTCATTGCATTCACTTATGCACAAATACCCTTGGGAAAGGTATTAATCTGTCTATTCCTTCCAGTTATGAGTTAAATAGCAGGAAAGATTGGGTTCTATAGCCTTGGTCGGCAACCAGCCTATCGCAGAAAGCAATGGCAACCTACTGCAGGATAATCTTCTGCCTAGTCGTATAGCACTTAACTGACTGACTGACAGTCAGTGAAAAGTGTAACTCAAAAAATATGCAGTATATGTATACACAAACTGAATCATTATGAAATGCATTACATAAATAATGATAATATAGCAAAATCTGTTATCTAGGTAAAGAGGTAAATGCATGAAACTTAGTCCTACTTAAGACGTAGGATAATATGTATATTTATTAATATATAAACGAATACTAATAATTATTATATTGTTTGTTTCGCTTGTTTGTATTTATGAGTTATGAGGGATTCTCTTTTACTTGCTCTCTTTTACCATTTGGTTTTTCCACCCCTGTTGCTTATTTTAAATCTAATAAGATCTTCAGGCGAAGTTAGTTGAAATGCTCATCAAGCCAAATGAATCTGATCACAAGAAAAAGGAAATGATTTACAGGATAGATACAAAATTACTTACAATAATTTAGATTAAAAGTTAAAATATTAGTTTTGTTTTTGTTGGTATTATGGTATCCTAACTACAACTGGATAGTTACTTTTCATATGATCAACCTCACTGCTTTGTTAAATCTGTATGTGACAAACAGGAAACTCTGGTATTGGTCCTGAAGCCAAAATTGGTTTTCAGTCTTCCATAACTAACTGTTTTGAGAATGGAAATTGAGATAGAAAATTTTTTGTTTGGCCTCTTTGATAAGTTAATTTAGAAAAGGTGGTTGAAGATGATTGGTGGTTCATATGTTTGTCAAGGCTTCTGGATGCTGCTGCTGCTACTATCTACCTAATAATAACTGCAAGATTTAAATCAAATGGCTAATATTGAATATCTATCAGAATGGTTAGGGCTTTAGATAACTGATTATTGATCACTAAGTCCCAGTCTTACCACACTCTTTCCAAGTTTGGTTTAGTCAATCCCGTCTAGTTCCAATATTGATTCTGGTTCCTTTTACTACCACCATTTTGGGGTAGGATTACTCTTTTACATTGTCAATTAATTCATTTTCAGCCAATTAAAGTTTCTATTAAAAATTATAATTTTATATCTGTATTAAATAACATATCTGAAAGGATACTATTCTTGTTTTTTTTTTCTTATTCTGGGCTTTTCAAACTCAACACATATTTCAGGCTAGGTGGTTGAGTAAACATTAACCTCATGAACAAAAGGCTTCTATATCCATAATTTAGTATGACAGATAAGTTCATTAAATATTAACTTTTGAGTCTCACCAGTCAGCTGACTTCTGGAACTTATGTAAATATAACATTGATTTTCATTTTTTTTTTTTTTCAGTTGTCTCTTAAGATTTAACTTTCTCCTCTTTCAAACCTCAGTTTAAAATAAGGGATTTTATTTGTATGAACTAAATAATCTCAAAGTATATTTGTTCTACTTGTAAAATCCAAATAACCTAGATTAACTTTTCAGGTCTTCCACATTAAACCAGCAAAATAAACTCCAATCTGATCTGTTATAATTGTAGATTTCACTTGCTTATAAAATTAATTCTAATGATAATGTTATATAGTTATTTGAACAGAGGACCGGACTTAACTGAAACTCAAGCAATAGACAAAAGTGTCTGTTGACCTAATGTCACAGTGATTTTATGTTTTAATGTGATTCATTTTTTCATAGCATCCTACCACTGTATCTTTGTTTCTTAATACTCACCAGTTACTCATCATTTTATTTCATAACATTTTCCTCCCTCGAATCACTTGTTTCTAGCTTAACTTATTTATTTTTATTCATTTTATTTATTAATTCTCTCTCTGAATTTTAATGATGTCAGATCACTTTACGAGTGCTACTGGTACCACGTAATCCAGTACTAGCTGTTGTATAGTCAGGTCATCTATGAATAAACCAGTTCCCCCACCAAGCTTTTCTGGTGAGAAGGTTGACTAGATATTAAAACAAGATTTTAAAAAAGTCCTGTCAAAAGGCTTCTTACCATGTCATGGCTATCTTGGACAATGATGTGGACTGAACTTCATAGATCAGTCAGTGTGATGATGACACAAGATTGCTGGGTAGACTGAAGTCAGTGGTCATATATATGTGACCAAGGTAAACCTTCAAGTTGGAGTACATTAGCTGTGGTTTAACCTGGAGAGGGATGGGCTCTGCGATTTCTACTTGCTTAAGACATGTTAACCATGAATTAATACCTTTCCAGTTTTCAGTCTAGAAATGAAAAGGGAACTTGTTAGGTGCTCATCTACTCAGTCACTGTAACTGGTCAAGGAACTAATGATAAATTTATAATTAATATACATGTATATTGTTTGTAACAGAAATGTATATTCAAGAAAAGTGATAATTGTCAGGATCTGTAGAATTTCCAGTTGCAGGTAGTTACTATATTTGTATAATAAAACTTTTATAGGGATAAAATCTAAATGTTGGGTTAGTATTTTTGCACTTTAGTTGATTTCTCAAGAAAGCATCTAATACTCAATATAAATAATGTCAATGGATGGTTTCTGTGGTAGAAACTCTCAGCATTATTTCATCAGTAGTAAAAGTTATCATACAAGTTTCTAGAATAAAAACATTCTAATAAGAGGTTTTGCAAACTGATAATTGATCATGTCATACCTTCAAAGCAGAATAAAGTGAGTATCATATTATTCACACATGCAAAATATTTTTTTATACAAAAATAGTGGGTGATATTGTATATGGAGAAGTATGGCTATCATGATCACAGTGCATTTTTACTAGTTGAAAAAGAACCTCATTTGATCTAAACTTATTTATAAATGGAACTTAGTCTCTATGTGTGTCTGTGTGTGTCCATTACCTATAGACTCCCAAACGGCTAAACCGATTTTTTTTGAAAATTTACGCAGTTGTACTATAAGCGTTTGCGAGTGTTCTTAGCTAGGTTTTTTTGTGTTGAGGTACCCCCGATAAATATCGAAAATTGATAATCGAAAAAAATTGGGTTATAGAAGGAGTGGTCTGATTTTAATCAAATTTGATACACTCATAGACAAAGACATAAGAAACGATATTCAGAAGTTTTAAGGTTGCAGTTCTTACAATAGTGCAGAAAATTGATGATATATATATATATATATATATATGAAAGGCAACATGTTTGTGTGTGTGTCTGTTTATCTGCCAGTATGTCTGTATTTTTTCAGCCCTTTTATTTTAGTTTTTGCTTTGGGTCTGGCTCTAAGTAGGTATAGTTGTAGTTCTTAGTCTCAGCAATGATACCATTTACTCAGAGGACCTATTTAGCCTTCAAAATTTTTCCACGAAAAAACTTATTTGATATCGATACCAGGAAATCAAAATTTGACTTGCATCCATTCATTTTTCTTTCAGTCTACGGTTTTGCTTTAACTGGAAACAACTATTACTTTTTAGTCTTTCATGCCAACGTCCAAAGAGTCTGAACTCCAGAACCATGGATTAGTTTTAAAGCTTTCATTACACCCGAGCAACGCTGGGCAATACTGCTAGTAATTTATAAAACGAAAAAGAAATTAGCAATAACCTTTTGTTAATTGGGGCAAGGAATGGCTTGTTAATTTTAACTCAAAAACAAAATTGCTCTTTATTAATCATTTGAGAGAACCCTTTTTTTGCCTTCCATCAACATGGTTAATGCTAACTTCTAGGGAAGTGACTTCTTGCACCTTCTTGGATTAATATTCTTTACTGACATGAAGTGGATAAATTGTATTGAATCAATTTCTAGGTTTGCTGTTAGGAAAATTAGTTCACTGTCATGCTAGACAATTTTTCTCTCCAGAATCTCTCACATAGTTATAAGTCTACCATTTGTCTATGCACTTGTATTGTTGCCACCTATGGTTTGCTATATATCTAAAGATCCTTGATAAAACCCAAGGAAAAATCTGCAGTGTTATTAGTCCTGACGACATCAGTCACTATTCCACTGCTGTAATGTAGCTTCCATGTGTCTTTTCTATAAATACTTTCATAGTAATTGTTTTGATGAATTTTCCTGTATGGTTTGTAGACTTCATGAATTTAGCGCAATAATAGATTGGCAACAAAGTTTTTACAGTTGATTTGGCTTGATGTAGCCATAAGCTCTTTGCTAACAGTCTGTTTTCTTGCACTTCTCATTTGTGGAATTTTTTTTCTGACTTCTGGTTTTCCATCTAACTTTGACCTTCAAAAGTTTAAATGCATTGTCTAAATGCAATGTAAATCATTATCTTCGCTCTTCTTGATTCTTGTTTCTTAATAATATTTTCCTTTTTCTTTATTCTTTCACATTTAGTCGCCTCTTGTGTCTTAGTGACTTTATTGCTTTGCCTGAGGTGACATGATTAAGAAAAAAAAACAAAACCTTAAAATTCTGTTACAATATTTGGGATATGTTTTATGTATGGTAGAGATAAAAATTGTCTAATTTTTTGGACACTTTGCCTTTTGGTATACCACAGGCATCAGTAAATGCCCTATTCCACCTTGTGGGGAGGTGCAGCTTAAGAGATTTCCTGGAACTCTGTGTATGTTTATATCACCTGTAATTTATTGAATATGTCAAAACTTTCATGTGGATGATTTTTTTTTTTTTTTTTTTAATCATATCACCCCAAGCAAGGCAATAATGCCACTGATGCGCAGGGGGCTACATAAGGGTAAAAAGAATGGAAAACAGAAAGCCGGAAGCCGCATCCTAAACAGGAAACAAGGGATGAGCCTCTTCACCTGTTCAAAAGATGTGGGTGGAGTGTGAACCGGGCGATAGTTTAGTCTATCTACTCTAATTGAAAAAAAAAAAATAAAGAAAAGAGTGAAAAGATTACATATAAGCTACTACTATCTGCTGCATGGATAGGCAACTGAACCAACTCAACCACCAGACATTTCTGGTGAGGATGGTGGTTAGAGACCAAGTGGAATTAAAAACAAGACCTGCCAATGGGTGGATGAACCTTCTTGTAGTGTCAACAGCCATTGGGTAGATTGGGTTCCATAGTTATATATGCAGCCTGTGTGGCAAAGCATTACTTGGTTTAACCTGGAGACGGATGGTCTCTGCCAGGTGTAATTGTTCAAGACACACTACACATGAATAGATACTTTTCTGGCTTTCAACCCAGGTATATACAGTAAATTCTAATTGTAATAAAACAAATGAAATAATAAATATGGTTGTATTTTAGTGCTGATTCTATTTAAGCCATGTATAGACGGATGTGCATTGTGGTACAGTGAATATCGGCTCGGAACGAGAAACCGGGGAGCCGAGTTCGAATTCCAGTTGAATCCATTGTATTCACTTACGCGCAAATACCCTTGGGAAAGGTATTAATCCGTCTCTTCCTTCCAGTTATGGGTTAAATAGCAGGACAGACTGGGTTCTATAGCCTTGGTTGGCAACCAGTCTACCACAGAAAGCAATGGCAACCTACTGCGGGATAATCTTCTGCCTAGTCAGTCATGTCTCTTTCGAGACATGATCGCCCAAGCATGTATCACGTATGGCACTTAACTGACTGATATATATAGACAAGGTTCCAGCTTGTCTAATCACTGCCCTCTGACTTTATCATTATTTCAACTTTCCCCTATTTAGCTTTCATTATTTTCTGTATTAAAAATGAAATATATCTAATTGTAAGAGAAAACTTTGATTTTTGTAATTTTTTTATCTAAAATTTGTTTTAATAAATTTTGGCACTCACACTAGATGTGCATTGAAAATCCAGAAAAAATGAATTGTCATTGGTCAGGAGTTAAGGCAAGCATTGTTGATAGAATCAGGTTATTATATGTATTATGCAAATGCATTACACATCATAAAGAAAAGGACTGTAACTGATCAGCAATTAAGGCAAGAATTATTAACAGAATAAAGCTATTACCTCTATAATATGTCAAGTGTATCTGTTTTTTATGATAATGTCTAACCTTTATCTGTACTAGTTATTTCCCTTGCACTAAGACAGGTTACAGTCTGTAATGATAAGAATCATCGTTATTGAATGGTAGACTGTTATAAGATATTTATAAAGCTAAGGGGTGAAAAAACTGATTATGTGAAAGGACAATTCAACAGTAATGATTTATTGAAAAAACAGACTAACATGTGAAAACCTAATTTCAGAAAGCATTATAAAAAATACCATCATTTTTTTATGGCATATATATTTAGAAAATTAGGGAGTGGTTAAAAATTGTCTACCCATTTAAATAATCCATGGTCTTACTATGTATCTTATCCAGACAAAATTAAAAAATGACATTTCTAGACACCAGACCATCCTGCTTTCTTTTGAGACCTAGTTCTTAAAATTCCATAGTTACCTAATTCTTATTTTTGATTGAACAATATTGATACACTTAAAGCAATTTTTCCAACTACCACTCCCTAATTTTCTAAATAACCATAAATTCATTTTATATTTTAAAAATAAATCATTTTCACCATTTATTTTAACATATCACTTGAAGAAGAACAATATTGTTCTGAAACATGAAAATTTTTGTGTAGTGATATAATGCTTTTATAATCCATTGTAATAACAAAATTACAATATATATATATTAGCCATTTCCTTATTAGAAAATTTGGTATTCATTGAAATTTATAATTTTTCAGGAAAATAGATTTCTTAAGTTCAGTAGCTGTTATTGCTCATTCTAGTATTAAAGGCATTTTCCTTCCTAATTTTTTATTTGAAGTATTATGGATTTTAAACATTTTAATTATGCCATTGTTTTCTCTTTTCTCATGTGGTATCCATTTTAGCTGTGGCAGCTGTTGAAAGTCCTCAAGTAATGTGGTTTGTTATTTGGTAAAGTTCTTTGTGATTCTGTAGCACGATGCCACTATCAGATTGGTCGCTGTTGGTTTTGATCCAGCCAGCTGGTCGTAGATTGACTCTGTCACGGTTTTCTCCCCCTGTCCCACGTTGTGTTGATTAATCACAAGGCAGTCACGTGAGTTTTTCGCTAGCTGTCTCTCTGCTGAACTAAACCAAGCCGGGAAGTGTGCACCCAATTGAGTAATAAAAGAAAGAAATGTAACATCAAAGGAAATAAGTGGACCGACATCTGAAGTGTTGTGAAATAACGTTTTTGTATACAGATTATACATAAGTGTCTCTTGAATAATTTCCCATCCCTGCTTCTATCAACTGGTAGTGGAACGGGCGTTTCTTAGGTAAATCGAATTATTCTCCTAAGCAATAACAAGGAATCTGGCTGGCCGCAGCTCGCTGCTTCAAACAGAAGTCTAAGTTCGTTTTATAAGTCTAGTCAACTTGTTGCTTGTTTTCCGGAATGTTACGGAATGTTGCTCTTTCAGTTAGCAATTTCAGACTTGTCTGAAAATTCTCTTCTTGTCTGTCTCTTAACGCTGGTTGGTTGATTGGCGACAGGCTTCTCTATGGTCGACACCCAACGGCATGGCAATCATCTCTCTGTCTCTTTACTTCTTCGGTTGGGAACTATCTTTGGTCATTACGTTTCTGGACCGGGAAATCGAACTCTCTGCCACTCGAGCTGCAACTCTTCATTTTGTCTGTAAATTCTCTTCTGTCTTTAACTCTGGGTAGCCGGCATCAGGCCTCTTCTGTCGATCTCTGCAACTTCACTCGAAACTTTGTCTGCAAGTTCTCTTCTGTCTTTAACTCTGGTTAGCCGGCATCAGGCTCTGCGGTTGGTGCCCAAAAACATGGCACCTATCTTCGTCGTTACATTTTTAGGCCGGTAACTGGAACTGAACTTGAACTGCTTTGAACTGCTGCAATTCCAGTCCAACTTCGAACTCTCCTTCGATCCAACTCGACGCTAACTCGAGACCAACTCCACGCCGACTGATTTTGGTCCCTTGGGACCCTGTATTTATGCACATGCCATGGCGTGGGGCTGACGGTCGCTGGGTGTCTAATCCCCTCCGTCTCGGCAACCAATAAAATCCTGAGGTTAGCTGCTACTCGTTGTTGCCTGTGGTTTAACCAATGGGATTAGTCTTCTTTCCATGACGTCAATTGTTAGCCGTCTTTCGGGGCTTGTTCACAGGACCAATGGAATCTCTCTCGATCTTATGACGTCATCTCCCCACACCCCTTTTCTGGGATGGACTTAACCGAATTTTCTTTCTCAAAATTTTTACTTTCTCACGAAACAATTTCAGGGCTTTCCTTTATGTTTAGAATGACCATCAGCTTTCTTTGGGGTGACTGAAACCGATATCTATTGTTTCTGTGGCTTGAAAACAAATCCATTTTTCTTTTCTTTCTCTTCTTTCCGGGTTTACAATAATAGAGAAATACCAGATGTTATTTTTCATCTCTGCTTTCTTTTTAAAGATAAAGATTTTCCAGCTACAGTTAATAATTAGTTAATAAAATTAATCACCTCCGTTTTTCTTTGCTCATATTCGGAGGATAAAGAAAATTTCTCTTAGTATGTTCTCTTATGATCTATAATAGCAATTAGATTTTGGTTACTAATCAATTAATAAAATTAATTATCGCCATTCCAAAATATTGTTATAGCACCAGTACAAATGATTTGAAGATGTTTGGTTTATATATATTATATTATTATTATTATTACTTTAAACATTACATGTGTTTGAGTAGATGTCTGTAAATCTACTGGTTTGTGTATTTGAGAGTTTTAAAAAGAAAAATGTATTTTCCGGCAGAGTTTAAACCATTTAGGAAAAACCACTCTTAAACTCTTAGACTGCTCAACCATGGAAAACTCACAATTAACCAAAATTCAATTACCTGAGTTAAAAAAAAAAATGGTCAGCTTGTTCGCACACACATCCACACACAGATTAAAAGTTTTACTATAAATTGAACAACATTTGCTCTTATTACGTAGGAAAAATTATCCAGATATTTTTTTTGCTAAATCATGGTAATGCAACTCATTTCAAATTACTAGTGGATAAAGATTTAAATTTTACATAAGTAATTTTAATGATGTTAGTATAGATTTTTTCCACTCACCTGTCTTTTCTTTTTAAACAGCATTGGTAAGTTTTAGTTAGAGGTGTGGCTCTGAATAGACATCATAATTATGCAAACATTAACAAATTTTATAGAGATAAATTATCTTGATATGTTTAAATTCAGTACAATGCAATGTAATTTTTTAAGATCATATGAATTCTTTAAATTTTGGACCACACCCTCTTAAATTAAACTTCGCATAATGTATTTAAGTTGCTTTAGCTTTCTATGTACATTCCTAATAATAGGTAGTTTTACTTAAGATTAAAATGCTTCTCTTTTTACCAGGCTGCAAACATTTTCCAATATATATACATCATAATCAAAAATTCCGTTTTGAATTTGACTTAGATAGCTAAATATGATCTGAATTTTATCCTGCTTAACATTTTGATACATAAATCAATTCTACAGCTATTCTCAATAATAGTCCCCAATATAAGACTGCTTAGCTTTTTTTTGAAGTGGAAAACAAAAGAAGAAAAGGAAATAAAATGTGTTATATTCTTAGCTTTTCCATCTGCATTTTCAATTTTTTTACTTTATTGATGATATTGAAAAATAAAGAAAAAATTTTAAAATTGCCTTTTTATCTGATTCTGCATTATAGCATATCTTTCTTCATGAACGGCAAGTCTTTTTCCTTCTGAAATTGAATTACAAGCTGCAGAAATAGATTAAATGATCTTGATTTAGGTTATTAAAACTGATTTTTCAAAAGCGATTGGTACGTTAAATGCCAAATGCATTCTGTAACACAAATGAATTTAAATTATTTTTTTATAGACCATTAAAAAGTGTATTACTTTGGTTTGTAAGTTGTTCTTGTATAAAATCATAAATTGTTAAAAATGTTTTAATTTTTCAATATTTTGAATAAAATGAAGTTACATCCTGTAACTCGCATCTGTTGCAATAATCATGAAAAAATATTTTCAGTCATATCTAAATATTAAGATTTTATAATTTTTGTCATTTTATGTTAGCAATGTTTATTTTTCACTTATTAATGGCATTATTTCACTTTGTATTTTTTTCATTTTTGATAAAATATTTTCAAGATTATAAAAAGGTGTTTATATAGACAATGATATCTCCATATAAGAAAAAATGTCAAAACTTTAATTTACTCACAGAAAATGCTAAAAGCATTGAAGTAAACAAGATACTAAAATTTTCATAGTACATTTCATACACACACACACACACACACACATATATATATTAGTAATATTAATAATAAAAAAGCATTTAAAACCAAAATTTTTACTTGTGAATTTTGCAAAATATTAATGACAAATGTTTATTGAAAGGGTAGGGAGAGTAAATATTATCCTCTCTCATTTAGAAGAATTTATAATGCTTCACTCTTGGTAAGTGATGTTAACAAGGCTATGAATGTAAGAAAATCACCATGGTAACATTAAGGCTTAAAAGTAGAAGTTGATAATTTGGGGTCAAGTTTTCTGTACATTCATTAGCAGGAAAAATCTTTGAATATTATTACTCATACCTTTCTCTCATCAGGAAGAAAGTGATTATCAGTGATCAGGCATTAATGTAATCATTGATAGAATAGAGCTGTGATGTATATAATGTGAATGCATTGAAAATTAGAAAGAAATGGGTGGCCAGAAATCAAGAATTAATGCTATTGACAGAACTGGACTATTTTATAGAGAATTCATTATCAGGAAAAAAATCTTTGAATATTATTACTCATACCTTTTGTGTGTGTGTGTATATACTATTTACGCTCTCACACCTTGATTGAGCACTCTGGAAGAATGGTAGACTTTGAAAAACAATAGCTACTCTGGCATCTACACATCATTCATTCAGCAATGAATTAGAACACTCTCAGCTATTGGGTGTTTAATGATAATATACACGCTAAAAAAAGTCTGCCTCCTTCTACTGAGTGCCCATAGCTCAGAGGTAGAATCGCCGACTGACGCCAATTTGGTCGGGTTTCAATCCTGGGTAAAAAGTATTCGGCTGTCTAACCATACTGATGAGCTGTGATACAGCGAAACAGATCTGTCTGCAGATGACTATATATATATATATATATATATATATGTATATATATATTTTTTTTTTCTAAGCATATACTGTTAAATATAACAGACAATGATTGTCTATTATGTTTAATCATAAGCTGTTTTAAACATCATATTTTGGCTTTAATTTCAGGTGAAAATAAAGACAAAAATTGTCCAACATTTGGATATTTTTTTTTATGCCAGTTCTAAGCTTTCGGCTCACATGACTCATCTTTAGAGAGGTTGCAGGGACGTTAACATAAAGACATAACCCATCAAAGATGATTTTATCTTGTGTTGACACAAAACGTTGCTATGCTACAATAACAATTACCGAACAGTAGATGCAGTTCGTAAATTTGTAATGCAGTTCTATGATGCCACATTGCATGAGAGACCATATGTCTAAATGCAATGCAATGTGTTGTGACCAGATTGAAATGTGATTTTAAGTGTGGGTTGTTTTGATTTAATGTAGATGGCCTCCAATATCTGAAGGTTCTTTTTTACTGTGTGTATGAGTGAGTATTATTGTGTTATTGACTAAAATCTGTCTAATATTACCTACATGGCTATGTTTTTCTAGGAAAAATATTTTCTTATAAAAAATATAGCCATTTGGTGACTGTTATATATAATCGGTAGAATCGCCGACTGATGCCAATTCGGTTGGGTTTCTATTTATGCTCTATTTTTGATAACGAGCACTTTATTGCAAAAACTGCTTGCTTTAAATATCTTTTCTTTCAATATCCTACTGATTCACAGCAGTTTTGCTTCATATTATCTTTGACATTGTTATTGCCTTAGCTCCTGTATTTCAACAAATTTTTGTTGAAATACAGGAAAGCAATTGGAGTCTAACCGTACTGATGAGCTGTGATACAGCTAAACAGATCTGTCTGCGGATGACTATAGTATTTATGCTCTCACACCCTGATTGAGCACTCTGGAAGAAAGGGAGACTTTGAAAAAAGTAGCTACTCTGGCATATACACATCGCTTATTCAATAATGAATTAGAGCACTCTGGTTATTGGGCGTGTATAATGATATATGTGCTAAAAGTCTGCCTTCTTCTACCGAACACTTGTAGCCCTGAGGTAGAATCACCGACTGATGCCAATTCGGTCGTGTTTCAATCCTGGGTTAAAAAGCAATCGGAGTCTAACCGTACTGATGAACTGTGATACAGCAAAACATCTGTCTGCGGATGACTATATATATATATATATATATATATATATATATATATACTCCCGCTCCAGTAAGAAACCTGTCGTGGCGGACAGACATAATCTCGCTGCTGACCTTGAGCGGGATCTACACTCTGTGGTGAACTGGGGCAAGAAGTGGCTTGTCAACTTCAATTCCTCTAAGACCAAGCTCTTGTCTGTCAACCATTACAGGCAACCTCTTCTGCCTCCCATAAGCATGGACCAGGTGATTCTCCCGGAGAGTAATACACTACGCCTCCTTGGACTTACCCTGTCCTCAGACCGCAAATGGAACCACTATATTGAATCCATAGCAAAATCTACTGCTAAGAAGGTTGGGTCACTATGTCGATCCAGGATGTTTTTTCCACCTGAATCCATCCTGCATATATACAAGTCAACCATCCATCCGTACATGGAGTACTGCTGCCATTTATGGTCAGGTGCCCCTGCTGTTCTCCTCAGTGTTCTTGACAAGCTCCAAAGGAGAGTCTGTAATGTGATATGTACTGATCTGGCGGCTCAACTGCAGCCACTTTCCCATCGTCGAAATGTGGCCTCCCTCTGTCTCTTCTATAAATATTTTCATGGCTTCTGCTTGGATGAGCTTAAGTCACTGATGCCTCCTCAACAGGTGTTTACCCGTGCAACCAGACTGGCAACTGGGTCCCACCCATTCACAGTCAGGTTAGCCAAATGCAGACGACAATTCTACTCCTGCAGCTTCCTCTCTCGCACTTCCCGCCTGTGGAACTCGCTCCCGTATTCTTGCTTTCCTGACGGCTACAACCTCCAGAAATTTAAATGCAAAGTTAATACTCATCTACTAACCACTGGCCTCTAGCTCTCTCCCCTCCCCTGTATAACCTTCCCTTTCTCTCCACCTATGTATCTGTCATCGCACCTTCTTTCTCAGCTTTCTATTGTTCCTTTCTAACTAGTTTGTACTCCTCACTCTTTTCTAATTAATCTTTTTACATTTATGTAACCCCCTGCACATCAGTGGCATTTCCGCCTTGCTCAGGGTGAAATGATTAAAAAAAAAAAATATATATATATATATATATGATGCAAAAATGAAAATAACACTGACATCTCATTTTAACAGATATATTAACCAAAAATTTGTTGAAATACAGGAGCCAAGGCAATAACAATGTCAAAGATAATATGAAGCAAAAATGCTGTGAATTCGTAGGATATTGAAAGAAAAGATATTTAAAGCAAGCAGTTTTTGCAATAAAGTGCTCGTTATCAAAAATAGGGCATAAATAGAATTAATATACGTTTTTCACTTAGCTGATTGCTCTTACTTTCAGCATCCCAACTCAACAGTTTCATAGGCAGATCTGCTGATCTACTCTTCAGTGGGTATCAGCAATTTACTGCTTATTTTTTAAAATTTTTCTTTTCATGCCATTATCATTGATGTGTATATATATATATATATATATATATATATATATATATAATAGTTCAGTGAAAGAAATTTGAGATATATAAAAAAAATATTGATAATAAGACTAATATTTATTATATATTAGGCCTTTTGACCAAGTAGGAAGCATGATCAAAAAGATTTTAAAAATTGGAATTTTTGGAAATGTCTGTGTCCTTTCTCAATGAGACAAGAAATAAAAAACAAAGGAGGCCTTCCTTTTCTGGAGGATTTTTTTGTTCCCTTTCCCCCTCCTCACATGTGTTAATGTGTTAGATCTGATACTTTGGGGATAGTTTACCACAATTAGGGTTGTAGATGGTTTGTAGAAGGCTTTCTGTGGAAACAGTATTTTTTGAGTATGACTAAATGTGTGACTGTATTTTAAAAATGGATTTTGACTTGGATTTTTAGAATTTAAATATCTGTCTATCATATTAAATCCACTCAGTATAATTAAGTATACAAGTTTATTCACACAGTACAGGAATAATTTTGAATATATTTTTATAAAACTTAGCTAATACTAAATTTAATAATCACTAATGTAAATTTTATTGAAATCCTTTTTTCTCATGAAGCTGACCTATCTGTGAACATGTCAAAATAGATGTTTTCCAAACTGTCTTATTTGAATATATTTAATATTTAAAAATCTTTTCTCATAGTTTCAATAATATTGCAAATTAGTATATGTATTTAAGTTATTTTGATCAATTTTCTGTTATGAATACACAGTTTATCAATATCTTTATTTGTTGTGAGCATAAATCCATATGGATTTATTTTCACCTTTATTTATTCAATTATATAACTTTTTATCAGTTCTAAGTGAATGTTTGTTTTTCATTTTTTTTTTCCAACTTCAGTATTCATCTTTCACTGACCATTTGTCAATAATATTTGTTTGATATTATTTTCCTTCTCTTTCCAGATTTTCTTTTCAGCCATCTTTTCATAAGTATTTCTTGATAAATTTAGAAAAAATATAATTCATGTATATCATTTAATGTTTATTTATTTGTTTTTTGTATGGATTTAAGAAAAATATTAATATGTACATTATTTACTTTTATTTTTCATGCAGTTTAGTAAATATTCCTGTTTAGACATTTTCTTCTTGGTTTTGTTTTTAGAACTCTCTTCAGATTTATTGCAAACAGAATTGCAAAAATAAAATCATTTAAAGACTATAATTAAAAGAAAGAAAAAAAATTAAAAACTAAAAATGACCTGATCAATACTTGGAGAAATTTTGAGGATTTGTAGAACTATTCAATGGAGCCTAAATTTTTGTATTCAAATCAGATTTAATGTCAATAATTTATCCCACGCTGAACATTTTTCAAATAAAATGTTTTGTTTTAAGTTATGTATAGTTCCTTTCATAGATTTAATGTGACAGTATTCTAAAATCTTTGAACTTAGTTTTTGTTTAAATCTGCAGGATGGATTACTTTGTTTTACAAACTAGATAGTAAATATATTTTAATGTTTGATATTGCAACTTTAAATAGAGCAGCAAAAATTCATGGAAATAAAATCAAGCTGATTGATATATATGAACTGCAATTTTATCTTTTTGCTATACTGCCATTTTTGGCAAGTTTAAAAATAGTCTAGTATTGTCCTGGGCTCACTTGGAGTGTAATTTAGAAAGATAACAAATAGAAAAGTTTGTAAATATAGATCACTGATTAAATATATAGATCATTGATTTTAGGTAGTTTGTAACTTCTTCCAGGAAATATGATTGAAAAAAATATATTTTAAAATATGTTTGCAATAAACTTTTACATTTTTAAAAGATTTTTAAAATTGATTACAGTTAAATAAGCATAAAGTGTATTTCATAAAAATTAATATTTTCATTTTTAAGAATTTTTATGGTTTATTATTTAATTACTAGTTTTATTCCATGTTGTACCTAGATGGGTGATCACTTGGGAATATCAGATGGTGTAAGTGGTGTAATGGATAATGGCTTGGAGAGATTAATTCTGGTTACCATTGCTAGTAAGAGTTGTATCAGTAAAACCATTATCTCTCTAAAAAAATATTCTTACAATCTAAAAATATTTTCTGGCTTTAAATAACCTGCAAAGGGTTGATAAGCCATAGAAAATAAATCAATCAATCTGAGTCAGTAATGAATATTAGTGAAAATTTTTCATGCAAAAACAAAATAATTAAACACATTAACTTAACACCATTATTACTTGTTTGCAAAAAAAAAATGGTACAGTATATTAGGGAGGAAGAGATAGCATGTCTCTGTGGCTGAAGTGGTTAAGGTGATCTTCATAAAAGTTAACCTTCTGAAAGGTGCAATGAAAGTTCGGGCTTCTTCAAATTTTTTTTTGTTTTTGTGCTCTTCGCTTCAGCAACTCAATGTTTTGGAATAAAAAGCAGCTCCATAATAAAATAATATTTTTATGTTTATGTAATGAAAGTACTCTTGCTAAAGTGTTTATTCTTATTTAAATGTTTTTATCTTTTGACTTTATTGGCTTTTATTACAAACACTTCTGAATGCTGAATATTATCTTGTAGTTAACTTAATTTATCTTAAAAAAGCAAATGTGTTGAAATTGTCAAAGAAACAGATTGCATAATTCTTCTTTAATGACCAGTATTTTTATCAACTCTCATCAAAAGAGATCATGAATACATTTTTAAATTTGTCCTGGGCATGACGGTAAACTGCATGATTGAGAGGTTGTGAGGAGCATGGAACCACTTCTTAATTGCTGTTGTTCCCAGGTCCACTCTGGCTTGTAGTGGTGGCACCTGTTAGGGTCCCAGCTATTGGAAAATAGTTAACCCCAAAACTGGGGTCAAAACACTATGAAAGTATAAAAATACACTTTTATACAAATATATACATAAAAATAGAATTTTATAGAAAAATACACATTTTTGAAGGGAAAATATTACCAACAATACATTTTTGAAGAAAAAAATTATTCTCAGCAAAACATTTTTGAATACAAAACTAGAAAACATTTTCACTTTCTAAAATAAAAAAAATAAATACAAAAAATTTCATTAAAATCTGACCTTCTCACTATAATCGAACATTAAAAAAATACCTTAAAGCTCCACTTTTTTGGCATTAAATAATCCACAGAGGTTGTTATGCCGTTAAACAAAACTCAAACGTTTTAAAATTATTTAGCCATAAAATAGAATAATAAATAAAAATAAGAGTTTAAAAATATTATCTGTTGTCTGAAGGGGAAAAAATATATTACAAGACAGATATTATTCCAATTTTGGTTATGCTGGGTAATTTTAAAGAATATAGAAAGTTCTGCTTTGCACAAAGACAGTTAACATCTAGCAATAAACAGAGACTGCAGAATCTTTCATTCTTAAAATGTTGAATCTGTTGTATAAAAAATGTTGTCACATTAAATGCTGGCCAATACTCTACATTTATTTCTAGTTTTACTCCATCTTATTTTTTTTATCAAAATAATTTGATTAGCTATCTCTGATCCACAGTGGGACATTTTGCTTCATCCTGCATTCTATTTGCAAGGTGTGTCTGGTGTAACTAGATTCTCACTAGTGCATAAATGAATACATGATAAAACTTTCTCTATTCCTTGAAATTATCCAGCATAATCAGTGATGTTGGCCAAATATCTCTCACTATTTTATGTCCTGTGAGACAACAGATAAATCTACTGTTAAACTGTTTTACTTTATTTTTAAATAGTAATTCTATTTTATGGCTTAATATTTTAAAAATTTATCAATGATCCCTTCTGATGAGAAATAATCACAATACTAGCTGCTTAAGAGGATTTATATTGCCTCTTCCTTTTGCCAGTTAATTTCAACATGAATCTACTTTTCAAGCTATATTTAGAGTGTGTAAAATTTAATAAAAAAGAAAAACTATAAAAATACAATAATATCTTTAAAAACGTTGTGTATACGGATACAGATACAAAAGATAGTGTAATATCAGATTCAGAAACATAAAACAATAGTGTCACCTCAATGTGAATGAATAACATCACACATACAGTGTATGATGGATAATCCCCTAAATTATACAAAAATGAAAATAACACTGACATTTCATTTTGTTAATGGATATATTTACCAAAATGACACAAAATTATCTTGAAATACTAAAGAGTAAATTCAATAAAATTGCCATTGGCTTCAACCATGGCCTCCAGATGACTTTGGAATCTCCTACAACTGTTGTGGACGGCCTCCTTTAAGTTGGTGAATACTGCCATAATCCTTGCCTTTAGTTCACCATTAGTGTTACAAGGAGTGTTTGTCTTGCTCAACTGTGCCCCCACACATAATAATCAAAGTGGTTGCAGTCAGGTCGCTAGATGTAAGGGCTAATATGGTCACAGAAATTTTCTGACAGCCATCTGGGTTCTTCTGCTTATGTGGCATGGTGTAGAGTCCTGTTGCAAGATATAGGGTCCTCCACCAGCCACACTCTTGACCCAAAGCAGCACTACTTCCTCAAAGTATGATTTAAACCTCTGTGTTGAGTTTGAGGCCCTGTTGGAAGATGAATAGAGTCATAACATGGCCATCACTAGTGATCATGTCAAACATCTTTGTAATCCTCATTATATTCATCCAATTCTTTCCTAATCCTCTGCATTGACATCAGATTGACACCCAAACACTCTGAAAATTTGTGTTGGAGCTTCTGGTATGAATGCTAAGCAGTACAGCATACCATTTCCAAATTTCTGGCAGAGTGAATTGTGTCATGGTGCTCTTTTTCTCACAAATGGTACTTAACTGACTTTAACTATGCTGTGCAGTTAACAAGAACATGCATGTGCAAAATTAAAAATTAAAAATATAAAATTGTGACAATTTACCCATCACACCCTGTAGCTGTCAATAAAATGTATAATTTTGATGAGATTTCCAAAATTTTAGCTTGACTTACATACTAGTTTGTGTAATAGCTTTCTACAAAAATTCATGAAGTTACAAAGAAAAAATATCAAATCATTGTTAAAACTCTCAGATAACACATTTAGAAAAACCTGATAAAATTTACATATAAACTGAGTTTTAACTTTTATTTTGTTTGATTTGTTGTCTCATCAGTAAAGCACTGACCAGATCAGAAAAAGATAGAGAACGTTAAAAACATGTAATAAGCTTATTTTTTATATTTTTAATTCATGCTGCTGATTGTAGAACATGAAATTGTTTCAATGAAAAGCAATAAAATTAAGATAAAAGAAAAAAAAATTAGAATGCTTTAAGAGTTTAGATAATTTAAGTAGGTAATTACCTGGCACAGCTGTAAAGACATCTCTAAGTCGTTTTTGGTTAACCCATATCCTTCTGGCATAATTTTAAACTGATGTCTTCCTATATTTAAACTTTAATTATAAGCTACTAGCATTGCTCGGGTGTAATGAAAGCTTTAAAACTAATCCATGGTCCTGGAGCTCAGACTCTTTGGATGTTGGCACGAAAGACTAAAAGCAGTAGTTGTTTCCAGTTAAAGCGAAACTGTAGACTGAAAGAAAAATGAATGGATGTAAGTCAAATTTTGATTTCCTGGTATCAATATCAAACAAGTTTTTTTCGTCGTAAACAGAATTTTGAAGGCTAAATAAGTCGTCTGAGTAAATGGTATCAGGGCTGAGACTAAGAACTACAATTATACCTACTTAGAGCCAAACCCGAAGCAAAAACTAAAATAAAAGGGCTGAAAAAATACAGGCAGATAAACAGATACACACACAAACATCTTGCCTTTTTTATATATATATATATATATTATCGATTTTCTGCACTATTGTAATAACTGCAACCTTGAAACTTCTGAATATCGTTTCTTATGTCTTTGTCTATGTGTATCAAATTTGAGTAAAATCGGACCACTCCTTCTATAACCAGATTTTTTCGATTATTGATATTTATCGGGGGTACCTCAACACAAAACCTAGCTAAGAACACTTGCAGACGCTTTTCGTACAACTGTGTAAATTTTCAAGAAAATCGGTTCAGCTGTTTCGGAGTCTATAGGTAACGGACACACACAGACAAAGTTCCATTTATAAATAAGTTTAGATTTAGATAATTTTGTAAAGCAAAAATTTAATTGAAATATGTTGAAAATTTTACAAGTTTTCATTAGAGTTCAAGAAAATACAAACTTTAAGCAAACAGATCACAATATATGGGGAGAAAAAAGGCATTTAAACTGACACGCAGATTATACAAATTAATTAGTCCACAGCCTTCGGCAAATATTTCAGTTATACAAAATGATTTAAAGGAACAGTTTAAATATGTGCATTTTTAGTTTTAGGCTAAAGTCTGTAGAGAAAGAGCATAAATTATTTTGTCTTTTTTCATCAGTTAATCAATTAAGTACAAATTCTATCAATTTTTACAGGCAAAAGCATTGACTTTATAGATTAGACTAATGTTCTTAGATGTCTAAAGAAATTATCAAGTGTACCTTGTTGCAGTCTCTGAAGTGACTTCATATGGACAAAGTCAGCACAGGTATATAGTAATGAACTACATTTGTTACTGGCTTGTATAAAATAACAATTTATTTACAAATTTTATTACTCTCTGATTTATCACTCGTTCATTATTTAAATGTGTTATCCTCATAAACTTCATCGTCCTGTGATGTTTTTTTAGATTTTGTTTAACAATTGCAGCTTTCTAATCTTCATTCTTCTTGTGGCAATGTAGAGTAATTGGAGTAGATAGACTAAACTATCACCCGGTTCACACTCCACCCACGTCTATTGAACAGGTGAAGAGGCTCATCCTTTGTTTACTGGTTAGGATGTGGTTTCCAGCTTTCTCTTTTCCAATCTTTTTACTCTTACGTAGCCCCCTGTGCATCAGTGGCATTATCGCCTTGCTTGGGGTGATATGATTTTTAAAAAAAAGAAAAAGAAAAAAAGACTGTTATTGATACATGCAATTTCTTTATAGATTTTAACCAGTGTAACTCCAAAATGGTTGTTTTTATCTGTCAGAGTGTTTAAAATCACAATATGCAAAACAGTTTTGAATTGTCTTGATAATGATTCTTCATTGATTGCTGTTATATTATTTTTATTAATTTGTGCAAGACTAGCATTTTTGTGGGAAAATGACATTATTACAGCTCATTGTATTAATTATAAATTTGGAATTTTTCCTATATTAAATGACACTCATGGTTCTATCTCTACTGTAAAAGACCTTTCACAGTAGAATGATAATCCAAAAAACATTTTGTTTTGTTTGCCTCAATTAAACAAAGGGAATCATAAATTCACTTAATTTGGTTAAAATGAATAATATCCTGGTTAACCTTCAATGAACTCTGAATCTATTTTCTGTAAAAATTAGTTATGCATGTATGAAATCTCTTCCTGTATATGCTTCTCTTGTCAGGTTTCATAAACATTATTCTAAAATGATTGATATGTTTTTATGACTTTTGTAGGTTATTTAAAACCAGCAAATATTTTTTCAGTGTAAGAATTTTTTTAGATACTAATGATTTTTACAAATACAAGTTTTAATAATTAACCCATAGCTGAGGAGAGAAGATGCAGATTCATGACTTTCCTAAGGGTATTTGTATATAGGTGAATATAATGTACCCAATTGGAACTTGGAGAGCTGAGTTTCGATTCTGAGCTCTTACCCATTACACCATCTGCACATCCAAGCTTACCAGCATCTGATATTCCCAAGTAGTTACCCATCTAGGTACTGACCAATTTCAGTGTTGCTTAACTTTGGTGATTGTACAAGAACTTGTTTCGCCCTGATATGGCTATAAGCCTTATTATTCCAAAAGAATGGTCTATGTAATTAACAGTAAATAATTTTGTACTTTAAGCTGCACTTATAATAGATTTTTTTTCTTTTTTTTTCAGATGAACTTAGTAATAATATTATTTTTCTTTCAAAGTCAGATCTATATCTAACTTAAAAAAAAATTAATTGATCTCTAATAAGAATAATATAACATACCTCTCAAAAAAAAAAAAATACTTACAGTATGTCCAATTTATATATGTGGATTGTATGTCAAGCACTGAAAGTTTCAGTAGTCCAGTGAATAATGGAGTGTGCTAAAATTGCTTTCTAAAAAAATGTTCTTGTAAAACAGGGTATGTCTTATATATATCACTTAAATGGACAAATATGTTACTTTGGTGTTGATAGTAGTCTGCTTTATTAAGCTTCCCAAGGTTTGGTTTACATTTATTTACAGGAGTGTTGGTTTAATTATTTGGACAAGGGATAGGTAATCTTGCCCGGATAGATTATGTTCCTGTATATATATATACAACAGAGCTAACTGATTACGTGTTATGGTGAAAAATTGAAATGAAGAATTTGATGATTATAATGTAACTAGTTCATACATACTGCCAAAAATAATTTATTTTTTAATTTTTTTATTTATTACTGTTGTATTCTGCATTTCCTTAGATTTGTTATTTTTTTTTTTTAATATCCCAATTTCATAAATATCTTTAAAATGTCTGTTATCTGGATGTTTGTTGTGGTACAGTGGATATTGGCTTGGAATGAGAAATTGGAAAGCTGAGTTGGAATTTCAGTTGAATTCATTGCATTCACTTACGTTCAAATACCCTTGGGAAAGATATTAATCCATCTCTTCTCTCTCCAGCTATGGGCTAAATAGCGGGACTGATTGGATTCTATAGCCTTGGTTAGCAACCAATCTCCCACAAATTACTGGCAACTTACTGCGGGAAAATATTCTGCCTAGTTTTTTGAGACTTAATTGCCCAAGCATGTCTCACATATGGCACTTAACTGACTGACCACCTGGTGTTACCAGTGCTAGAGAGACAACTCTAGTACAACAAAAAAGTTATAGATATTTACTTGGTATATAATAATTGTAAATCAGCAGAATAGCTATCCAGTATACTTCTTAAAAGATTGACATCTTGTGAACTTACATTTAACAGTAGTAGGTAGGTTTGCCTATTGTCGGGTTCACACACCTTCCTGGTCTTTTGAACAGGAGCAGAGGTTTATTCCTTGTTTCCTGTTTAGGATTAGGTTTCTGGTTCCTTGTAAAATCTTTGCATTCTTTTTCACTCCCCTTGTCTCTTAGTGGCCTTATCACTGGTTGGGATGAATTGTGTGTGTGTGTGTGTGTGTATATATATATATAGAGAGAGAGAGAGAGCCATTGAGATTTGAAAAAGAAAGTACTTGACTGGCAGTTAAGAGCAAGGGGAAATTTACTCACCCCAAAATCATTTTACTTGACCGACTCCATTTTCTTAATAGTCGCCTTATGTAAGCAAAGCATGAATTGTTGATGGAAAACAAAAAATGAAATTTTAATTAAAATTTTGAATGTGTTAGAAAAGATTTAAAAAATTAAAAAAATAACAAAATTTGATCTTTCCTCTTAATAATAGCATAAACATTTTGATAAAACTTATTAAGTTTAAGCCCTTTTAACATCATGATGTTTTTTTTTTTTTTTTTTTTTTTTTGGCAATTGAGTTGAGGTACCTAAATTTGTAGTTTCTTTTTTCTGTTTGACTCCAACCTCCATCTCATAGATGATAAAAAATCTTATTTTCTCAATGATTTACTATAAAAAAATTACTTACTTGAATAATTTGTTTTTTTGATGCATGGTTGAAAGAAGTATGCGTAATTTTTTTTCTTTCTTTCAAATGTTCGTTTTTACTTTTCGTAAGAGGGGAGGAAATATTGAGTCAAGGATAATATTTTTCCAAAAGAGTTTCTAAAAATCTGTGAGCATCTTTAATCTTGGCAACAGAGACATTTTGGCTTCACTCTGGAAGTGTTAATTAAACGACTGTTTACACTGACCGGGACGATAAAAGCAAGACCAAAGAGTTCAATAATGTCATTGTAGGTCATTCTAAGTAACTTGTGAAATCTTCAATGGCACGCTTTTGGCTTATAAAAGGAATCAGATTTCCTTTTTTTATATCTGAAGGGACATGTTTCATTGATCGATTTTTTCTTTTTTTTTTTTTTTTTTTTTTTAATCGACTGCAGATGAGAAAAGCAATAAACTTTAATCGCCCGAGTTGATCGGGCGAGTGAAATCTCAAAGGGTGTATATATATATATATATATATATATATATATATATATTCTTCATTTGTAAATGAGTTATTACTCGACCTAGGTTTCTACCATGTGGTGTCTTCTGGCGATTTGCAATAACTGATTTTGATTTTACCATTTTTTTAAGAACGCTCACATAATGGAGATTTTTTTGAACAAGCAATTTTCAAAATTATAAGAAATTATAAGAAAAAATTATATATATTTAACTGCCAAAGTTCAAATATAATTACTTGTTGAATTTTTATATGAAATGTTATCTGTATTATTTTTTTTTGTAATTTAATAGCATTGAATAATTAAGTGCATTGATGAGGAATGAGATAATGTTGAAAAATATTTGAGTAAAATAGGTACTTTTTTTATGTCAGTTTGTGGACTTATTGATGTAAACTAAAGAAAAAAATTTTTTTAAATACTTAAACCTTGTCTAGTTCATTTTAAGAATAATGTGGTTAGTCATTTTTTTTTTTTTTTTACCATTTTATCGCAAACAAGGCAATAAATCCACAAGGACACTAGGGTTTACTGAGTGTTACAGAATATGAGAAAAATTATTATTAATGGGTGAGGCCAATAAAAGAACAAGAATCAACACAGAAGATAATGATTGGAGTCGCATTTAAAATTTCGAATATCAAAGTTGACTGGGAAGCAAAAAGACAGAGTTCTACAAGCAAGAACTGCGATAGGGAAGCTATGTTATGGTGGTGGGAAAGTGACTGAAGGTGAGATGCCAGGTCAGAACCAATAACATTACAGATTTGTATAACTGTAAAAACCTTAAAAGCCCTTACAAATAATACTACCAAGTATTAGAAAGTACAGTTTTTATTCTTAGGGTATATGGTGTGAGTTGGTGGAGTAGGGAGGTTAGAGGTTGAATTGTGATTTTTAATTCTATTTAATTTAACCAATGCATTTCTGATACTACTATTTTCTAATATTTTGAATTTCTTTAGTGAAATATATACATTTTTTTATATTACAGAACATTTTCTTAAATTTTATTCTTAGATGAGGCATTGTCAGTCACTAATTTTTGGATGAGTATTTTTTATCCTAATTTCAATTCCATTTTTGAAAATTTTTTATTGCAATTATTTTGACTGTTAGAGTAAACCATATGACTCGGGAATTAAACAAAAATCTGTTGGTAAATATTTAAGTAGTTTTGGTAATAAAATATAAAATTTTTATGGTGACTGACAATACTTTATCTCTTAATAAAGTTCGAGATAATATTACTTGTACTAATACTACTTGCGTAGGCACCTCTAAAAATTTAAGGTTTAAAATGAATTTTAAAAAAAAATGAAAAATCTTTCTTGAAGATTTAATTTTAGCTTTAATTTTAAGCTAATAGATAAAATTTAAGGTTCCCAATAAGCAAAATTCTTTGCTGTCTTTAAAAACTATTTTAAATTTACTGGAAGGATTTTTTTAAATTGCTGATTTTACCACCATTTTTAGCCATTTGTTAGCACAATGTAATTCTCTTTATTAAAAAGGGTTATCAAAAATAAAATATACTTTTATTGAAATTTTATTTGAGAAATATCTGGTTTAAAGTTTAATTAATCTGATTTGAAACATATTATTTACCTTTTAGTTTAAAATATTGTAGAAATGTATTTTTTAACACTGGAAATAGGTGACAACTTGACTGATAGTTGGAGGTTTATTTAACGTTTTTCTATGGGGACCATATCTAAATATTACTTTACGAATATAACATTGAACACTTTTTTTACATAATTTTTGACTACTCAGTAATCTTAAAAAAATTAGAAAAATATTCCTGTAACCTAATGTTTTATTGAATTTTATTTACATTGGTTTTAAATTTACTAATAGTTATCTTATTTTCTGATAATATTGTGTATGGATATCTGTATTTACAAAATTTGGCATGTTTATACACACACAAAAAGAAAAAAATTAAATTAAAAATTCTTTTTAAAATATTGGGGTTGCTGAATTGTAAACTTTTCTATTTATAATTAGTAAATATAGCTTTTACTTAATAACAATATCTAACTGATACAAATTAATATAGAATTTTAAGAGATTTTAAACTATAAATTATTCTAGTTAAAAAAGAAAATAGAAACAATTTTTGTAAAAATTCATTATTCATTGAAAGATTTTCTTTTAAGTCAATAGTGTTCATAATATATCTTATTCATAAAAGCAATTTCTAATTAAATGTTTTAGTTTTATTGCATTTTTTTATTTTACAATTGCAGATTTTTGATAATTAGAGGGTCCTGTTTACAAAGAAAAATGATTTAAATTCTCTAGGGTGTTCTGTATATAAGTAATGTAAATATTAAATAGTACAAAAATTAATTTCTCAATTTCATAAAATAAAAAAGTAAGTGTGGAGTAACAGATATATATATATATATATATATATATATATATATATATATATAACCAAGATGTATTTTAAACAAAAATTTTCTAAAATAATTTCATTTATAAAGAAGTCCTGACAGTTATGTGATTTTTGCAAAAGATTTGCAAGTCAGTATGTTTTCTACAGAAAAGACACTAAAATTTCCTATACTAATCATTAGTTCCCTGCTGACTCAAAAAACAATTTTTAACCAAAATTTCGAGCATTCTAAAATGGGTTAAAAAATATAATCTAATAATTAAAAAATCCTTTGATATTTCCTTTTAAAAATAAAGATTTTGACAATAAAACTTTGTTTTTATTAAGTTTGGGGGATTTTTTCATCATGTATACCTGTTTTTTAGAAAATCTTTGGCGGTACCCATACTAGTGTACATAAGTAAAGGTTTAGTGAAAGCATACGGTTGTATGGTCATATTTGAATTTCTGTATCCATTGGCTTTTATATCTCAGTTGGTAGCATGGCAAAAGTTCTAAGACAATCCCCCTGTAGAAAAAAGGGAATGTAAATTTAAGTCTCATTGGAAGCTTATTCTTCACTTCTAATGGCCATAGAATGGCCATGATAAAAAAAAGTGAAATTGAGATTTAGTCAAAAATTATTTTAGAATATACTTGTTTTGTTTGCTTTCATAAACTGAAAAAAATCTATTGGTATTTACTATATTTTTCAATTGTTGCATGTTTAATTATCTTTCTTTGATATAATTTGTAACTATTTTTTTTGTTGTTGAAATATTTATTTGAATATTTAATGATATTTTTTCCCATTATTTTTGTCTAGGTTTTTTTGTATACAGATTTTACAAGTACTGGAGAAAATCAACAATGCCAGAAATACCATCTGTTGTGCTACCTGATGAAGATGTGAGAATTATTTGTCATCATGAAGAATGGGATCGTGTATATCCAGAATTAATGAAAGAATTAGAAAAGTTCAGTGTAAGTCTATGACTAGATTAAATTCTTATTGAATTGGTAGTCAGCTGCTTCTACTTTCTATTGTAAAATTTGTCTAATGCAGCTTTCAGTGGTTCTGATATTTTCAAGACTTTTCTTTTACATTTGTATTGAATATATTGGTAAAAGAATTAATAACCTGAATATCTATTTTGAATAGTATGTAAGATAGTTACTGTGGCAAACAGGTTTATTCTGTATTTCTATCTTTTTCTTGAATTCCTTCCTTTGATGGGTATGATACTTTTTGATTTTGTATTCTGGATTATAGTTTCATTTTGTATCTGTTACATACACTCATGTAAGTAGTAGTTTTTAGCTGAACCATTTTTGCTTATTTTTTGATTGATTGATTGATTGATTGATTTTTTTACATATCTAGGAGGATAAAGGAATCAAACTTCTGTTACTCTCCATCATATTTACCTCATAAATTATTTATTACCTACTTTCTTCTAGTTGTCATATTTAAAGAAAAAAAGTGAACTAAGTATAAATCAGCAGGGGGTAATAATTAATCATTACCCCTTTTCATATGGAACAATCAAAATTCTTTAACCAAAGATATGTTTATGACAAAATCTAATAATGTCACAGAGAGGTATATTTTATTGAATCAGCCTATTCAACATAGCAGTTTCCATGTTATAGTGGTGTGCTTAAAACTGGTGATTTTCTGAGTTTTAATTCATAGATGTTTGAATTTTGATGTCCTGAAAAACAAACATAGACAAATATCCTGATGATATTGTAGGCCATTTTTGTAGCAAAAAACGTATGGCTGTTTAGAGTACCAGTGGTACCCTGTTTTTTTTTCCAACCACAATCTGTGAGATTAACATGAAACTCCATATACAAAGTATGACCACTTGACTCATTGGCTTCTGCTGCCTGTTTGATATTCTTTGGCTTATGCTCATTTTATTGAGTGACTGTGGCTAGAAAATTTGCATAAGCCACAAATTTGTCTTGCAAAAATACTGAGCTCTGAGATCAAGTTGTTATTAAATTGTACCTTTTGAATTGGCCATATTTTCTTTCACATATGTTGCATGCAAGACATTTATGAGTGTACTTTGTTCCAGGAGGTAAGCCATTTTCTTTTCTACACTAATGACAACTTAAACAGCACATATTGTTGGAGATATAGACTGTGATTTTATTGTATTACGTTTTCATGCAAATGACCAAAATCAGATGTGTAAAAATGCTACTAATATATCATTTGAGCATAATCCTGTCAGAAAGTGTATAGTGGTATAGAGAGGTTAAATTGTGAGATAGTTCACATTTAAATTTGAGTTACTTTAACACTGGTAAAATTTAAGAATAAATTCAGTTTGTAAGGGCTAACTTTAAATGCAGCCTTACTAGCTTACTGATCCGTACTTTTCCCTGTTAGTATTAGTTTGTGCATGATTGTTAACCTATTGACTATAAAATAATCGATAAACTGAACAAACTACAAAAAATATACCAATTTAAATTTTGAACTGTAAAATGGAAAATTCTTTTTTTTTTAAGCTTTACTGGCTCAGTTAGATGTGATTTGTGTAATAGCTATAGACATAAAAAATATCTCCAAACCAAATTCAAATTCAAGCTGTCAAGAAGTAGGAACAAAAAAGTTGTTTATATCATTGTCTCCCATAACTGGGTTTAGATCAATTTAGCAACATATACAACCTCTGGAAATACAATTTTCTGGTGATATAATGTAAGCAGACTTTAATGTTTGATACTGTTCTTTGGAGTTTCCTCAGAGTTTTTCAAATTTTTAAAAAGATTATCTTTTTGCTGAGATTCAAGCATTTTTTTTCCTTAGAAAGCCTGGTTATCCATACCAGCTGCTAGCTGGCTGAATTACAATAGATTGTGTCAGGCAACAAATCAGATTTAACAAAATAGAGCAACTCATTACTTTTTTGATTGTTTGGTGCCTTATTTATTATTGCTTCTTTATTATGTACAAATGTTACATTTATAACATTTATTTTTTGTAAGAAAATGAATCAATAAAATATGACACTGATGTTGAAAATCTTTGGAAGAATAAAGCAAAATTTAAAGATTATTTTGTATTATTTTACTTTGGTTAGTCTCTTCATGCTATTTAACCACTTGAAAACAGCTGACAAAATATATTGCAAAAATATTTTGTCTTTGAATGGCTAATAAGATCTCTCACAGATATATCATATGTTGAGATGTCCTCTAAGTACTGTATTGAAAATAGTGTAATTTAACTGATAAAAAAATCTAATTCCACATACTTTTCCAAGGTGGTAATACTTATCTTTCTGATATAGACAACTACAAGGAAACAATGTTATCATATTTAAATACAGTGACGGTCATGAAGAAATATGAATATATTTCTAAGAGACTTTCTAATAGTTTTGAATTTTTCTTAAATTATTTTCCAACTCATTACCAAAATTTAATATTTAAAGATGGCAGTTAAAGCAATGATTGTCTTGTTGGGTATCTATCTGATGAGATCTCTCATGGGAATATTTTTGTCTTGAGTCTTTTTACGATGACAGTTGATCAGTTTGTGGTCAAGACAATTCACAGATAGTGATGACAGTTAAAGCAATGTTTCTGTTGGAGTAACTGCCAAGATATTTTTACTGATATGTCAAACATTAATATTGACAATATATACAAATCTCAAAGAGTGGAAAATGACAGTTTTCACTAAAAAAGGAAAAAAAAAAAAAGGATAAAGGAAATATCCCAGTTGCAAGTGGTTATTTGGATAAAATAGCAAAAAATATAGCTCTTTGAAAATTACCAAGCTGACAAAAAAACAAAGATTTTGCTATATAATATGCCAAATGAGTTTTTGTCAGTAATATCTATTTTCTGTACTATATTTATAAATAGCTATGATGATGGCAGACCATTCCAAGATATTTATAAGTTGGAAACTGAAACAACTTAGCAACTTTGTGAAAAGAGCAGAGTACAACAATAATAATTAAAAAAAATATATTTGTGATAATTTTTGGTGGTATAAACTCTTTCTCATATATATATATATATATCTAAATCTAAACTTATTTATAATTAGAACTTTGTGTGTGAGTGTCTGTCTGTTACCTATAGACTCTGAAATGGCTGAACCGATTTTCCGTCTGTGAGTGTTCTTAGCTAGGTTTTGTGTTGAGGTACCCCCGGTAAAGATCGATAATCGAAAAAATCTGGTTATAAAAGGAGTGGTCTGATTTTAATCAAATTTAATGCACTCATAGACAAAGACATAAGAAACAATATTCAGAAGTTTCAAGCTTGCAGTTCTTACAATAGTGCAGAAAAATTTATATATATATATATATATATATATATATATATATATAAAAGGCAAGATGTTTGTGTGTGTGTCTGTTTATCTGCCTGTATGTTTGTATTTTTTTCAAGTTGCTGAGCATAATGAGTGTGACTATTATTTTGATTTCTAAAATTCTACTTTAATTAAAAGAGAAAGCAATTTACCAAGGCAAAATTGTATAGAAAGTGTTTTAATCAACCACAGTAAATCTATGTCCAGGTTCTTACATTTCAACTTTATTGTCAGATCTATTATTACAGTGTGGGATATTTAATAACAAGAGACAAACTAAATGAAATCTGTTAGACTATATAGATCCAAACACATATTTATAAGACAAAAATATTTTAAAATTTCATTATCCCATCTACTTCAGGTGTGTATGTAGTCAATTCAGAATGCATCACATAAAAAAAAAGAATTTCTTAAAACTTTCTCATTAATAAACATTTATATATTGTTTTCCCATATATATTGTAAAACACATGGAGTAACTTCTAAGAGTTTACTAAAAGGATACACCATGTAAAAGAGACCTTAATGCCAAATTGGTGGAGAATTATAATATATTTCAACATGCTCTTGAAAAAGTACTACCAATGGTTTCATATATGGTACATACAATCCTCATGTAATCGGTAATTGTATTCAGTAACATGGTTATTTTATACCTGAGAATTGTACTACCATGTATTAAACCATTAGTAGTGGTCAGTCAAGAATATTGTGGAATAATATACACACACATACGTGTGTGTGTGTGTGTGTTATTGTTCAGTTATTAATCTTAATTACTTATATCAATTGTTATTATTTTTTTAAATCATATCTTTATTTTTAATTGCATTTCTCAAGGTGTCATCAGAAAATAGTGTGGATCAGAAATTAAAAAACAAAAACTAAACCTCTGTGAGATTTGAACTTGCATTTCTTTTCCTCTGTAAGTCTGTCCCATGATCCCAATCATAGCATTTAAGCCACAAAGAGCCACTGCTTGCTGACATTCAAATCTAACCATACACCTACATTTTTCATCTTCCTTGATAAGTTACCATCTCATTTGTACACACCCCAAATATTACTTTTTTAATCTTTTAGATGAAACATTGTCTATTAATTTTTCAACTAGTAATATTTCATCTTACTTTAAGCTGCTTTTTAGTGCAGCTTTAGACTGTCATTCAAAAAAATTCATCTCTTGTATTTAAGAAAATAGTACGAAAAATTAAATACTTATTAAAATAAAAACTAATAAATCCTCACTAAAAGTAAAAATTTCTGCTTTAGGTGGAAATGACTGAAAATATTTTAGTTTAAAAAAGGTAAGAGAAGCTGTCATTACTAATCTTTGGCATTCTTCATATTTTCTCAACATAACTAACAGAATTGGAATTTTAGGTTATAAACTGCCAATCCTGTCAAGGTTGACTTTTTATTATGCAATAGATGACATGAGAATGAGTAATTTACTTGGGAAGGAAATGATAAGCATAGATGAAAGATAGGAGAGGCCATCCACTCCCACCTAATTCAACATTTATATTGCTAACTGAATTTCATTAAGAAAAAGTGATACAGATAAGGATTAAGAGCATTAAAGTGGAGAGATTTAGAAAGATTATGAACATTTTAGATAAAAAAATATTAAAGAAATTTGATAAATTATTGAGGCTGTTCAAAAAATAAAATGTTGAGTAAAAGATGAAGTGATAAAGTTTGAAAAGAATGCAGTTGTGATGTAGATTTGTGGCACTTTATATTGTAATATATTCAGCAGTGTGATGTTTGCGAAAGTGAATTATGGATTATGTGATCAAAGGATATATCTTTCATATTTAGTAACATGACTTAATTAAAAGAAGAAAATGACACATTGTGGAATCACATGACTAAGGGCATTATGTGCAGAAGAAGGGAAGCAGACAGTGATCAACAAACATTTGCTTTCAAGTCATAATTCCTTATTATTTTGTGTAGTCTAAATTAGGTGATTTCAAATAAAGTGACATTGTCTGTTGTTGGATTCAGGTGATTTGAAATATAGAAACATTGTTTCTTACTCAGCCACTATCTTGAATAAAATGAGGGCTGTCAACCATTGAATAGCAAATTGTGTTGTATTTTTATGCTATGACTGCTAAGATAACTCACTACCTGTAGTAATACCTGTTATTGTTACAGTTCAAAATCTGGCATAATTTGAGTTTTATTGTCACTTGATCTGTTCAAGGTTGAAGGAGAGGCTTGAGGCAGCAGAAATGTGGTTCTACAGAAGGATGATGAGGATACCATGGACTGAGCCCATGGAGCAATGATGAGGTGTTGGAGAAGATGTAAACGAGAAGAAAACTCATATTTAACATCAGGAAGAGACAGCTGAGGTTCCTGGGACACGTTATGAGGAAAGAGGGCCTAGAGAATAATACTCACAGGATGGATAGCGGGAAAGAGAGAATGGGGGAAAGCAGCACGAGATACTTAATAGGCTTGAGCAAACGGATAGTAGAGTGGGGTTTGGGAGAGATACCAAGAGGAAAAATATTGAGAGGGACAAGGGATAGGTCCAAGTGGAAATCCATGATTGCCTGTGTCCTGAATGGTTATGGCACATGAAGAAGTTTGTTAGTCTTTTTTATAATGTATCTTATATGTTTTATATATTTTTCTTGATATAAAGTTTTTTTTATATGTAAATGATATTAAAAGAAATACTTCAATCGTATCATTAAATCTTTAGTTTCATTCTTTTCTTTCTTTTCTAACCTTATTTTTCTTTTAATTTTTTTTTCTTTTTCTAAATTATATCTGGTAATAAATACCAATACATTGTTAGCACACACATAATTGGGAAGAGTTTGTCTGTTTGCTGCACACAACAAAATTCTTTTATAAAGACTTGATATGCATGCTTATTGTGGCCAGGGGAAGTTTTAACAAAATTTTATTTTTGCTCCTCATGAGGAAAGGAGTTTTTTCCTCTTTCTTTTTTTTTTTTTTTTTCTGTTATATCAAAAACAATTAGTATTCTTTAATATTCTCTGCAAGAGTATAATTTTTCTTATCACTGTCCCAGCAAGAAAATTATTTGTTTTTTTGAAAAAGTAAATTAACAGAATTTTTCCTCCAAAATATATTGATTTTACTTTTCTTAGAATGTTTTTCATTGTAAATATTCCATATACAAATGGATTCAATTTGTTTTTCTTTCAGGCTAAGATTTAAGATTGTCCATAATCACAACACATAAAAATAAACCCTGAACATGAATAATGACATTTTTAATTGAAAATAAAGATAATAAAAACAGACATTTTTTAGTTCTATCAAAATGAAACAAACAAAATGTTTAAAAATGTATGTGGGACTATTTTTAGAGCAGTTTACTGTCATTATCACTAGCAATAATTTCTATTTATTTACTCTAGAATATTACTTAAGCAAAAGTTCAAAATGACTGTAATATTGTCTGATTTTTTTTTTTTTAGATAACCTTGTCATGTCAAGAATTGTTTGAACAATTAGACATTTTGGACCATCCATTCTCAAGCCTTCTTCAAGTGTGCAATTTTTACAGAGAAGCTTAATTAGATTGTTTCCTTGTAGATTGGCTGAAGCATTGTGGCAGGAACACAATGCAACACAAAGGAGTTCAGTTGTTCAAACACTTCTTGGAATAATTAATATATACAGTAAGAAAACACAAGTTAACAGGATAATATTGTTAGGGTTATTAGTAACTATTAAAAAGTAAGCAGTTTAATATAAATGTTATTTTTAAATTATTCAATTTTATAATTAAAAAGAAATGTTTTGTTGAGTAAGTCATATGTTAACACATTACTCAATAAGTCATGAGCCTGACATATAGATGGTACCACTAATAAAAATCCATTATGATTTTTATAAAGTACTAACCTTCAAATGACACATGACAAAATTTGGGCCCAATCGGATTATTAGTTTACAAATTACAGTTATTTAAATGAAGTTACCGTTGCTAATTTTAAAAACAATGGGAAAATTTGAATTTCATGTGTTGATAAAGCATTGCTTTCTGATGGGGGAAAAAATACTGTTCAAGCAAAGCAATAGCTTGATAAGTGTTATTCAGACTCTGCTCTATCAGAAACAATGGTTAAGAGGTGGTATGCTAACTTCAAATGTGGTTGTATAGATACAAATGAAGCGGAACACTCAGGTCGCCCAAAATCGGCAGTTGTCCTGGAAAACACAAAAAAAAAAAAAAATCCACGAACTTGTTTTGGCCAATCGTAAATTAAAGTTACATGGGATAGGCAGAGGAATTGAACATATCAGAAGGCAGTGTATTCACCATTTTGCATGAACATTTATCAATGAGAAAGCTGTATTTAAAGTGGGTGCCGCATTTGCTCACAGTCGATCAAAAACAACAATGCATCAACAATTCAGAGTATTGTTTGCAACTGTTTCAATGCAACAAGGAGCTTTTGTGTAAATATGCGAGAATGGATGAAACATGGATCCACCACTTCACTCCGAAGTCAAATCAGCAGTCAGCTGAGTGGACAGCGGCAGGTGAAAGCCATTCAAAGCAACGAAAGATGCAAACATCAGCAGGCAAGGTTTTGGTCTCCGTATTCTGGGAAGCGCAAGGTATTTTGTTCATTGATTACCGTGTGAAAGGAAGAACCATCAATAACGAATATTATATAGCATTATTGGTGTTTTCGAAGGAAGAAATCACCAAGACAATGCACCGTGTCACAAGTTGATTGCAATAATAGTAAAACTACATAAATTGCACTTTGAATTGCTTCCACATCCACCCTATTCTTCAGATCTGGCCCCCAGCAACTACTGTTTGCAGACCTTAAATAAAGCTCCGGGGAAAGAGATTTGGCTCCAGTGAAGATGTGATATCGAAAACTGAGGTGTATTTTGAGGTCAGACAAATTGTTCCACAAAAAGGTATTGAATTGTTAGAGAAGCATTAGAATCAGTGTATCACCCTAGAAGGAGACTATGTTGATGAATAAAGTTGAAGTTTGCCTAAAAGCTGTTGTTTTATTAGTTAGGCCCAGAATTTATTGAGTGATGTGTTATATTTTGGTAAATTATTTTTTAGCTTAATACTTCTTTGAAATATTTTAAAACCTAACAAAAAATTCAGCTGAAATATAGTTTGATTGTATTTACATTTTGTATTAGCAAAATATTTTATTGAGTTGTCAAATTTATTGTTAATAATCTTTGTCTTGTGTTTTTCTGCTAAAAAACAACAAATTTATAGATGAAGAGAATTTTGTTTTTTGCCATGCATTTTCTTTTGTATTACCGTTTTTTTGTTTTTTTTTGTTAATGATTTATTGAACAGTAGCAGACATTTTCTAAAGCCATTTGCTAAGTGCCAGGATGTAATGCAGTTAAGCTTGTATCTGAGGATATGTGAGTGGATATTGCTAATGGTCCCAGGTGTAATTGGGTTTATAGCAATAGCTTGTAGAACAATCATCCTTATTAGGAAAGAGTTGTCATGTGCCATATTGGACTATTGTATTGGTGGCAAGAGGTGGGGCAGCATCCTTGAAAGATAATTGGTGATAAGTCTTCAGAAATGTATGTTGTGTTCGCTGCAAATATGATATGTACAAGTACAAATATATAGTTAACTATGTAATCAAATGCAAAGAAATTATTGTATACTATACTTTAAAACCTGGGCTTTAAAGAAAATATTGCTTGAGAAAGACAGATGTAAAGAATCTTTTAATGTTGGACTCTTCCAAAGAAATGCAAAAAAACTTATTGTTGTAAATATTGAGAAAATGATACTTAAAAAATAATATCAAACATATTTCAAGTCTCCACTTCAGAATTTCCAAGAATTTTTAATTGAATCTGCTAAAATAAAAAAAAGAATAACATGAAAAGTGATTGTCAATCATGAATGTCACTTTGCTTTATTTTATGGGAAAACTGAAATAATTTTCTCAAAACATGCAAAAAAATAAAGGGAAAAAAACAAATAATACTTGATGAAAGTACAAATTTGAACTTTCAAAAAATTAGAAACCTGTTTTTTGAGTATTAAGTTAAAATTGCAATAAAAAAAATAAAAACCAGAAAAATAAACTTCTCGAATAATTTTTAGTTAAGCTAAAGTATATAATTTTTAAAAATGTTTTCATTTTTGAAAAAAATTACAAATTTAAGGTGTAAGTGAAATGGCTGTAAAGTGTAATTACAGTTAAAATCTATGCATAGTGTCCAAAATTATATCATGTATATTTATTATTGCAGAAATACAATAATTGTGGCAAAATTACATCAAATGTTTTACTTACAATATAAATATACTGCTAAAGAGTACCCTAATTTTAAACTATGAAAAAAAAGTAGTCTATCTTAATGTGTTAATAATTTTGGATTAGGATTTTTATATAATTATGAATTGTGTTCCTTATTTTATATGCCATATCCTTTCATTATATGGGTGATCATGGCTCTCCACACCTTCTTTTGTTGCTGCTTTAAGCAACTTTTACTCCTTGTTAGTCCTGCTATCCATTTGGTCAAATTTGTCAAGTAGCTTACTGTCGGTTTGCTCCTCATCTTGCCTTCAATATGAACTGTGAGTATTAAATTCGCTAAGCCTTTTTTTCTTATGTGTTTCAGAAATTTCAGCTGTCAGTAGTTTTCATGTAGTTTCTATTCTTGAAACTTCCTCATTGCTTACATCTTCTGCCCATGGATTTCTGGGTATTTGTTAGTAGAACCACATCTTTGTAACTTCAAGCCTCTTCATTTGCAAGGAGACTGTTCAAATTTGACTGCTATATAAGAAATTGGATATTACATATTACTTCAGTACTATTTTCTTTGTTTCTAAGAACCTTTTCCTATCTCTTAATACTTTTCTTAGTTTCTGAAAGGCATATTTTGTTATTCTTTTAGATGTGTCTTTGAATTTTTGTGTTGGGGCTTTCTGTTGTAGTAAACTACCATAGAGGGCAAAGTGGGTCAGTGTTGCATGCATTTTTTGGTACTGTAACTGTAAGGATAAAAAAATAAATTACTTATCTCAGATGAAAACAGATTTTAATATGTTTCGCATGTAAACTACCTCAAAACAAAAAAACCCCAAAAAACAAACAGAAGCTTCGCAGGTTACACATTTAAAACAAATAGATCCTGGATGAATATATCTTCACATATGTTAATTTTGGGTGTTGATGCAGACATAAAAAAAAAATGGCATAGCAGTGACAGGCAGAAGCTTACTGCTGTGATGAGTAGGAAACAGACTAACGAAACTGATTGCAGGAATTGTTAACAAGCCAGAGAACAAACTACAATTTTACACACTTTTACCTACAAGCTACTTTGGCTTCTATATTCAGAATACGCATTCTATATCCTTCTATGCCCTTCTTGGATGCGTATTGTGGTGCAGTGGATATCAACTCAGAATGAGAAATTGAAGACCTGAGTTTGAATTCCACTTGAATTTGTTGCATTCACTTATGTGCAAATACCCTTGGTAAAGGTATTAATCCGTCTCTTCTCCCTCCAGCTATAAATTAAATAACAGGACAGATTGGGTTCTATAGCCTTGGTTGGTAACTAGTCTACTGAAGAAAGTAATGACAACCTACTGTGGGAAAATCTTCTGCTCAGTCAGTCATGTCCCTTTTGAGACCTGACTGCACAAGCGTATATCTTGTATGGCACTTAACTGACTATATGCAGCTCCAACCACTTCTGGAGCAATCTGATGAGGTGATTTAGTGCAGATTTGGCAACATCACATCCATTGTCAAGGCATACTTATTGACCGTGTCCAAGAGATAGGACAACATGATCAAGGATGCCTTCATCTGTTGCATATTAACTGCGGTTGTTCACTACACTGTTACTATACATTTCTGTACATGGTTGATTCTGATGTTCCCAATATGTGGCTCACAATTTGGGCTCTGTTTTTTACCGATAACCATAGTTTCTGGCTTGTTCCTTTTCTGATTAATCCTTTATTATTATTTTCCTCAACCATCTTATTTAATAGTTCTTTCATTTTCATTTTGAATCTGCCATATTACATTGTTATGATTTTGTCTGCCAATAATAAACCTTGATGATGTTTTGTTTTCTGAGGGTTGTCTTGCTGTACAGATTAAATTGGTCTGGTGAGAAAACATGTTCTTGTTCTACTCCTCTTTCTATTTTTGCATGTTTACTCATTTGTTCCCAGCAGATTACTTGAATGTCTTTTCTGTGGTTCACACTCCTTCCCTGTTTTTTTTTTTTTTTTATTCCTTGTTTTCTGTTTAAGATTGGGTTTTCATTTCCTTCTAAAGTCTACTTCAACTCTATACTTGTAGCATCTCTGAAATTTTATTTGCTAATTAAATCTTGACCTTCTTAAGTTTACAATTAGCTATCTTTTCTATTATCTTGCCCTTTCTTATGCTAATACAACTCAACACAGTAACCCTCTATCTTGAGTGGCTCCTGGACCGTGTACTGGGAGAACATTAGGAAAAATAGCTTTTCTGATATTTCAAGCAGCTTTTCATATCATACTCTGCCAAATACCTTTGTGAAATGTATGAAACATATTTATAGATCTTTTTGCATTCATATTTGTTTTGGCTAGCTATGTTGATAATAAAAATAGCATTTTTTGTTCCAGTATCTTGAACAAAGTACACTGTTCTTGCTCTATTTTTAGTCTAATTTCATTTGAGCTGTGTTAGAATCATGGTGGTTAGTTACATAATTCATAAAGGTGATTGTCTGATGAAATTTCTATTAATCCATAGAAGTGATTGCCTGATGAAGTTTGTATTAATTTGCATCTAGTTTCTTTGGTAGTGCTATGAAAATAAATATACTGTGGTCTTCCAGCATTTTTCCATTGTCATTTATTACATTTTATATCTTTTCAATCCTGAAATCATTTAAGGCTGTCAGCATCTCAATCATAATCTTAGCCAGTGTTGAGCTAACATCAGATTTTAATATATATCCTTCCATTTTTTATATATTATAAGTTTCTTTTTTCTGTTTTCATTGAAGAGCTTTCCAATGTATTTGTTTTATCTTTGTAATATTTTTTCCTTATCCATCATGAGTGTCCCCTTTTTAGATTGCATGCATCCTGCTGAAGAGCATGTTTTCTGTCCCTCTGTAGTCTTTATTTTTTATGGATACCTTTTATGTTTGTAGATTGCAATTTTTCTACTTCTGAATACTTCTTGTTTAGTCATTCCGCTCCTGCTTGCTTGCATTTATTTCTCATGTTTTTGTTTAACATCCTCTATTCTGTGCTTTAAAAAAATTTTTTTTGGTGATTTCTGTTGTTTATTTCTTTAAGCTTGAGAGTTTCACCTGTCATCTCCTTTTTTGTTTCTTTTCTTTTGGGATGACATTTTTAACCAATGTCACTAGTGCTCTGCTTAAGGTGTTTCACTCTAAGTTACTGTTCTCTGCCAAGGTTTTATATTTGTTCTTAACTAAGAAATATTTGTTTTCAAATTGAGTTGTTCTGGAGTTGTAGCTGAGGTGGTGTTCCAGATTTCTTTAATTTTTGTCATTTTATTCATAGTTTGCTTATGTTTTGGTGGTGATGTCTTTCACAGTCAGCTTTTGCTTATACTTTAGAATGGAGTTAATTGCAAGAATCAATACAGGGTTATTTTCTTAATTTTTGTTTTTTCATATTTTTATGGACTTAAAAAAAAAAGAAGTCCTGTCACTTACATAAAAAAGTCATGAAATAAGGGCCCATCATTTTCTTTATATCATGACTTGAACTTCTCCCTGAAAACGTGATAATTTCTCAAATAATTGAGTCATATTTATTCAAAGCACATTTAAAAAGACAACTGAAAAACATATTTTCAAAATGAAAAAAAAAAAACCTACTTCAGCTGTTCTCTTATAGCTTTTGAAAAACAATCCTCACACACACACACACACACACATATATATATATTGTAACAAAGTTGTGGAACTCATAGTTTTTTACCTGCTGTTCATGCATTTACTTTTATAAAGAGTGCTCGATACAATGTAGAGCATTATATTGTACTAGTTGTTACAATGGTTTATAAATTCATAGTCATAGACTATGAATTTATAAACCATTGCAACAACTAGTACAATATATATATATATTTATTCAGAAATTATAACCTGGATATGTTACAATATCACTATGTTACATATCAGTAGCTATTTTGTTTCAACACTTCTTGTGGAAACCACATCACTTGACAAGACACAAGAAGTGTCGAAACAAAATAGCTACTTTTGTAGTGATATTTTAACATATCCACGTTATAATTTCTGAATAAATATTATTAGCTCTACTTTGTATTGAGCACTTTTTTAAAAATAGTATTTCTTTGAAAAGGAATATTATTCCACCCATACTAAGATATAGTAAAAAGTTTTGAGTTTAAAAATGTGTTTTTTTGACAGTATTTGTTTATTTCTATTATTATATTTTATATTTCAGACCGCCCACGGTCCTTCATCAGAAACAAATGATTTTAAAATTTGAATTACAAACGTATTTTGCGAGAGCGTCTGTGAAGAGTCTGTTTATACCACATGACATGTTTGTGGAGAGAGTTTGTTTTTACATCAAGTGACATTGAAAAAAAAATCTGTCACTTTCAACGTCACTTGATGTAAAAACAAACTCTCTCCACAAACGCATCACATGGTGTAAACAGACTCTTCACAGACGCTCTCGCGAAATACGTTTCTAATTCAAATTTTAAAATCATTTGTTTCTGATGAAGAACTGAGGGCGGTCTGAAATATAAAATATAATAATAGAAATAAACAAATACTGTCAAAAAAACACATTTTTAAACTCAAAACTTATTAATATTCTTTCCTATACATATTAAGATAGTATATGTGGATCATCACTGTGTTATATATATATATATATATATATATATATGAAAAAAAATACTTACTGGCTTGGGCATTATGATGTTTGTTTTCATTGAAAATGTCAAACAATCACATGATCACCATTTTTCACTTAAATCAGCATCAAAAAGAAATCATAGACAACTTTTTAGTCTAAGTTTTTATATAATTAAAATTTTTGAAGCTGTTGCTAGGATGTTGGTTATTAACTAGACGTTGTGAAGTTGGTTTGTCATATGACATCTAATTCTAATGGAAAAGTTTTGATTTGATTCCATTAAAGCCTTAAAGTTTATTAAAACTAATTCATTCTTGTTGTATTTAGGCTCATTTATGTTCCACATGAAGCACTTACTCCAGAAAATCATAATTTCCTGGTAATTCCTGACAAATATTATCCATAAGGTCTTGTCTGCACTTTCTTTGGGTTGAAAGTTTATTGATTTATTGAAAAAATCATATAAACTGTCCAAGCTGTTGTTTAGGCCATTTTTAGTTGTTGTTTTTTTTTTTTGCTTTCTTTTCAAAAGCTGATACCACTTAACATGAGAAATGATGTCAGGAAAAAAGAATTCGAATTCATTTTTATTGATTATAAGTTGCCATTTGAACATGAAATCCTTTAAAAATATATTTTTGTTTATTTTAATATTCTGAGTTTAACTGGCATTGGAATGAAATTTTTTAAATATATCTTGATGTGTCATCTTTTAAGCATATACTGGTACCCACCTTGACTATTCTTTCATGTTAAACCTTTGATTATTACTAAACTCAATAAGGGTATAGGTGTAGTAGTTTTTGATTATGGCAAGTATGTGGACAAAATGACAGATTTGAGTGATGGGTACAAATTGTGATTGAATAAAATACATTAAAGGACAAAAACTATTGAGTTATGGTTTCAAAAAAATTTCTCAATTTGGTAAAAAATAAAGTCCTTTCAGTAGATATTTATGAAACTATCAGTCCTGTGGGTTCTGTGTGATTTTGATTGTTTAATTTACCCAAAACATTTAAGCATAATGATTCTTTACTGCCAATTTTATCTATGATAGGATCTATAAAGCCAAAAATTTATCCATTTTTACTTGTTGATACTATGGCTGATGGAAACTGTGCAGATAAGTCAAGGAAATTGACTGTAATTAGCAGTTAATAGAATTGGAGTTACCTCCTTTGAATAGAAATTGTATTTTATTTTTTGTCACTCTATATTTTATTAAAAATGACTTGGAAATTGGAAACCTAATTGAACTAGAAGTTGCTTTATTTACCAAGTTAGTGCAATATTGTTACAGTGCTCTAATAAAAATTGCACTAGAATGTGCTATTTTTGTTATGATACACAGAGAAACATGGAAATCAGATCATTATAATAGTATTGTAGATGACAAAATAAATTTGATTCAACAAATTTGTACAGACAGATTAGGAATTAACCTATATTGTAATGACAGAAATGACAAGCATTTTGTTATATGATTTGAAATGTTCCAAAGTTCAATTTCTCATTGTTTTGTCTTTCAAACTTTTGATGTTTTGATAGTTATGATGATTTTTATCTCTTTAATATTCTTTTTTTTTTATTCATTCATTCATTATTTTTTTCTTGAGGGTTGTTGATTTGTAAAAATATTTTCTTTCAGTTTCTTTTTTTTATTTTATACTTATGAAATTATTTTTTATTAGGTGATTATTTTCCTCCTGAGTATATTTTTTTTACCCAGGTTTTCCTTTTATTATTTTTTATTAAATTATTTTTGTCAAGTCTTTTTGTTAAAGTTCACATCTCTTTAATTTTATATCTCTTGGGATGAATGATGCACAATGTGTTTATTAAGGATTTGCTATGTTATTTGATGTACCATTTTTTTTCTCTTTCTAGTGTTTCATATCTGCAGACATCTAAAGATCAATATTTTTTTTACTTTAATCACTAAATCAATAACATTTAACATATAGGGTTATATAGGAAGATTTCATTTGTTCAGATTATTATTTTAATATTAAAAGCCTTAAAATAAGCACATAACCGTTTACACAGCTCTCTCTCTCAGTTGTTTTCTCAAATAATTGGAATTCACAACACAATCATAATATTACTATTTCGACTAGAGGGTTTTGGTAATGTGAAAAACTTGTACAGGATTGTCCTGACCCTCTGCACTCATGATGTATTATACCATCTTTGTGAAAAAATTATTTACAGTTAGACTGTATAGAGAGACCAAAATTCATACCTTCTCTAAGAGGCATAAAGAAATTGATAAATTTGATATCAACAAATGTGAACTCACATTCAGAATTTTTTTTTTTCACTTCATTTTTCAATAATATTTAACCTTCTTTAGGTCATTAGATAAAAAGACAGTTCTGTTTTGTATTTTGTAAATATTATTGAAAAAATTACTGAAATGCAAGACTGGATACATTTCCTGCTTATCATAATTGCTGAATATAGACAAACTTTGTTTCTTATGGTAACAGATGGCATTGTCCCAGGAATGTTTAATTACATATTGAAATGTGGGAGAAAAAATTCTCTGCTTTGACACAAGAAAAAAAAACAAAAATAACTATATACAAATAAATTTTAATAGGGTATATCATATAGAAGTTTATTTAAAAAGTAAATTTTAAAAAGTTCTTGTTATAAATAAAACACTTTATAGTTTATTATTTTGGAAATATCTGCAAAGAAAAATAAAAAATGTTTCAAAAGATTAAATAAAAAGTTGCAAAATAATTGATAAAAAAATTGAACTGAAAGGGGAGAACTCGAACATGTGAACCCACTAAAAATAATGTTTACATTAATCAGAATATATATTTGTGTGTATTAAATGATACTAATGTATAAATGTAAATATATCTTTTCTTTTAAATTAGCTCATAAATTTAATAACTATTCATAATATATAGCTAAAGGGAAATTACTATCAAAGTGGATTACATGTTAAATTTTATGAATGCCAATCAAAATAATTCAGTAAGTATATTCTGAGTAATCTTTTTTTATGTTATAAAAAGTCTGAGCTCAAAGAAACAGTTATTATAATTTAGCTGAGCTATTCTATCTTAAGTCTGCCAAAAGAAGAATAACTGTAATGCTGATTGCAAATTTTCATTGTTTTCAGTATTCTTCATAGAAATTGTCTTTTCACTCTTTTTTTCTTCTTTTTATGTTACATCTTTACATTGATTATTTTTTCCTGCTACATTATCCATGTTTGTTCTCTTGATTTAACTAATTCTGTTTCAAATATTGCTTCAACACCTGAGATTGTTTATAACTTTAAATGTCAAATTAATTTTCTTTTCCTTTTTTAATAGCTTCACCAAATTTGGGGAGAAAAAAACAGTCTTCACCATTATTTAAATGAATCTTTGAAATATTTTTTCATTTTTGTGATGTTCCTTAAAATGTAGAAACATTTTATTTTATATTTGTATTAAATTATTGTGTGCATTTTTCCATTTTGAGTGTGAACTTATATCTCTGTGATATTTTAAGACTTAGACTAGCTGACAATATTTATAATGGATTCAGATAGGTCAGTCTATCATTCTAAATTATATGCAAAACAGTGAAACAAAGATGTAAATCTGCATTATAGAATGCACTCAAAGATTCTAAAAATATATTGGTTATATAGGTTGTATTGTTTTCAGTATTTTGTTTAAAGGCTGACAGCAGTGCATTATACTGAAATGTCAGAGGTTGATGGTGGTGGGGAAGAGATTGATTATTTGTTTGTTTTTAACATGTGATTGTAGAGACACCAATAAAATATTTGTGGGAAGATCACAGGTTTCTTGCAATCCTCAGACATTATACATTAGCAGATGTTGCCACTTAAGAGTGAGAAGGACAATCATTATCTTTATTCTATCCTGTTTTTTATTTTTTCATTTTTTTTAAAAGAAGAAAGAAAAATCTTGCTGAAGAAGTTTTTACATATTTATAAGTGATCATATCACTTTTTTTTTTACTTTGGGTTATCTATTAAACATTTACCAAATAGTAGTCAGTATTGTGCAATAGACTCTGTGACTAGAAATAATTTTTTTCTTTTTTCTTTGCTATAAATTAAGTAAATCAGAGAATGAATATTTCCTCATTTTTTTTTTTTTTACTTTAAAAAGTGGTGGTGGTGGTGAGGGTTGCTTTATTTTCTAATTTGCTTTGTAAATTGACCTTCTTGCCTTAATAAAAACAAAAAATGGGCATACTACTTGATTTCTTTAAATTTTTAAATATCATTTTTTTGTTTAAATATCATAATCTAGAATGCTTAAGTGAGACTAGTACACGAGGAAAAAAAAAGCAATCCAAAATAAAAATTGAATTTTTTCTTTTTTAATTTTAATAGATCACATATAATTATTTTGTTTTGGATTTGTAGGTGGGTGAGGGATCCATTTATAATCTTTTTTTTTTTTTTTATAATCATATCGTCCCAAGCAAAGCAGTCTACTGCCACTGGTGCGCAGAGGGTTACATAGGAGGAAAGTTATGAGAAAGAGTGACAGGTTACAGGGTGTGTCAGGAAGTGGGTAAGAGAAGGGTTAAGATATTGGAGGGTTAAGATAGTGGAGTGGACGGAGAAAGGAGCATGAAAGAGAGGATGCAAGATAGGAGATGACTATTGACTTTACACTTAAACTTCTGGAGATTGTAGCTGTCAGGGAAGCAGTTATACGCAAGGGAATTCCAAAGGTGGGAAGTGTGAGAAAAGAAGCTGCTGGAGTAGAATTTGTATTTTAGATAACAAACTGGATACCATTATTAACTTTTGTAATAGTTAAACAAATTTTTTTTGTATTTTTGTGATTGTAGTACTTAATGTATCGTAATAAGAGAGAAAAAATTATGAAAAAAATTATTTCTGTTCACAGTGTTTTGTGTAGAGCTGAAATGTAGCCATTTGGGAATTTATCTGGCATATATTTCAGTGTAGTATGCAAAAGAATTCTGTTTCAGTT